>JBBBDQ010000256.1:11225000-11350000 GCA_037127315.1 Ascarosepion bandense
AAATAGAATTCCGCTTTTAAAAACTTGTATGTACGAGTGGTGTGTAATGGATAATGGTTCAGAATGAGAAATCATAAATTATGAATCCATCGACCTCCCCCCCCCCCGCCACCAGCTATTGGTAAATAGCAGGACTGTCTGATCTTTATAAAGCCTTGGTTAAAAGTCACTCTTAGAAACGGAAAAGTCCGAATCTAAATCAACCTAGAGAGGATTGACAAAGGGTAGATGTTATTGGAGCTAATGACTAACATGCAGCCAACAGATGGAAAAAATCAGCAGGGCCTCTAAATAGGAAGTTCTGAGGAGCGTGAAACCACCTCTTCTGCTCTTGTTCCCAGGTCCATCTTGACCCGGAGTGGTAGCACCTGTTAGGGTCCCAGCTATGGGCAAATAGTTAGCCCCCCCCCCCCAAACTGGGGTCAAAACACTATGACAGTATAAAAATACACTTTTATATAAATATATACATAAAAAAGTCTTTTATAGAAAAATATACATTTTTGAAGGAAAAATATCATCAGTAATACACTTAAAAAAAAAATTACCATAATACATTTTTGACGGAAAAAATATTCTTAGCAAAATAATTTTTAATACAAAACTAGAAGACATTTTCAGTTTTCTAAAATAAAAAAGAATAAAAACAAAAATTTTCATTAAAATCTAACTAAATCAACCTTCTCACTATACTCGAACATTAAAAATATACCTTAAAACCCCAAATTTTGGCATTGAATAACCCACACAGAGTTGTTGATATGCCGTTAAACAAAACTCAAGTTCAAACTCAGTACAGCATGCTGCGAGGATAGAAAAAGTGTGAATAGCAGGGCAGAGGAAATTTAACCCTTTAAACAATTCCCTTAAAGGCAAGTTGTTCCGTAAAAATCCACCCATTCTTCTATCTTTTCTTTTTTTAATAATTTCATCCGAAAAAAGGCGAGCATGCCACTAGTACGTTGAGGGTTACAGGGAGTTAAAATTAACAAGGAGACTAAGAATAGGAAGGATTGAGGAAAAGACAAAAAATGAACGGTATTTAAGAAGACAGAAGATAACAATTGTATTTAGAATTTTGAAGATTGTAGTTATCAAGGAAACAAATAATCGGAAGATAGTTCCCCAGGCTGGAAGTGGGAGGAAAGAAACTGTTCTTTTTTAATCGTGTCGCCCCAAGCCAGGCATTTTACTGCCACTGTAGTGCAGGTGTTACATAGGAGAAATGTTGTGAAGAGTGAGAGGTTGCAGGGGGTGTCAGGAAGAGAGTAGGAGAGGGAAGAGATTACTGATGAGAATGGGGTGGACGAGGAGGAATGTTATGAGGATTGAGAGGTTGTAGGGGTGTCAGGAAGGTAGTACTGATGAGCGTGGGGTGGATGTAGAAAAGCATAAGAGAGAGGGTGTAAGTTAGTGAGACAGACTATTGACTTTACATTAAAATTCTTGTAGATTGTAACTGTCAGGAAGGCAAGTATGCGGAAGAGAATTCTACAGGCGAGAAGTTCGAGAAAAGAAGCTGCTGGAGTAGAATTTGCGTTTACAATTTATTGGTTTCACAGTAAAAGGGTGGAACCTATCTCCTAATCTTGTGGCTCGAGGAAATTCGTATGTAAGGGGTACCAGTGAGCTAAGTTCATCGGAGCAGAAACCGTGAAACTGTTTGTAGAAGAGACACAGGGAAGCCACACTGCGTCGGTGAGAAACGACTGTATCATAGCTGCCAAGTCGGGATCGATCACATTACAGATTCTCCGTTGGATTTGGTCGAGGACACTTAAGTAGAGAGCAGAAGCACCGCACCAGATACTCAATGCACGGGCGGATGGTAGACTTGTATATGTGCAGGGATTGTTTGGGACGGGAAAAACTTCCTGGCCCTACACAGGGAAGCGACTTTCTGAACAGTGGATTTAGCTATGGATTCTATATAGTTATTCCATTTGAGATCTGGTGTGAGAGTTAACCCGAGAAGGCGCAGTGTTTCGCTTTCAGAGAGAGAAGCCTGATCCATGTTAATGGGCTTGAGGAAGGATTGTCTGTGGTGGTTATTAGATAGCAGCCTTGCTTTGGACGCATTAAAATTTACGAGTCATTTCTTACCCCACTCCACCACGGATTGGAGGTCCTTTTCAAACTCGGTAGCGAGGTTTGCTTTTTCAGCCTCGGTAGATTTTTGATCGAGATGAGAGTAAACCGTAGTGTCGTCAGCATATATGCCCACTTGGAATCTTATTACTTCAGGGAGATCGTTAATATAGATAAGGAAAAGCGTAGGACCTAGAATAGAGCCTTGAGGGACACCCGCATTCATGTGATAGTATTGGGAGGCTTGTCCGTTCAATACTACCCTCATTATACAGTTTGAAAGGAAGGACTGGATTAGGTTAAACAATTGTCCAGTTACACCATAGCCCTGCAGCTTGCATAGAAGGTCAGCATGCCAAACTCTGTAAAACGCTTTGGAGATGTCATGGGCCACAGTTCGGGTTTCACCGCTTTTGTCCAGGGCCTGGTGTATATACTCAGTGATGCTCGTGAACATATCAGCAGTAGACCTGGTGAAGCGGAAGTCAAACTGTTTGTCAGAAAAGAGTCTATGGGCTGTGAGACGTTGTACCACCTCGGCGTTGATGATGGCTTCGAACACTTTGCCAAAGATCGGTAGTAGGCTGATAGGGCGATAATTAGCGGTGTCAGAGGGTTCTCCAATATTTTTATATATAGGAACCACGGAGGAGGATTTCCAGGCAGGAAAATAGGAAGCAAAAAGGCAGAAGTTATAGAGTTTAGAGAGAACAGAGGAGAATTCAGGAGCACATTTCTTTAGGACAATGATGAGTATTCCATCGTCATCTCTCGCCTTATGGGAGTCAAGCTTAGAAATTAATTTGGAAACTACCGAGGGAGTAATTCGTATGTCAGTCAGTTGGTCCTGGGTTCGGAGAGGGAAGTCTGGTACAGATACTCCGGACGAGTCCAGTGTCGAGTTAGTGGAGTATCTGCGAGCGAGGCACTCAGCCTTTCTGTTGAAGAGGTGAGGACCTCAAATTCGTTGATTAGAGGTAGGACAGAGGGCTTACTATAGTTCAGAACGCTTTTACAGAGCCTCCAGTAGTCTTTGGAGCCGAACTTACGGGATGCTATGCGCTGCTTCAATGGTGGTTGCATTTATCTATTTCAACTATAAAAGGGTGGAACCTAAAAGCCAATCTAGCTGAACGCTTAAATGTATGTATTCAGGAAACCAAGGATAACTGCACATTAGAGCAGTTACCATGGAAATATTTCTAAAGAAGACAAAAAGAAGCAACGCTATGTTGGTGAGAAAGTGAGTGAAGTCAAGATGCCAGGTCAGGATCGATTACTTTATAAATCCTTCTATGGATTTTGTCAAGAAACTAGAGTTTAATAGTAAGAACACCAAACCAGATATGGCAAAAGTATTTAAATCACGGGCGAATGGTAGATTTGTAAATGTGAAAGACGGATTCTGATGAAAAAAACTTCCTGCACGACAGAGTGACCCAATCTTCCTTGTAGACGCAGCCACTTATTTGAAGTAGCTGCATATATATATATATATACTGACTTAGCGGCTCGAATTCAGCCACTTCCCCACCGACGGGATGTGGCCTTACGTCACTGGTGCCTCTGCAACAGGTGTTTACTCGTGCAACCAGATTGGCAACTGGGTCTCACCCATTCACAGTCAGATCAACCAGATGCAGGCGACAATTCTACTCCTACAGCTTCTTTTCTCGCACTTCTCGCCTGTGGAACTCGCTTCCATATTCTTGCTTTCCTGACGGCTACAACGTACAGGAATTTAAATGCAATGTCAATACTCATCTCTTTACCACTTGATTCTAGTTCTTTCTTCACCACCCTGTATATCCTTTCCTCTATCTTTGCAACTGTCACCACACATGTATTCCGATCCTTCTCTTGCTCCTTTCTAACTGGTATGTCTTTCTCTTCACTCTTTTGTACTTAATCTTTTTTACTCTTATATAGCCCCCTGCACATCAGTGGCGTTACCACCTTGCTCTGGGTGATACGATTATATATATATATATATATATATATATATATATTATCATGCAGGGGTTTGAATATTTTCTTGTTTTAATGTAAGATACACAAGAGGAGGTTGATCAATATTTATTACCGTCATTTTAGACCGCATATCAATATAAATATTTTGCCGGTACGAGCTCAACACTGGCATATATATATATATATATATATATATATATATATATAATGGTGATAGGGAGGATATAATAGATTTGTTTATAATACATTGGGCATTGTTTTATTAACATCTGAATAATATAATAATATCTTTATACGTGTGTGTATTTTCATATGTATATTTATTAATACACATAATATATACACTACCGGCCATAATTATTAGGCCAAACCAGTTTTCACAAAGAAATGATGTATTTGATACTATTTTTAGTATTTATTGCCAAGTGGTTAATTCTAAATTAAAATAGAATGGTTCTTTTGTTATTATTTGTTTGCATAATTTTACAAGACAATGAGCGACAATTTACCCATCGCACGCTGTAGATTTACTATATATATATATATATATATATATATATATATATATATATATACTACCGGCCATAGTTATTAGACTATTTTTAGTATTTATTGCCAAGTGGTTAATTCTAAATGAAAATAGAATGGTTCTTTTGTTATTATTACTTTTCAAAATTTTAAAAGGCAGTCAGGAAGCCTTTGCTTTGGTTAGTCAATAAGAAGAAGAGACTGGCATGGGTAAGAGATCACAAAAACTGGACACCAGAACAGTTCATTTGATGTACATATTATTGTGCAGTATTACAAAAGAATCATTCTATTTTCATTTAGAATTATCCACATGGCAATAAATACTATATATAGTATGAAATATATAAATTCTTTAAAAAAATTATTACAATGTTGAAGGCTTCTGCAGCACCAACCATTCAAAAGAACCAAATAAGAAGAACTGATACACCTCTTGTAAGAATTTAAGCTTAATTTTGAATTTTAGGCTGTCTTTCTTTCATATACTGTACTGTTTGGCCATAAGTATTCCCTACCCACCATAGGGATAAAAACGTAATCTTTATTTTCGTGGAAGAATTGAGTTCTTTTTGGCTATATCATTCATCCCTTTTATCGTCCGTCCTCACTCAATGAACCTTTCGTGTTTGCCGCAGTTGCTCATAGAGTATCAGACGCGAAGGTTGTTAAATTTATATGAAACTGCCACCGCACGGGTTGAATGAAGGTGATATAGTGGAACATCCTGCCATCCACGAGAATAGAATGCTCTACTTTATAAAAAAACGGTAACGAGCGGTACGAATGGAAAAAGCTCTTAGGCATTCGCCTGACCGCTCTGTGACACTGTCAGCTCTCTGACTTCTGGTAGAGGGCACTCTCTGCTTCCGAGCAGAGAGCACGGACCCGGTCGTGGTTCCGCCGAGGGGTGGAATCACGACTGGGGAAAAATAGACAGAGATTTTTTGGCCCGGCTATATGGCCGGGAAGACCCACTATAAAATGACCATGTGTCGCATCTGGCCTTGTGTGGGAAGGCTAGTAAATACAAAAGCTCTTAGGCATTCGCCTGACTGCTCTGTGACACTGTCAGCTCTATGTTTTCGGGTAGAGGCAAGACCTCCTATATATTAACCAAGGCCTATCCTATGATTAAAGTTGACGTGTGACGTCACACTTAGTAGAGTTCTGTTTTATCCGGAGTCCGTTAGCGTTGACTTATTTTCAGAACCAAATATGCCTTCTTCTTGTGTGGTACCAAATTGCAAAGGGAATTATAAAAATGGACCGAAAGTTCATTGTTTTTCGTTTCCAAAAAATAAACATTTATTTGATAAATGGAAACATGCCATTAAAAGAGAGAATTTTACCCCAAGTCCATTTAGCAAAGTAAGTAATTAAAATTTTATCACCATTTGTTTCAACAGTCGCTAAAATCAAAATTTGCTAAAAAATTAGTTTTGCCGTAGCACAAGAAGAAAGAAAGCACTTTATTTATATCTTTTAAATTAATACAATAAATTAAGATATTATTTTTATTTCTTTGAATAAAATTGAAATAAAAAATATCTGAAAAAGCAATTAAATACGGCTATTCGTTCGTAAGTTTTTTTTCGAAATGTTTTAAAATTTAAACTGAAGCCTAAAAAACTTGTTAAACATTATATTTTCTAAAAGTATTTGAATTAATAGTTTATTGATATTTTATTTCAGAAAATAGTGTTTTCTTTTCAATGAAATGTTTAAAAATTCTTAGAAAACGAAAGTAAAATCTTTTCTATAATTCTTGCAACTTTATGAATCATTTTTAAACATGAAAAAATATTCCTGAATTAAATTTTTTTAATTCTTTTTTTTGTATTAACAAAAACTACAAAATTTATCTTATAGTCAATTTTAAAAGAATTTGTTTTATTTTTAAGGTTTTTTATTTGAAAACTCCGTGAAATTATGTGTTACAAAAAAACAAAAGTCAAGTCACTATTACCGAAAATTTAAACTGGAAAATGACGATTTAAACTTTGTTTAAACCTATTATTTCTGACTAAGTTTTGAATTTATTTGAAACATAAAGGCCTAAATCACACCACACTTGAATTTTAAAACCTAACTTTTAAAATATTTAATTTTTAGAAATATTTAGCACAAAATGAAGACCCTCAACATATTTTTTCCAAACATTTTTTCCTATTTTTGATAATTTGAAAGTTAACTATCGATAGTAATCCAGAGAAAAAAATTGGAAATAAAAAATTAGAATTTTAACTGAAGAATTCTTTTATAGTTGGTTTAGGGTTTTTTAATCCTTAAAAATTAAAACATTAACCAAAGAAGAGTTTTGCAAAAACATGATTTTTTTTATAAACAGTTTAACATAATAAATGAAATTTAAATAAAAACATTAATTTTTACTTTCCTTTTTCATTTTTTTACTATTAAAATATTTTAAAAATGTAATTTAATTACCAAATATCCTAGAATTTTTTAAGTGTATCTTTTTTGAAAGGTAAAAAAAAATATCTTTTTATTTCATCCAGTAGGATTAACAATGGATTCAAAATATGTCAAAATTTTATTTTAAAATTCGAACTCCGTTGTTTTTTAGCAGAATTTCCCTAAAGACATTTGATATTGTTAATAAATCTATTGGATTAAAAGTTCTCAAGACTTTTTTAAAAATCTATTTCAGATTTAGCTATCCTATCATTAATTCGTTCGATTCATAATTCTTTTTATCCGCTGTAACATAAAACTGGCAATAAAATGTATAAAACTATTACTACAAAAGCATTTTTTTTGCTGATTCTATTCATTAAATATTGTTTTTCTAATAAATGAATATATATTTTAACTTAAATTAAAATAGGGAAATTCACTTGATTCAGTGAATAGGCGGACTTTGGAATCGTAATACGAAATTTCGAATTCCAGTCTTTCCGTTTAACGTTCACATTTGGACTAATATCCTTGGAAAAGGTATAAATAATTCTCATATTCCCTTCAGCTATGGATTATATAATGCTTTCATTGCCGATGTTATTCAAAAACTGTGTATTGACAAAAACGTTTTTGTTTTCGGCATTAAATGACCTAAAATAATTGATATGCAATAACAAAAAAAAAAAAATCGAAAAATTAATTCATGAGTTTTTGATAGGCATATTTCTTTATTCTACTTAACCCTGATGACTATTTTTTTATCCTTAGCGATTCATTCATTCGTTTAACAATTAAGATTTAAAATATGTTGTGGTTTCTTTTAAAAATATTTTTCAGGTATGTGAACTTCATTTTCGACCTGAAGACATAAAAAGAGAATCGTCAGTATTTGATAAAAAAGGGTAAAACTATTACAGTTAAACTTGAAAGACCATATCTTTATGATGGTGCTATACCTAGGATTCTTCCAAACTGTCCCTCCTATTTATCTTCATCGACCTCCTTTAGAAAATCACCAAACTCCAAGAAAAATCAAAGGGAAAATTTTGATCTGAAAAGAGCTTTAGATCAAAGTATTGCTGATGACCTAGCATACAAAAAACAAAAAATGTTCCATAACATTAATGATATGGAAGATAAATTAAATTTTATCGACAGAAATGATTGGACCATTATTAGGAAACAGGATAAACTTATTATTTGTCATATCATCCAGTCTCCATATCCTAAAATGACCCTGTCTGTTGTAATTGATTCCGATTTTGCAGCACATGTGTTCTGTAATGATGTGGAAATTCACAGAATAGGGGAGTATAAGATTCCTAACTTTGTAACTGGTGTGAATATTTTTGAAATTTTGATTTCAAACCTTCAAAAAATGGATATAGAAGAACAACAAAGCAAACCGCAAAATGTTATTTCAATATTAAAATTGATCATGTCATTTCTGTTATTACTGCAATAGGAGTCAAATAAATATTATAGTGCAATTAAATTTATATATGAACAAATAAACCTAATGACACTAAATAAGTTCAATTATTCAACAGAAATGATGATATTTTCTTCATTATTATATAACTGTTCTCCTACTGGATACAGACTGTTGAGAGATTCAAAAAATTTAATTTTACCAAGCTATTCAACCATTAGAAGACTTACCCTATCACCCTCTATGAATCCTGTTGTTGAGCAACATAACAATTTTCTAATGTATATAAAAAAATAAGTTCAAGTTACTTGCTCAGAAAGATATCACAGTACCTTTACTTGTTGATGAAATTCATCTAAAACCTTATTTTGATTATAAAGGTGGCAATGTTGTTGGCTTAGCCAATAACACCGATGAGGCAGCAACAAGTGCATTTGCTTTTATGCTTAGTAGTGTGTTATCGAATTATAAGGATGTTATACATATAATGCCGACTAAATGTCTTAAAGCAGAAAATTTATTCAACATAATTAAACGCTTAATAATTGGGTTGGAAGAAATAGGCTTTAAAGTATTGTGTGTAATAATGGATAACAATGCAATAAATAAAAAAGGTATGTCTTTATTTTGTTCCCTAGCAAAACTTTCGATTGTATATCCACACCCAGTTCTGAAGTCTAAACCTCTTTTTTCATATTTGCATCAGTCCATATTTTAAAATGTATCAGAAACAACTGGCTTGGTCAAAAAGATGCAAGTAAATGCATGATATTTCCAAAGTTTTGTTTCAATGGAAATCATGAATTAGATAATGTCCAAAGTGCTCCATTTTGTACCTTACACAAACTTCATGCCCTGGAATCGCAATCACTTCTAAAACATTGTTACAAAATGACTGCCAAGGCACTTTCTCCTAGTAATCTTGAAAGGCAAAATGTTAATTTAGTATTACAAATATTTGATGAATATACTATTCAGGGATTGCTAACTTTAAGAAAAGAAAAATGTTTACCCAATTTTGCTGAAGTTGCGGAATTTATAAACATATTTTTTATTTGGTGGAATATAATGAATGTGAAAACACCAGTTAAAGGTTGGAATCTTCAAAATAAATATTGCAATCCATTAAAATTAAATGAAGAAAATTATGCATTTCTAACAATATTTTGTAACTGGTTGGAATCTTGGGATAGCATTCCTGGAAAAAGTGGTAAATTAAAGGAAACATTTACTGCTTTACACCATACCACTTATGCCATTTTAGAACTAGCACAATATTGTACAGAAGAACTGAAAATGTTGTATATATTACCTGGAAAATTTCAAACTGATCATCTGGAGGCAAGATTTGGCCAGTATCGACAACTTAGTGGTGATCAATATAATATCTCTATCCGTCAATTATTTGAATGCGAAAAAAAACTAAGAATGTTGTCTGTTTTAAAACTTAGCCTGCCTTTTAATAAACAAAGTATTAATTTGAAGAATTTACAAGAGGTGAATTGGAATGAAATGACAGAGGAACAAAATTTAGATGTTTATAAATTTAACATAGATGTAACTGATAATGATGTTCATCAGTGCAAAGAAGTCCTGCCTATTATAATATATTTAGCAGGTTATTGCTGTTATGCCGTTTTTAAAAAAATGAAATGTTATAGTTGTAAAAGTTTAGAATCAGGAAGAGATGATATGCTACCTGATATAAACAGTTATTTTCAAGGAATTAATAGAGGTTCTCTGTTATATCCAAATGATGTAACAACAAATTTAGTACTATACAATTATATTGTTATTAATAAACTTGTAAAGAATCCTTCTTTTCTTCATTCAATGAATCAAAGAAAATTGTCTATGTACATAACATTGAATGTTTTGGCCAAATGATGAACTTCTTTTTCATGTTGACTCATGTGGTGAAGGTCACAGCATTGAAAAAATAGAAAAAATGATTATCTGGAGCTCTTCTAATGCATTATTAAATAATTTTTGTAGCAAGGAAAATGATAATATTACTTGTAAGAAGTTAAGTAAAAAAAGAAAACTTCAAACATTCAGCTGAATTTCGAAACATAAAAAAACTTTTATAAGTTTCATTTTTAAAAAAACAGTAACTTAAACTTATTTAGTTTGAATTGATTTGCTTGAATTTAAATTGGTGCATTTTAAAATATTTTAATTAATTTGCTTATTTATTGTTGCTTCTTGTTTGTTCCTAAATTCTAACGGTTTCTTGATTGTTATATTTGGGTGATTCTGATTTAAAAATTCTTGCAATTGAAACAAAAGTGATTGTGATTTTTCATAATTAAATTAAAAATATGAAAATTTAAGCAATGTTTGTTAAATTTTTAGAATTTAGACTTATAAACGAAAAGTTATGTCTTTAAAACTGTGTTTATTTACAAACACGATTGACAGTCAGTAGTCAACAATGATGTTTATATTTTCTTATTGTTTTCTTAATTTTATTTAAAATTAATAAAACGAGCATAAATCAAAACATGTGTCTTTCTTTTTTTTTTCTCTTGTTACATTTTAAAAAGTTTTAAAATCTTTATTAAAAACTAACGACTTTGTGATAATCAACATTGTCATGAAGACGGCTACGCTACGGCTACGATTCATGACTCTACTACCGTGACGTCATATTTCATTTGCTTAGGCCTTGGTTAATATATAGGAGGTTTTGGTAGAGGGCGCTCTCAGCTTCCGAGCAGAGAGCACAAACCCAGTAGTGGTTCCGCCGAAGGGTAGAACCACGACTGGGGAAAAATAGACAGACATTTTTTGGCCCGGCTATATGGCCGGGAATACCCACTATAAAATGACCATGTGTCGCATCTGACCTTGCGTGGGAAGGCTAGTAAATACGGAAAAATGTCTTAGACATTCGCCTGACTGCTCTATTACACTGTCAGCTCTCTGCTTCCGAGCAGAAAGCACAAACCCAGTCGTGGTTCTGCCGAAGGGCAGAACCACGACTGGGAAAAAAATAGACTGTTTTTTTTTTTTGGCCCGGCTATATGGCCGGGAATACCCACTATATAATGACCATGTGTCACATCTGGCCATGCGTTGGATGGCTAGTAAATACAAAAAGGTCTTAGGCATTCGCCTGACTGCTCTATAACACTGTCAGCCCTCTGCCTTCGGGTAGAGGGCGCTCTCTGCTTCCGAGCAGAGAACACAAACCCAGTCGTGGTTCCGCCGAAGGGTAGAACCACGACTGGGGAAAAATAGACAGACATTTTTTGGCCAGGCTATATAGCCGGGAAGACCCACTATAAAATAACCATGTGTCACATCCGGCCTTGCGTGGGAAGGCTAGTAAATGCAGAAAATGTCTTAGGCATTCGCATGACTTCTCTATGACACTGTCAGCTCTCTAGCTTCGGGTAGAGGGCGGTCTCTGCTTCCGAGCAGAAAGCACAAACCCAGTCGTGGTTCTGCCGAAGGGTAGAACCACGACTGGGGAAAAATAGACAGATATTTTTTGGCCCGGCTAAATGGCCGGGAATACCCACCATAAAATGACCATGTGTCACATCTGGCCTTGCGTGGGAAGGCTAGTAAATATAGAAAAGCTCTTAGGCGAAGGCATTCACTATTCTATAGTCGATTCCGCTCCAACCCGTGGCTTGCCTATATGTGTATTATTGTTAATAATAAATATTGTTAATAATAAAATTACCTTAGTACAATAAATATGTATTTCTTCTTCCTGATAAGGAGTTCCAATTATCAACTGATCATTTTATACTGTATTCCTTTTCGGAATATATCAGAAAGAAAGCAATTTTTTTTAAGAATAAAAAATCGCTTTCGTTCACTCGGAAGAGCTAAGTTGTATTTTGAACATTCCTGATTGCTAATATTTGATATAGCAATATAGCATTTATTTGTTCTCCTCTTGTAGGAGACCTCTTGACTTTTACTAAGTTAAAACTTAGTAAATTTGCTTTTCCCTGTACATATATTTTAATTAGATTAGATAGTCTTTACTAGAATCAAAGAAGAGAGTACTGGATTGCTATGCAATGTCTGTTCTTCAGTATGGCAGCGAATGCTGGCCAATATCATCAAAGATGAATGAAAAATTTGAAGAAACTGAAATGTAGTTCTACAGAAGGATCTTCAGGATATCATGGATCGAGCTTGTGAGCAATGATGAGGTCCTGGAAAGAATGGAAATGAAAAAGAAACTAATACTGAACATCAGGCAGAGGCAGGTAAAGTTTCTGGGACACGTGATAAGGAAGGAGAGCTTGGAGAATCTGATACACACAGGTCAGATAAAGGGAAAAAGAGACAGCGGAAAGAAGTGGATAAAACATTTGAAGGGCCTGATCAGGTGGATGACAGAGCGAGGTTTAGGTGTATTAACAGGAGAAACTACTATAAAATTTTTAAATATTCAAGCCGGTAGTGATATGATTATATATATATATATATATATATATATATATCAGAATTTGCTTTGAATATATTTCTAGAAAGTATTTATATATCTATGCATATAAGAATTTGTATGTATATGTAGCAGTCAGTTAAGTGCTATACATTATACACGCTTAGGTGATCATGTCATCTTCGACTAACTAGGCAGAATATTTTCCCCGCAGTAGGTTGCCACTTCCTTCCGCAGTAGACAGGTTCCAAGGTTGCAAAATCCAAAAATTCCTGCTTGTCAAACCATAGCTGAAGGAAGAAGATATGAATTCATACCTTTCCCAAGGGTATTTGTGCGTAAGCAAAGTCAACGAATTCAACAGGAATTCGAACTCTGCTCTCCGATTTCTCATTACGAGCCGATATCCATTTCCCCACAACGCACATATGTATATGGGGGGTGTAAATTAAGAACGATCTTTCTTTTGTCTGCGAACCTATAAAAGTATTAAATCACACAGAAAATGTTATTACGATAAAAAGATCCGCCATTACCAGGCATTTCCTGCTTCGTTCGTATCGCGCGAAGTCGATAGCCCTTAATTTGCTCGTGTCTCAATATCTGCCACTTAAAAAGCAAGTGAATTACGGCCAATATCCTGCAGATTCGCTGACCGTTCTCTTCGGCCCAACGAACAGAAGAATTCCCATCACTCTCTTAGACAGCTCAATAATAGGTTGAAGTTAACCCAAGTTCAGAAATCGTTTTAATTCGACAGACAGCCGCCCGTTTTCTTCTGCACTCCTCCGTCCATTTACCTCCCATCCAGATTCCTTCCAGGGTGGGGTATGATTATTCATAAATTGAATGGCACTTCGGATACGGATGGCTAATGAAGTGACCAGATCGATGGACGTTCGAGCCATGGTTCCATGAATAGAAACTTCTTCTCGAATTCACCATTGCTGAATTTTTTTTTTTTTTAAGCAAGTATGTCTTTGAATTGACACATCGACAACGAATCATTTTATATTTTCAGGCTCTGGGCGATAAAGTGAAACCGCAAAACAAGCTAGGAAAATATTGTATGTACATTCATACACACATATTTCTCTCTTTCTCTCTCCACTTCTCACTCTCTCGCTCTCTCTCTCTCGCTCTCTCTCTCTCTGTCTCTCTCTGTCTCTCTCTCTCTCTATATATATATATATATAGAGAGAGAGAGAAGTGAAGAGAAGAGAAAAATATATATTATTTATTGTCATCCGCAGACAGATCTGTTTCGCCGTATCACAGCTCATCAGTACGGTTAGACTCCGATTGCTTTTTTACCCAGTGGAAAAGTGTGTCACTTTCCTGAAAAGTGTCATTTCATGCCGACTTCGAAGTTTCCTAACGGCATAATTGTTATGTTTTCACTCTTCATGGTCATTTGCAAATTTTTGCCAAAATATTAATAAAACGATCCTGAATAGCGACAACATTACAATACTGTCTACACGAAACTCCGAAATCGGCATGAAATAACATTATTCAGAAAAGTTAATTCCATCAAAGCTCTGTCCTCATCTCGATAACATTTCATGAAAAAATTAACATTTTCTATATATATATATATATATATATATATATATATATATATATATATATCGCAGATTTGGTAGATTTATATAAATGTTCGAGGCTATAATAAATGCTGAAATAGTTCATCATCTCACCGCCCACAAACTGTTCTCCGACAGGCAATATGGATTCCGATTTGACAGGTCCACAGCCGACCTGCTAACTACTGTAACGGAGTACATGCTACAGGCCCTTGATGAGTCTGACGAGGCTCGCGCGGTTGCTCTGGACATCTCCAAGGCTTTCGACAGGGTTTGGCACCCTGGCCTCCTATGCAAACTACGCGGTTATGGTATTACCGGTCACCTGCTTGACCTAATCCAATCTTTCTTAAATAACCGCAAAATGAAGGTCGTTCTGAATGGGCGTGCCTCTTCGTCCTACAGCACGAATGCTGGTGTCCCACAAGGCTCTATCCTGGGCCCAACGCTCTTCCTTATTTTCATCAACGACCTCCCAGATGAGATCAAGTCCCAAGTAGGCATCTACGCAGATGACACTACAATATACTCCCGCTCCAGTAAGAAACCTGTCGTGGCGGACAGACATAATCTCGCTGCTGACCTTGAGCGGGATCTACACTCTGTGGTGAACTGGGGCAAGAAGTGGCTTGTCAACTTCAATTCATCTAAGACCAAGCTGTTGTCTGTCAACCATTACAGGCAACCTCTTCTGCCTCCCATAAGCATGGACCAGATGATTCTCCCGGAGAGTAATACACTACGCCTCCTCGGACTTACCCTGTCCTCTGACCTCAAATGGAAGCACTATATTGAATCCATAGCAAAATCTACTGCTAAGAAGATTGGGTCACTATGTCGATCCAGGATGTTTTTTCCACCTGAATCCATCCTGCATATATACAAGTCAACCATCCGTCCGTGCATGGAGTACTGTTGCCATTTATGGTCAGGTGCCCCTGCCGTTCTCCTCAGTGTTCTTGACAAGCTCCAAAGGAGAGTCTGTAATGTGATAGGTACTGATCTGGCGACTCGTCTGCAGCCACTTTCCCATCGTCGAAATGTGGCCTCCCTCTGTCTCTTCTATAAATACTTTCATGGCTTCTGCTCGGATGAGCTTAAGTCATTGATGCCTCCTCAACAGGTGTTTACCCGTTCAACCAGACTGGCAACTGGGTCCCACCCATTCACAGTCAGGTTAGCCAAACGCAGACGACAATTCTACTCCTGCAGCTTCCTCTCTCGCACTTCCCGCCTATGGAACTCACTCCCGTATTCTTGCTTTCCTGACGGCTACGACCTCCAGAAATTTAAAAGCAAAGTTAATACTCACCTACTAACCACTGGACTCTAGCTCTCTCCCCTCCCCTGTATAACCTTCCCTTTCTCTCCGCCCATGTACCTGTCATTGCACCTGCTTTCTCAGCTTTCTATTGTTCCTTTCTAACTAGCTTGTACTCTTCACTCTTTTGTAATTAATCTCTTTACATTTATGTAACCCCCTGCACATCAGTGGCGTTTCTGCCTTGCTCGGGGTGAAATGATTAAAAAAAAAAATATATATATATATATATATATATACTAGCAGTATATCCCGGCGTTGCTCGGGTGTAATGATACCTTTAAAACTAATCCATTGTCCTGGAGCTCAGACTCTTTAAACGTTGGCACGAAAGACTAAAAAGCAATAGTTGTTAAAGGGAAACCGTAGACTGAAAGAAAAATGAATGGATGTAAGTCAAATTCTGATTTCCTGGTATCGATATCAAATAAGTGTTTTTCATCGTAAACTGAATTTTGAAGGCTAAATAAGTCCTCTGAGTAAATGGTATCGTGGCTGAGACTTAGAACTACAATTATACCTACTTAGAGCCAAAATTGAAACAAAAACTAAAATAAAAAAGCTGAAAAAATACAGACATACAGGCAGATAAACACACACACACACACAAACATCTTGCCTTTTATATATATATTATCAATTTTCTGCACTATTGTAAGAACTGCAACCTTGAAACTTCTGAATATCGTTTCTTGTGTCTTTATCTATGAGTGTATCAAATTTTATTAAAATCGAACCACTCCTTCTTTAACCCGATTTTTTTCGATGATCGATTTTCGGTATTTATCGGGGATACCTCGCCACAAAACCTAGCTAAGAACACTCGCAGACGCTTATAGTACAAGTGTGTAAATTTTCAAGAAAATCGGTTCAGCTGTTTTGGAGTCTATAGGTAACGGATACACACACACAGACACACACACATACAGACAAAGTTCCATTTATATATATATATATATATATATATATATATATATATATATATATCGTAGATCTGGTAGGTTTATACATACTAAACATTATAGGTAGATTCTGGGACCTAGAACTAGTCGGGTTATACAGAGATGACGGATTAGCAGTTATAAACAATAGCACTGGTCCACTAGTGCTGCAAAAACAAAAACTATTAACTAACGCCTTTAAATAACTAGGTTTTAAATTAGATATCCATGCTAACCGTAAAATAGTTCATTTTCTAGTCATAACTTTCGACCTCTCTAGTAACAGCTTTAGACCATACAAAAAACCTAATCAAATACCTTTATACATCAATGTTAATTCCAAGCACCCCTCACATGTACTGAGACAAATTTCTAATTCTATTAATACCAGAATTAACAGACTATCTTCAAACAAAAAAATTTCGACACACACAAAAAAAGCATATAATGAGGTTTTACATAAGAGTAGATTTCAGAAGCCGCGTTTTATGACGAATCCTTAAAGTATAATGATACCAATAAGACCAACAGAAGAAAGAAAGCAATTTGGTTCAACCCTCTATTTTGCAAATTATGTCATATTAATATTGGCAAATATTTTCTAAAACTCGCAGATAAACATTGTAGCAATTCTAGTCCCCTTCATTGAATATTTAATAGGAAAACCCTAAAAATTAGCTATTCGTGTACTAAAAATATAGAGAGTATAATCCGCTCTCACAATAGAATAACTTTATCGAGATATAAGAAGCAAATTGAAAACCTGAGATCTACTGTCCCTGATCAAGCCAACTCCAAAGTAACAACTAGTCAAGCCAACTTTAGTTCTGCAACTCCTAACAAAAACAACCCTAGAGTTACCCGGAATCCACAAGACATAAGAAATACAGCAAGACAGGACAATCATACACCTAGATGCAAATGTGGAATTAAAAATGAGTGTCCTATGGGTGGAGAATGTATGACAGAAGGGGTGGTATATCAAGCTATGATATACCCAAAAGAAAATATAAATTTGAAGAAATTCTGCATTGGTATTTCAGCAGGTGCTTGGAAGCAACGTTTATAGAACTATACACACTCCTTTTCCAATCCTATCCAAATATCTCTGGTCACTGAAAGACAAGAACTTAACCCCTGTGATTAAATGGAAAATCGTTAAAAAATCTAGCACACCTACCAACTTCAGAAATTGCTGTTACCTATGCCTTGAGGAAAAATCACCATTATCAAACACAAAAATCAATTGGATCGACTGAATCTAAGGAAGTTTTTAAAGGTCAACATAGGAGCCGTTTTAAATTATGTTAAACTTTTAGCCCTCATTCTTTCCTCTATTGCCCTTCAACACATCACTATATCTTTTGTCGGACACTATCTTACGGAATATTTATTATTTATTTATACCCTATTGTTATATGTGTCGATTAGTTTATATATTCGGGTTTATATATGTCTGTGGTATTGCTTTCATGTTTAAATCTTATCGTTGTAGAGTTATATTTTATTTGTTTATATATTTTCTATTTATTTTATTTATTTTTTATTTTTTTATTTTTTGACCTTTTTTAGATATTCTAATATTTCGTTGCGTTCGAATATGTAGTTAATATATTTTCATATATATACATTATTATTATTATTTAAAATATATATATATATGTATACGTAGACATATATATATATATATTTATAGATATTATTTATTTATTTTTTATTTTATTAATTACTAGATTTTTATCTTTTCGCCTTTAAAAATATATTATGTATGTATGTGTTGTGTGTATATATATATATATATATATATATATATATATATATATATATATATATATATTGTATTTATACATATTTGTTTTTCCGGGTGTGTGCGTGTATATATGTGTTCGTATATGTATGTGTGTATGCGTGTATGTGTGTGTGTACATATATATGCGTGTGTGTGTCTATGTGTGTACGTATTTACGTGTGTGTGTGTGGGTATATGTGTGTACATGTATATGTTTTTTTTTACATTATTAACGTTATATTGTATTATAATTGTATCGTTGACCGAATAATTAGTATAATTTTGATTATATAGGGGTGTGGTGGTAATTATGAGTACAGCGGATTGATTAACTATTATATCTTAAATATTTTTAATTTTCTTAATTTTTTAGACTCTCATTTCTTATCCTTTCACCGTTAATATATAATATTGATTTTTTTTATTATTATCTCGTGTCATCTTTTCTTTCGAATTTAAATTTATTCCGCTCTTCTTTCTTCTTATTTTCTTTTTCGTTTACGCTTTTAATAATAACAATTACCCTTTTTCTTCTCTCTCCCCTCAACCCCTTTTTTACTTTCCAAATCGACGTGTCAGCAGTCTGACTGACTAACGTAGAGTATCTTTGAGTTGACATCCGTTCTTACGCGTGCTCTTTGATTATATGTTGGGTATGTATATATGTTTATGAATAATTGTGTGTGTGTGTTTGCCGAACTGATGTAATGATGAATTTTTTCTTAAATTTTCAAGGGAGCGAACTTTATTTTTATTTCTGTTATTTTTGGGGGAGCGGGGGGGTCTTTATTTTTGAATTTTATTCGTGTAAAATTTTTTGTACAATAATGACTGAAGCTGAAGATGGTTCGCCTGAAATAGAAATAACGTGGAATAATGTGTCTGTCTAAATTTATATACACACACATATATATATATATATATATATATATATATATATATTGTGTATATGTTCAACAATTTCTCTTTTATAGAGGTTTCATCAAAAATGACAGACAAGGTATTATCATTAAGTTTTTTTTATATAATTTGTCATATGTTCGTATCAATTTTATCTTTTCGGAAATCAAATTATATAAGAATTGTCCAAAGATTTTGTACTTTTGAGCGCTTCCGGCTATACTTTTAGCCATTATCAAAAATTAATTTTGTTTTACTGATAAATAAATATGTGGAAAGTTTATACGTATAGATTCTTGTGCATGTTAAGCACATTGTTATCGTATTCATAATTGATATTATTAAGTGTAGGATTTCTATTTTTTATTAGTACTGCCTATATTATCTTTAATCTTCTTTCGCATGTGGATGATGCATTTATGTACGTATTATTAACGAGGATATCACGGATATGAGCTGGAAGATCTCGATCTGTGTTTGAACGTGTTTAGTGTTTTCCGGACTTAACATACACAAGAATCTATATGCATAAACTTGCCATTAATTCTTGATAATAGCTAAAAGTATAGCTAAAAGCGCTTGAAAGTACAAAAGCTTCGGGCAGTTCTTACATAATTTGAGTTCCGAAAAGAAAAAAATATACAAACACATGAAAAATTATATAAAAAATTTAATGATAATAACTTTTCAATGAAACCTTCACTATATTTATATACGCATCGTTCATTCAATAATGAATTTGAACACTCCCGGTTACTGGCGTATGTTTACATTATGTATATAACACGCTAAAATCCGCCTTCCTTTTTTGTTATTGTTAATAATAAAGCAGGATACAGGAAAAAAGCAACACACACACACACACACACACACACACACACACTCTCTCTCTCTCTCTCTCTCTCTCTCTCTCTCTCTCTCTCTCTCTCACACACACACACACACACACACACACACACACACGCACACACACACACACACCGAGCGCCCATAGCTTAAATGTAGAATCCCCGACTGATGTAAATTTAGTCGGGTTTTAATCCTGGCTAGAAGCAATCGGATGTATAACTGTACTGATGAGCTGTGTTACAGCGAAACAGGACTGTCTGCAGACAGGACTGCAAACAGGACTTATGCTCACGCACGCCGATTGAGCACGATGGAGAAATGGTAGACTTTAGACTTTATAGCTACTCACGCATTTACGCATCTTTTTTATCAGAAATGAATTTGAACACTCTTGGCTAGAAGGGTTTGTTTACATTGAGTTCTAACACGCTAAAATCAGCTTTCCTCCACCGAGCGCCCATAGCTTAGATGCAAAATCGCCCATAGCTTAGATGTAAAATCGCCGACTGATATCCATTCGATCGGGTTTTAATTCTGATTAGAAGCAATCGGATGTCTAAAAGTATTGATGAGCAGTAATACAGCGAAAAAGGACTGTTTGCGGATGATTATGTATATATATAATTATACAGCAGTCTTTATTATAATAGTAAGGGCATATATATTTCTCTGTTTATATATATATATATATTGATTGATTGATTGATTGATCAATCTGGAGAGAGGAAGATTGAGGGGCAGATTTTGAAAGCAGTATTTACTCACTGCTATTTACGCATTGTTCTTTAGCAATGAACTGAGCAACTTTAGCTATTGTTATTTGTTTACATTATGTATATAACACGCTAAAATCTATTTTTCTCTGATGTGCGCCGATACCCTAGGTGTAGAATCCCTCGACTTTCAATCGGTTGGCTTAAATCAGTCGGATGTCTAGCCTTACTGATGTGTTGTGATATAGCGAAACATGCCTGTATGCAATATATATATATATATATATATATATATATATATATATATATATATATGAGTGTGTGTGTGTATGTGTGTGTGTAGTCACCTCCAAATATTCACTAAAAATGAGGATGAATGATAAAAACAAATTGGCCCGAACTTAATATATTTTTAAAATCTTTATTTTAATTATTAAGGGGCAAACGTAATGATATTTGATTATCAAATAATAGTTTTTAATAGATTTTAGGACCTTCGAATTTGAGGTTAATCTGTTTTTCTTGTGTTAATGCATTAATCTTGCGTAAATTTGTATATAAAAATTCTTGCAAAGATAAAATAATGATCGGATTTTAATTAATTTTTCAAGACTTATTCACAAATAAAAATATATTTTATAATGTTTCTTTCTTTTAGAAAATCCTTGTAAAAATACTTTTTTATTTTCATCTGTTACTACCCACTTATTTAATTTTATGCAATTTCGAAAAGTTTAATTTTATAGGACATAATGCTTGTATTAGTTATAATCAAAAACCTTTCTTGAATTTAAATCATTTATTTGTAAAACAGGCCTCAAGTTACCGAACATCTGATCTGAATCCTAAAATAAAAACTATCATATTATTTAATGATAAAAGCTTGTAATTGCTTTTATGTGAATCATATATTATATTATGAAAGATAATAGATCTTAATAAAATTTTCTTCAATGAATCATGAATTTATACAAGAATTGTTTTCGTGTTCTTAAATTCAATTATAATAATTTATAAAGTTTTAAATTTTTTATAATTCTGTATTAAGTTGTAGCGTTTAGGTGATATTGCTATTAAACAAAAACTATATTTGCTAGTCATGCATTGAAAAGCTTACTACAATTCAGCAACCTCCAGTATTTTTAAAAAAGAACTTTGGTTTTTATGTGTATGTTTATAAACATGCCGATTGTTGTAGATACGGATGACCATACACGATAATATCAGAAAATAAGAAAAGTAACTATAATAAACTTAAAACTAAAGAACCTATGAATGCTATATTTTATATATTAGCTTGAAATTAAAACTAAAATAAAAGCTTCATGAGAGATTTATTTTTATTTTTAAAAACAATGCTTTACTTTGTAATTATATATATATATATATATATATATATATATATATATTATGATGTCCTCATTCCTAAGAGTTTTTTCTTCATCTATTGTTGTTTCCTGGTTTTTTCTTATTGATAAAAAGTTTGATATAATTTAATATTTTTATATGTGAGTTGTTCTACAGATAGTTAATTGCTTTTGATTGTTTTTGTTGATTTAACTTCTTTTTAGTGTATTTTACTGTTTGCAGGATGTTGATTGCTTTATATATATATATATATATATATATATATATATATATATATAAATATATATATATATATATCCAAAATGGAATTTTTTTATATATGTTGTAATGTCATTATCCGTTAACAGATGTTATTATCATTCATTTCTCAGTGTACCCAAGTACTTTCAATCTCTTTCCTCTTCAGGGGTGTGAGTTATAGTAACAAAAGATATCTGCAAAACTGTGTTACCATACCTCATACCCCTGAAGATGATCTCGAAAGACGATTGAAAGTACTTGGGTACATTGAGAAATGAATGATAATAACATCTGTCAACATCCATGATATTACAACATATAAACCATTCTATTTTGTACAATTTTCAATTTCTAATGAACGCTTAGCAATTTGTCAACCGTTATATATATGACTTTTTTTATCAGACATTATTTAGTATTATCTTTTAGAAAGTGAAGCTAGCTAGAAGATAAAAATTCATACATGTCTCAACGAGTAATATGCATTCCTTAAATTGGTCCTTCAAACCCTACTTTATCCAAGTGGCCTCCGTAGCCAAATTATTAAAGGTGCATTTTGGTTATAGAAGTAATGTAAGACGGCGGATGTGCATTGTAGTGCAGTGGATATCGGCTCGCAATGAGAAATCGGAGTGGCGAGTTCGAATTGCAGTTGAATTATTTCATGTATTTATGCGCAAATACCCTTGGAAAAAGTATGAATCCGTCGCTTCTCCCTCCAGCTATGGCTTAAATAGCTGGAAAGGTTGGTTTCTATAGCCTTGGATTGCAATCAGTCTACCGCCGAAAGTAATGGCAACATACTGCGGTAAAGTCTTTTGCTCAGTCAGTCCTTTCGAGACATGATCGCCCAATCGTGTATCACATATGGCACTTAACTGACTGACTGACTGACTGATTGACTGACTGACTGAATCTATCAAGAGAGATTTAAGTAAAATAAGAATATTTCTATAATTAAAAAGAAACAATTTGCTCAATTATTTTATCGGTTCTTAATACGTAAATACAAAATATAAATGATTGGATGTAACACAATATCAATACCTAACTTTGACCTTTTATATTAAATTCTGATGCGTTGGGATCGTTTTGTGTCAAAACACAGGCTTAAGAAGCTGATTTAAGAAGAAGTTTAAGAAGCTGATTTTCAATGAAAACTTGATGTAACACAGTATTCCTCTTTATTAAATAACCACTATATTCAGGCGGACACTGGAGATACCAAGGACCGAATATGTGAGCAACAAATAAGTTTTCGAGAGGAAGAAAACGAAAAGGAACCTCATATTTAACATCAGAAAAAGACACTTGAAGTTTCTGGGACATGTAATGAGGAAAGAGGGCTTGGAGAATCTGCCACTCACATGACAGATAGATGGTAACAGAGTCAGTAAAGCTATGCGTGATATATTTGATGAGCAGTATTTACATTGTTCGGACTATTGTTCTCATCTTTGTTGCCATTTGTAAGAAGGCCGGTGCGTACAACGGCCAAAACGTCGTACAAATGGCAACAAAGATCAGGACAATAGTCCGAATAATGTAAATACAGTAAGTGCTACCTCCTCTCAGAAATATAGACAAATACAAATATTAGATAGGCTTGAGTAAATGGATAGCAGAGCAGGGTTTGGGATGGATAACAATAAAAAGGGTGTTAAGAGCTACAAGGGATAGGGAGATGTTCAGGGCCATTATCGCCTACTACCTGAAGGGACACGGCACATAAAAGAAGAAGGGAAGGAAGAAGAATTCACTAGAAACAAAGAAAAGAGTGCTGGATTGCTATGTGATGTCAGTTCTTCAGTACGGCAGTGAATGCTGGACAATATCATCGAAAATGAGGACAAAACTTGAAGCAGCGGAAATCTGGTTCTACAGAAGGATGCTGCGGATATCGTGGACTGAGCATGCAAGCAACGATGAGGTGTTAGAAAGAATGGTAACCAAAAGGAAATTAATACTGAGAATCAGGAAGAGACAACTGAAGTTCCTGGGACACGCAATGAGGAAGGAGAGCTTGGAGAACCTGATACTGACTGGCCAAATAGAAGGAAAGAGAGACAGAGGAAGGCAGCGGATAACATATTTGCAGGGCCTGATCAGATGGATGACAGAACGGGGGTTGCCAGGAGTAACAGGAACAAACATAATAAGAGCCATAAGGGATAGGGAAACGTGGAGAACCATGATCGCCTACGTCCTGAAGGGACAGGGCACATAGAAGAAGAAGAATAACAAAATAATGAATGTATTTCCTGATCACTTCTAACTCAATAGAATTCTTTCCCGCGCTTATTCTCTTTTTCTCTTCATCTCTTAACATCACTTCCTGTAACCTTTCATTCCGCCCACTACCTTCCATTTGCTCAAACACTTCAAACGGAAGGTACTTCCTGGAATTCTTTTGCTACGTTGTCACCTAACACACCCCTTCGCTGGGTCCAACAAAACCGTCAGCCGTGGTAAATTCCCCCACATACCCGATATTTTTGGTTTTTCAAGAGAAAAGACTCGGCTGGTTCAACTAGCCGCAAAGTTAACAGCGTTTATTCATCATTTAATGAAGCGAAATGCAAAGCCTGTGACCCGTTTGTCTAAGTTTTCCTACTGGTCATTCAAGTGGGTCAAATGCGACCACTCTGTTTATGTATCCATTCGCGACTTTCAGGAGATTATATTCACCACCCAAGAGCAATAGTTTCATTAGATTTTTATTAAATTTTATTCATTCACTGAGGTGTCCTCGACCGAATCCAACGGAGAATCTGTAATGTGATCGATCCCGACTGGGCAGCTACGACACAGTCTCTTTCTCACCGACGCATTGTGGTTTCCCTGTGTCTCTTCTACAAATACGAATTATATACGAATTTCCTCGGCCACAAGATTAGTAATTAGGTCCCACACTTTTACTGTAAAACCAATAAAATGTAAATGCAAATTCTACTCCAACAGCTTCTTTTCTCGCACTTCCCGCCTGTGGAATTCTTTTCCGCATACTTGCTTTCCTGACAGTTACAATCTTCTAGAATTTAAATGTAAGGTCAACAGTCATCTCCTGTCGCGCTAACTTACATTCTCTCTCTCTCTCTCATGCTTTTCTACATCCACCCAACTCTCATCAGTACTCTCTTCCCTCTCCTACTCTCTTTCTGACACCACCTGTAACCTCTCGATCCTCATAACATTCATCCTTGTCCACCCCACTCTCATCAGTACTCTCTTCCCTTTCCTATTCTCTTCCTGACACCCCCTTGTTGCACACTTTCTTCTAGAGAGTGCAGAACCAGGGATCGAACCGCAGACCGTTGGATTTCAATTCAACGCTCTCCCAGCTGGCTTCTTGCTACGCCTCTTCCTCTTCCTACTCCACTTTCCTCCTTCCACCTTTTCACTGCGTCTCTCTGCGTCAGCTTCTCGCCAAGAAATTGACGCCACTAAATCCCCGAGTGAACTTGGTCGGTCAGTTTTATAATCCATTTCTCTACCCATAATCCATTTCCTCAGTCTATAAAAATTCCACTCGAGGGCCTCCTCTCTTTTTTCCTTTAGAATGAGCTGAAGGTGGATTATTAAGACAGCGGTGAGTATTATTATTATTTTCTTTCTTTGGAACAGATTACTGCTCTGCACGCCAGACACAAACGAACTCTTTTTCCAGAGCCGCCGCTAGTCGCCCTTTCATGTTCACACTCCCCCCTGGTCTCAAGACCACACATGTGGCAAGGCGGACGTGGCCGCTTGTTGCGGGCACTCCTACGAAGGGGGATTGTCTGGATTTCTTCATCTGAGCTCTCAGAAGTGGCATCGGAATTATCGGCAACAGCGTCGGGGTTCGCAGTCGGACCATCAGACTCGCGGGGCGTAGGTCGAATCCACAGTTCGTCACTGGATGATTCACCACTGCCGCTACTTGTCAACGAATTCGTATTCAGGGCGGGCCGAATGTCCCTCACATGGCGTGGAGTACCATCAACCAGCACGGCCTGCTCACTGACGATGCCGGTGATTCGTCCCCTTCGAAAACTGGTGGTGCACTGGTTATTGGGAGGCTTCACCCAGACGGTGTCCCCTAATTCATACGGCCCTCTTGTTCCCCGCCGATCAGGCAGACGCGCGTCAATGCCCTTGATGCGCACTCGGTAGCGATGGATCGCATTGGCGGGTGCGCTCACAGCAGTCACAGCATCCCTCGGTGTTGCATTATATCTATAGACCGCTTCTGCAATAGTGCACGCCTTCCTGGCCGCGGTCCTCTTCACGCTTCGGTGGCACCGCTCTGCTATGCCGTTGCCACTCGGCACATATGCACATCGGTGTCTGAGCCTGATCCCCCACTCGTCTACAAAACGCCTAAATTCCACGCTGCAGAAGGCAGTATCGTTGTCCGTGAGGATCTCTTCAGGCGGCCCCCTTTCGTAAAATATGGATTCCAATTCACGGATGACACTGGAGGAGTCCTGGCGTGCCAACGGGCGCCAGATCGCAAACCTCGTCGGTCCGCAATCTATCAGTGTGAGGAAGTGCTGGCTGCCATAATGGGTTATGTCCATACCCAGTCGGCTCCAAGTCATGTCTGTTCCCAGCCGACCCCTCCGCCATCTCGCTGGGGCGGGGTCGATTGACTGGCATGTTTGGCATTCCTTGACCACCGCTCTCACTGCACTTTTTGACACTGACGGATTGGTCAATTGTACAAAATAGCATGTCCGTCTCACTCCGGGGTGCCCACTGATGTGGTGTATTTCCCTGATTTTGTCTGCCGCCTCCACAGAGGCAGCACATAGTAACGGTACTGGCCCAGCTTCTTTCTTCACGGCATCAATCCATCTCTGAGGCACCCGAGTGAGCCTATCAGCGAGGTTGCAGTTTGAGGTGACAAGTACCACATCCACAGACAGATTGTACTCTGTTACTAGCTTTCTTATGGTCTCCAACCTCCGTCTGATCAGCATCTCGCTGGCCGCCTTGGTGCGCACCCTGGCCTTACCTGTCAGTGTGTTTGATATCCAGTGGTACACGCACAGCGAATCTGTGTGTATGTGTAATTTCTTGACTTTCCACTGGAGTGCCAGGTTAATGCCTTTCGTCACCGCATCGAGCTCTGCCAGGTTGATGTGAGCAGCGTCATTCGTCGGTCGCAGCCAGCAGGCGTCCTCAATCGCAGCTCCGTTCTCCTCAAGCAGCACACCAATCGCCACAGAGCTCGCATCCACCCACACGCTCAATTCGTCTCCCTGCACACACCAGTCTCCCTTTGCGGGGTCATCCTGCTTTACCCTTGCGATGGTCTCCTTCACCATGCGAACCAACAGATCGTCCGTCGTTTCATCATCCCAGTCTTTGGTGACTGCGCTTGCCCTCCTTTTTATGGTGCCTGTTGCTACACGAGTCCATCCACACACTGGTAGGTGCCCCACAAGTTTTCCACACAGGGAGAAGACCACTCGTCTCGTGAAGACTTCGGGTACTTCAGGAATTGCAGTTCCGCGCCCCCACTTCAAGGTCCCCCGCTCCTTTCGAACTTTCAGGCCCAAGACACGGGCGCCATCCTCCAAATGTTCCGGGTCCTTGCAAATCAGGCCAAACTCGGCCAGTTTGGTCCTTACGCGTGATGATGATACAACGTCTTCGTTCACGTATATGTCATCAAGGTACGTCGATGTCCCCTCTTTCATTGTTTCTTGCTGTGACAACACAGCGTTGACTATGGTCTTCATTATTTGGGGTGCCACGTTCAGCCCGAAGCCCAGTCTGGTAAGGCAGTACCTTCTGCCGGCAAACACCACCGTCTGAAACGGCCACATCGTTTCGCTGACCCGGACCTGCAGATACGCTTTTCTTAGATCCAGCAGGGACACATTGGAACCCTGCTGGCGCCATTCTCGTAGCTTGCTGGCGCAAACATCAGCATCTGCCGTAAATGCATCAACATGCGCATTTAGTTCGCGGTAGTCCATCACTGGCCTCACTTTTGCTTTGTTGTGCTGAGTAACCGCCATCAGCGGGATCAAACCTTTGGGAGGTCCAAGTTTCTCATAGGGGTAAGGAATTAACCAGCCATCCTTGATCCATTCACGAAGCTCCTCTTCGTATGCAGGCCTTATTTGGTCGGGCACATGGTACTCGGCTACTTCGTTCCGCAATTTTGCTGGCTCCTGATTTCCCGACCACTTCCATGAGGCGGTCCAAGCCTTCTGGTGCTGGTCAAATTCGACACTAAAGTCTGGCTGGTCGATCCTCAGCGCTGCGCACACTGGGGTCCTCTCTTGAAACTGCACTTCCCCCGTCTGCGTTATGTGAACACCACCTAGGGCTCTGATGGCATCATAGCCTAGAAGCAGGTCAAAGTTCAGTGGTTTTTTGAGCGCTACTAGCGCCTCGACGTTGGCCGAGTTTCCTGTTCTTGTACGGATGTTTATCGCACCCACCCCGCAACATGTCCGCGATTCTCCACTGATGGTGGTTACCCTGACACCCTTCTCCTTCCAAGTGTGGCAGAGGTCTACGAACACTATGGTGCGGGAGCACCCGGAGTCGAGGAGTGCTGAGCACAATGTCTCGTTGACATAGACCTGAATGATCGGAAGCGCCTCTAATTTCTGCTTTGGGGAAAGGTCGACGCCGGCACCTTGTCCCCGGCCCCGTTTCCCGCACAATCCCGGGCCATATGTCCGGTTTCATTACACCGGTAGCAGCGAACAGCTGTCGGTCGCCGTCTGCAGTTCCTTGCAATGTGGCCCTGGCCATCGCACCTATAACACACGACCCCACCACGCGGGCTAAGGCCCTGAGACGGTTTATCATCACTCGGTGTGGATTGTGCAGCGGCGATTACCGGATCTCTCAGCTCGGAATTATCCTTCATCACGGTTCTGGCTCGGTCCACCAGGTCATTAAGGGGCAACGAGGTTATGTTTGAGCTCGCCCGCAGGAGCTGTTTTGCTCCGGTTGGGAGCCCCGCCAGAAATTTATATGCCAAGGCCCGCTCGGGCAGCCCACCGAACAACACCGTCAACTTCGTCAGCTCGGCCAAATATACGTCCACAGTTTCGCCAGGATGTAATTGTCTTGCCTCAAATGGCTCCCAGGCAGTGGCGGGGTCGATAGCAAACGCTTTGTATAGGGCTGCCTTGATCCTCTCATAATTCTGTTTTTCCTCAGCACTGAGCTGTTGATACACAGCGAAAGCCCCACCGGACAAACGCAGAGGAATCACATGTTCAATGTTTTTGACACCAGACAAGAGACAATGCAGTTCCACTTTTTCCACCCAGTCAAGTACTGGGGTCGAGCCACTGAACTCTGGAATCAATTTCAGGTCGAACCTGTCCCCCATTACGCCGAAATAGCTTGTTGCACACTTTCTTCTAGAGAGTGCAGAACCAGGGATCGAACCGCAGACCGTTGGATTTCAATTCAACGCTCTCCCAGCTGGCTTCTTGCTACGCCTCTTCCTCTTCCTACTCCACTTTCCTCCTTCCACCTTTTCACTGCGTCTCTCTGCGTCAGCTTCTCGCCAAGAAATTGACGCCACTAAATCCCCGAGTGAACTTGGTCGGTCAGTTTTATAATCCATTTCTCTACCCATAATCCATTTCCTCAGTCTATAAAAATTCCACTCGAGGGCCTCCTCTCTTTTTTCCTTTAGAATGAGCTGAAGGTGGATTATTAAGACAGCGGTGAGTATTATTATTATTTTCTTTCTTTGGAACAGATTACTGCTCTGCACGCCAGACACAAACGAACTCTTTTTCCAGAGCCGCCGCTAGTCGCCCTTTCATGTTCACACCCCTGTAACCTCTCGATCCTCATAACATTCATCCTTGTCCACCCCACTCTCATCAGTAATCTCTTCCCTCTTCTATTCTCTTCCTGACACCCCCTGTAACCTCTCGATGCTCATAACATTCATCCTTGTCCACCCCACTCTCATCAGTACTCTCTTCCCTCTCCTATTCTCTCCCTGACACCCCCTGTAAACTCTCGATCCTCATAACATTCATCCTTGTCCACCCCACTCTCATCAGTACTCTCTTCCCTCTCCTATTCTCTTCCTGACACCACCTGTAACCTCTCGATCCTCATAACATTCATCCTTGTCCACCCCACTCTCATCAGTACTCTCTTCCCTCTCCTACTCTCTTCCTGACACCCCCTGTAACCTCTCGATCCTCATAACATTCATCCTTGTCCACCCCACTCTCATCAAAACTCTCTTCCCTCTCCTACTCTCTTCCTGACACCCCTGTAACCTCTCGATCCTCATAACATTCATCCTTGTCCACCCCACTCTCATCAGTACTCTCTTCCCTCTCCTACCATCTTCCTGACACCCCCTGTAACTTCTCGATCCTCATAACATTCATCCTTGTCCACCCCACTCTCATCAGTATTCTCTTCCCTCTCCTACTCTCTTTCTGACACCACCTATAACCTCTCGATCCTCATAACATTCATCCTTGTCCACCCCACTCTCATCAGTACTCTCTTCCCTCTCCTACCAACTTCCTGACACCACCTGTAACCTCTCGATCCTCATAACATTCATCCTTGTCCACCCCACTCTCATCAGTACTCTCTTCCCTCTCCTACCATCTTCCTGACACCACCTGTAACCTCTCGATCCTCATAAGATTCATCCTTTTCCACCCCACTCTCATCAGTACTCTCTTCCCTCTCCTATTCTCTTCCTGACACCCCCTGTAACTTCTCGATCCTCATAACATTCATCCTTGTCCACCCCACTCTCATCAGTATTCTCTTCCCTCTCCTACTCTCTTTCTGACACCACCTGTAACCTCTCGATCCTCATAACATTCATCCTTGTCTACCCCACTCTCATCAGTATTCTCTTCCCTCTCCTACTCTCTTTCTGACACCACCTGTAACCTCTCGATCCTCATAACATTCATCCTTGTCCACCCCACTCTCATCAGTATTCTCTTCCCTCTCCTTCTCTATTTCTGACACCACCTGTAACCTCTCGATCCTCATAACATTCATCCTTGTCCACCCCACTCTCATCAGTATTCTCTTCCCTCTCCTACTCTCTTTCTGACACCACCTGTAACCTCTCGATCCTCATAACATTCATCCTTGTCCACCCCACTCTCATCAGTATTCTCTTCCCTCTCCTATTCTCTTCCTGACACCCCCTGTAACCACTCGATCCTCATAGCATTCATCCTTGTCCACCCCACTCTCATCAGTACTCTCTTCCCTCTCCTACTCACTTCCTGACACCCCCTGTAAGCTCTCGATCCTCATAACATTCATCCTTGTCCACCCCACTCTCATCAGTACTCTCTTCCCTCTCCTACCATCTTCCTGACACCCCCTGTAACTTCTCGATCCTCATAACATTCATCCTTGTCCACCCCACTCTCATCAGTATTCTCTTCCCTCTCCTACTCTCTTTCTGACACCACCTGTAACCTCTCGATCCTCATAACATTCATCCTTGTCCACCCCACTCTCATCAATACTCTCTTCCCTCTCCTACTCTCTTCCTGACACCCCCTGTAACCTCTCGATCCTCATAACATTCATCCTTGTCCACCCCACTCTCATCAAAACTCTCTTCCCTCTCCTACTCTCTTCCTGACACCCCCTGTAACCTCTCGATCCTCATAACATTCATCCTTGTCCACACCACTCTCATCAGTATTCTCTTCCCTCTCCTACTCTCTTTCTGACACCACCTGTAACCTCTCGATCCTCATAACATTCATCCTTGTCCACCCCACTCTCATCAGTATTCTCTTCCCTCTCCTACTCTCTTTCTGACACCACCTGTAACCTCTCGATCCTCATAACATTCATCCTTGTCCACCCCACTCTCATCAATACTCTCTTCCCTCTCCTACTCTCTTCCTGACACCCCCTGTAACCTCTCGATCCTCATAACATTCATCCTTGTCCACCCCACTCTCATCAAAACTCTCTTCCCTCTCCTACTCTCTTCCTGACACCCCCTGTAACCTCTCGATCCTCATAACATTCATCCTTGTCCACACCACTCTCATCAGTATTCTCTTCCCTCTCCTACTCCCTTTCTGACACCACCTGTAACCTCTCGATCCTCATAACATTCATCCTTGTCCACCCCATTCTCATCAATACTCTCTTCCCTCTCTTACTCTCTTTCTGACACCCCCTGTAACCTCTCGATCCTCATAACATTCATCCTTGTCCACCCCACTCTCATCAAAACTCTCTTCCCTCTCCTACTCTCTTCCTGACACCCCCCTGTAACCTCTCGATCCTCATAACATTCATCCTTGTCCACACCACTCTCATCAGTATTCTCTTCCCTCTCCTACTCTCTTTCTGACACCACCTGTAACCTCTCGATCCTCATAACATTCATCCTTGTCCACCCCGCTCTCATCAGTATTCTCTTCCCTCTCCTACTCTCTTTCTGACACCACCTGTAACCTCTCGATCCTCATAACATTCATCCTTGTCCACCCCACTCTCATCAGTATTCTCTTCCCTCTCCTATTCTCTTCCTGACACCCCCTGTAACCTCTCGATCCTCATAGCATTCATCCTTGTCCACCCCACTCTCATCAGTACTCTCTTCCCTCTCCTACTCTCTTCCTGACACCCCCTGTAACCTCTCGATCCTCATAACATTCATCCTTGTCCACCCCACTCTCATCAAAACTCTCTTCCCTCTCCTACCTCTCTCTTCCTGACACCCCCTGTAACCTCTCGATCCTCATAACATTCATCCTTGTCCACCCCACTCTCATCAGTACTCTCTTCCCTCTCCTACCATCTTCCTGACACCACCTGTAACCTCTCGATCCTCATAACATTCATCCTTGTCCACCCCACTCTCATCAGTACTCTCTTCCCCCTCCAATTCTCTTCCTGACACCCCCTGTAACTTCTCGATCCTCATAACATTCATCCTTGTCCACCCCACTCTCATCAGTATTCTCTTCCCTCTCCTACTCTCTTCCTGACACCACCTGTAACCTCTCCATCCTCATAACATTTATCCTTGTCCACCCCACTCTCATCAGTTTTCTCTTCCCTCTCATACTCTCTTCCTGACACCACCTGTAACCTCTCGATCCTCATAACATTCATCCTTGTCCACCCCACTCTCATCAGTACTCTCTTCCCTCTCCTACTCTCTTCCTGACACCCCCTGTAACCTCTCGATCCTCATAACATTCATCCTTGTCCACCCCACTCTCATCAGTATTCTCTTCCCTCTCCTACTCTCTTTCTGACACCACCTGTAACCTCTCGATCCTCATAACATTCATCCTTGTCCACCCCACTCTCATCAGTATTCTCTTCCCTCTCCTACTCTCTTTCTGACACCCCCTGTAACCTCTCGATCTTCATAACATTCATCCTTGTCCACCCCACTCTCATCAGTATTCTCTTCCCTCTCCTACTCTCTTCCTGACACCACCTGCAACCTCTCGATCCTCATAACATTCATCCTTGTCAACCCCAATCTCATCAGTATTCTTTTCCCTCTCCTACTCTCTTCCTGACACCCCCTGTAACCTCTCGATCCTCATAACATTCACCTTGTCAACCCCACTCTCATCAGTATTCTTTTCCCTCTCCTACTCTCTTCCTGACACCACCTGTAACCTCTCGATCCTCATAACATTCATCCTTGTCCACCCCACTCTCATCAGTATTCTCTTCCCTCTCCTACTCTCTTTCTGACACCCCCTGTAACCTCTCGATCCTCATAACATTCATCCTTGTCCACCCCACTCTCATCACTATTCTCTTCCCTCTCCTACTCTCTTCCTGACACCCCCTGTAACCTCTCGATCCTCATAACATTCATCCTTGTCCACCCCACTCTCATCAGTACTCTCTTCCCTCCTACCATCTTCCTGACACCACCTGTAACCTCTCGATCCTCATAACATTCATCCTTGTCCACCCCACTCTCATCAGTACTCTCTTCCCTCTCCTACTCTCTTCCTGACACCACCTGTAACCTCTCGATCCTCATAACATTTATCCTTGTCCACCCCACTCTCATCAGTTTTCTCTTCCCTCTCATACTCTCTTCCTGACACCACCTGTAACCTCTCGATCCTCATAACATTCATCCTTGTCCACCCCACTCTCATCAGTACTCTCTTCCCTCTCTTACTCTCTTCCTGACACCACCTGTAACCTCTCGATCCTCATAACATTCATCCTTGTCCACCCCACTCTCATCAGTATTCTCTTCCCTCTCCTACTCTCTTCCTGACACCACCTGTAACCTCTCGATCCTCATAACATTTATCCTTGTCCACCCCACTCTCATCAGTTTTCTCTTCCCTCTCATACTCTCTTCCTGACACCACCTGTAACCTCTCGATCCTCATAACATTCATCCTTGTCCACCCCACTCTCATCAGTTTTCTCTTCCCTCTCCTACTCTCTTCCTGACACCACCTGTAACCTCTCGATCCTCATAACATTCATCCTTGTCCACCCCACTCTCATCAGTACTCTCTTCCCTCCTACCATCTTCCTGACACCACCTGTAACCTCTCGATCCTCATAACATTCATCCTTGTCCACCCCACTCTCATCAGTATTCTCTTCCCTCTCCTACTCTCTTCCTGACACCACCTGTAACCTCTCCATCCTCATAACATTTATCCTTGTCCACCCCACTCTCATCAGTTTTCTCTTCCCTCTCATACTCTCTTCCTGACACCACCTGTAACCTCTCGATCCTCATAACATTCATCCTTGTCCACCCCACTCTCATCAGTACTCTCTTCCCTCCTACCATCTTCCTGACACCACCTGTAACCTCTCGATCCTCATAACATTCATCCTTGTCCACCCCACTCTCATCAGTATTCTCTTCCCTCTCCTACTCTCTTCCTGACACCACCTGTAACCTCTCCATCCTCATAACATTTATCCTTGTCCACCCCACTCTCATCAGTTTTCTCTTCCCTCTCATACTCTCTTCCTGACACCACCTGTAACCTCTCGATCCTCATAACATTCATCCTTCTCAACCCCAATCTCATCAGTACTCTCTTCCCTCTCCTACTCTCTTCCTGACACCACCTGTAACCTCTCGATCCTCATAACATTCATCCTTGTCCACCCCACTCTCATCAGTATTCTCTTCCCTCCTACCATCTTCCTGACACCACCTGTAACCTCTCGATCCTCATAACATTCATCCTTGTCCACCCCACTCTCATCAGTACTCTCTTCCCTCTCCTACTCTCTTCCTGACACCACCTGTAACCTCTCGATCCTCATAACATTCATCCTTGTCCACCCCACTCTCATCAGTACTCTCTTCCCTCTCCTACTCTCTTCCTGACACCACCTGTAACCTCTCACTCCTCATGAGATTCCTCCTATGTAAATCCTTGCACAACAGTGGCAGTAAAATGCCTTGCTTGAGGCGACACGAGTTTTCTTTTTTTTTAAATTAAAACTAAACATTTCGTTTTTCTTTTTGTTATGTTTATCTGTTTATTATTATTATTTTCTTTTTCTCCTTTTCTTTTGGTATCATTAATTTTTTCGATTGTATCTTTTTTGTTTCTAGATTTTCATTCATGAAACTATTTTCTTTCATTTTCATCTTTTGTCTTTATTATTCCCCCCTTTAGAATTCTGTTAACATTAATTCACACTCTTCTTCGTTCGTTTCTAGTGCTTCATATTTCTTTATTTAACTTGTTTTAATCCTCACATACAACATCGAAAACATCACTCAGAGATGTCACCCTAAAAAGACTGAAAATATGGTATAACCTATAAGTATGAATATCATGCTTATAGGTTATACCATATTTTTCTTTACAAGAATCGATATATAGTATTCATATTCTGATGTTTATTTACATCAATAATCAATATAAATAAATTTTAATATAATTTTTTTTCATTTTGTTTTAATTAAAATCGAGTAATCGAGTCGATTGAGAATGCATTCATATTTCAATGTATATTCACATCATCTTCAGAACAGTATACCATACGTGTATATCATACAATATTAGTTTTAGAAGAGTCTATACTGAGTGAATTTATATTTCGGTATTTATTCACATTCTGCTCAGAACATGATATCATATTTGTAGGTTATACAATAGTTGCTTCATTAAAATCGATACAGATATTTTATATTTCGATGTCTATTCACATCATCCTTATAAAAGAATATCATGCTTATAGGCTATACCATATTTTTCTTTACAAGAATCGATATATAGTATTCATATTCTGATGTTTATTTACATCTTCCTATGCCATACTTGTCAGCTGTGCAATGTTTCTTTTAGAACCGTAAAATATTAAGTGGTTAATGTAAATTAACATCGGAATATAACCAGAACAATGTAGGATTTTATTTGTTAATTAAATTAGTACTGATTACATACAAACATTTCTTGAATTTTCTGTCTTCCAACTTAATTGCATGTGTATAATATAAGTACCTCCGCTAAATCGCTAAAAACCAGCATAGTATGAATAAAAAAGTCCCAAACTTACTAAAAACGAACTTTTTCCGTCAAAATTTTTATATTATTATTAAGAGAAAAGATCAAAGTAATTTTTAATTAATTTTGAAATTTATTGGATCCATTCTAACATGTTCGAAATTTTTAGAAAATCTTGTTCTGATTTGAGTTAACGGGGAAGCAAAACCATACATGAATTTAAAATGGAAAACATACTATTAGATAATTCATTTTTTCCGCTGACAAACACATTAATTTGAAAATTCCAGAAAAAATCAAATAATTGTCGGATTTTAATGAAACTTTCAGTATTCATTCACAAGTAAATGTAATTATTTTTTAAATTAATACTTTTTAAAAATCTTGGTAAAAGTAGTTTTTACATCTGTTACTTCACGTAAATCCATGAAATTTTAATAAATTAAACATTGTTGCTGTAAATGGTTTTATTAGTTAAACGCAGGACACATTGGGGAATATAAATAATTTATTTTCTTTTTACATTTGACCTCTGTTTCCAAAAATCTGCTCCGAATAGTAAAATAAAAAGTGAAATAAAAGTCTGATATTATTTATTTTGATAAGCTTTTAATTGCTTGAATAATAAAAATGAAGGACACTATAGTCTGAAGAAAAATATTTTTTCGATTACTAATGAAATTTTAATAGAATTGTTTTCATTTTGTTTTAATTAAAATAATTTATAAAGTTTCAAAAATATTTTAAAAATATTTCAAAGATTTCTTGCGGTTAGATTTTTAAGTTTTAAAAGATTTTTAAGTATTGAAGATTATATTGCCTATCAAAAACTGAAAAGTTTAATACAAATCGTTTGGCCTTCATATTCATATTTTTAAAATGGTTTAAATTTTTTTTTTGTATTTGATTTTTTTTCGTATGGTAATTTCTATGTGTAAATTAAAAGGTCAGAGTTTCCTTCCCTTACAAGGAAAAAAATTGTAAAATTTTGTCACTTTTGAACGCCATACACTTTTATCTTATCTCTAATCAATAACCTGTCAACACGTTTGATATACGGCGGACAGGTCAAAAAGTTTAACTCTTTGATCATGAAATTGTCGTGGACCCGGTTAAGGGTCAAGCAAGAAATAGTACAAACACAAAAATAGGAAATAACTATATATATATATTAAACACAAATACGTGGAACTCTGTTAGTGGATGATGTCACCATGACAGAAATAGTTTTATTCTAAATTTCACACTATAAATAAGTAATACTTGTGTAGATCATATTAATTTAACATAAAATTAGGAAATCTTTTTAAAATAATGTGTCATAAATGTATATTTTACTAGCAATTAAAAGTGTCATGAAAGCTTTAAAACTAATCCATGGTCCTGGAGCTCAGATTCTTTGGACGTTGGCACGAAAGACTAAAGAGCAATAGTTGTTTCCAGTTAAAGCGAAACCGTAGACTGAAAGAAAAATGAATGGATGTAAGTCAAATTATGATTTCCTGGTATCGATATCAAATAAGTTTTTTTTTCGTCGTAAACTGAATTTTGAACTCTAAAATTGGACAAATACAGTAAAAATTAGACACGTTGATTCCAATCTAATAGGTAATGACTGCAAAACATGCTCCTCACCAAATCTATATACATATAGTAGAGATGTATGGAGGGACTTTTTTCTAGCCAATAAGATAGACCTGCAATTATTCTTCTGTGTTAACACCATTCATGCTTTGTGAACTTTTTGCCTTATTGCTGTAGCTTTGCATATATATATATATATATATATATATATATAATACTGTGCAAACGTATTAGGACAAGAACTATTTCATCTTTTACTAGCAGTATAACCCGGCGTTGCTCAGGTGTAATGAAAGCTTTAAAATTAATCCATTGTCCTGGAGCTCAGACTCTTTGGATGTTGGCACAAAAGACTAAAAGGCAATAGCTGTTTCCAGTTAAAGCGAAACCATAGACAGAAAAAAATGAATACATGTAAGTCAAATTTTGATTTCCCGGTATCGATATCAAAAAAATTTTTCCATCGTAAACTGAATTTTGAAGGCTAAATAAGTCCTCTGAGTAAATGGTATAATGGCTGAGACTAAGAACTACAATTATACCTATTTAGAGCCAAACCTGAAGCAAAAACTAAAATAAAAGGGCTGAAAAAATACCGACATACAGGCAGATAAAAAGACAATGTGTCAAACAAGGGTAAGTGATCTAGCAATATTTACCATTGAGCGAAACCTTACCGAAGAAAAAAAAACCTTGATGTTGAGATTCAAGATTTTGCGGAGACAGAGGTGAGAAAATAAACTTTTTGAAATTACCGATTTTGTTGTTACTGTTTCTTTATCCTATTATTTTATTTTAGCCTGCAACACAAAACAAAATAAAAGGCTGCAATTGTAATAATTGTAATTTTTCTTTATATTCTGCAGTTGTCCAGTTTTGGAGTGCTGTACAGAGGGCTAGCAAATTTCGTCGACCACACCGGGCGCGACAAAGACCTCAATATATCGCTGAATAGATTTAAGAGATTGAGTAGGTCCTTCCTTTAATAAAAACTTTTTGAAGTGCATTTCGAAATATCTTTCGAATCGTTGTCTTTTTGAAATCAAAATCTCCTGCCAAATCTGAAATGTGGAATTAGAGAGTAAAAGTTTGTTAGGTGTTAGGGTGGCACCCCTTTCGTCACGTCCGATTACCAGGTTCTGTCTTCCGGGCAGTCAGATCCAAAGACTCAGAGAGTCAAGGTCGTAACTTGATTTGTCCTGCAGCTGAGTGGAGATACGACTCAGCTTTAACGACTATCTGTATTTTGTTAATACATTATTTTTATTTCACTGTTTCCGAGTCTTCTCGTTATTTATTTCAACACTAACTACACAATAATAGGAAAACAAAGTAAACAGCAGTACTTATAAGATTTTCATATATCAGTTTTGGAATGTTGTCTAGAGGCTCGCCTCGTGCGTCCCTTACGCTAGGCATGCCTCTGAATTAATGCTGTATTTAAGATTGTAAAGACAAGCAAATATTCATAATAAAAAGCATTAAGCGTACTTATACAGAGAGGAGCGCGTAAAAAAACTTATCAGAACAGAAAGTAAAACTGGAGTGCCGAGATCAAGTTCTGAGTTTAGTTTATTTTTTAACAATGCTTTTTGGAAAAACGTGAATCCTTTCCCCATCTATGCATTAAATAGTAGGACTGATTAGGCTTTTTAGCTTTGGGTATAAGAGGAGAAAAATGTTTTAATCAAAATCAAATTTAAGAGTGACGAGTTCCGTAAGGTTAGTTTTCAGGTTATAATAGTACCTTTCGTAAAACCCTGGGTTAACAGGTCGTGACCGTTCAAGAGCATGATATATGCATGACAACGTCAGTTCTGTGTAAAGACACACAACACAGAGACATACTCACACTATTGTTTTTAATCATTTCATGATGATAAAGCAACGAAGACGTAATGGCTTTACTGAGAATGAAAGAAACAGAAAATGTTACTGAGGAGAAAGGACAATAAAAGAACAGTTTTTAAGGAAACAGAAAATTACGTTAGACGTTGCGTTAAAAATTTTGAAGACTAGTTAACATGAAAGCAAGAAACGAGAAGAAAGTCCAACGGGCGAGAAGTGCGAAAGAAGAAACTATTAGCACAGAACTTATATTTAGCGATTTTAACAGTTAAATCATTATTTTTTTTAAGTGGTGTTTTGTTGTAGAGAGGCTGACACCCCTGCAGCATTTTCAATTATGAAAAGGCTCATAGGCTGAAATTGTCAATTTGAGTAAAGTATAGTAGCATTCGAGGCGTAATATTTGTGTCATTCGAGTAATATTCGAAATAATTTATTCGGTGACTATTAAGATCTAACCCCTCTTCTCTGTGTGGTAAGTTCTGTCTTGTCTGTCATTGAAACTATTTTACTGTTCTGTGTATATCCGTTTAATACCGGATACTGTGCTGAATAATGCAGCAGCACACGTTCTCTGTCTATCGTATCCACCTCGGCGATACAACAGGTTTACACTGTACAAGGCCCAGGAAGAGGGTTTCAGTAAGAGGCATTTTATGCGGATAGGAGGGAAAAAATAACGGTTAAATCTAGATTTGAAAAGGTTAAGATTGTAGTGATCGGGAAACATCTTCTTGGGAGTCAGTTTTCCAAAGCAGTGGTTCAAGCAAAGAAGCATTATTTACTCTTCTCCCCCACTTGAGAGAGATGTGACACAAGGTTCAAGTAAAGAAGCTGTTCTATTGGAACAAAGAAGCAAAGAAGCTGTTCAATTGGAACTTGCATCTCATCACCAGAATACAGAGAGAATGTGGATGATTTACTACAATGTAAGTGACATGTTGTGTCCAGAAAGAACCAATGAATGTAATTAGTCTGAACACTTTCCATGGAATCTAGTACTACGCAAAAAGTCGGGAATCAAACATGAAAACGCATCAGAACAATTACCGTGAAAATAATTATTTAAAAGGAACAAGGAAGCTACATTACAGCGGTGGAAAAGTGAAACTGAGATGTCAGGATAAGATAGATCATTTTTCAGATTGTGCTTTTAAATTTTTTCAAGAATCTCTTGATATATATCAGAAGTAACAGACCAAATGTGGCAGCAATATTCAATGCATGATCGAATGGTAGATTTATAAAAGTACAAGAAAGATTCTTTATAGCACAACACAGTGAATCACTTCATGCCATTGGGTAACGTTCTTCCGAGAAGGCGAAATGTTTGGTAAATTTGGGTTTTAGGTCCCGAAGGCTTTTATCCCTTCAGATTTTTCCAAAATAGCCTTATTTCCGTGCAAATTTATATGCTGAACTCCAATCAACAATTAGATATTGAAGAACCTATCTTTTATGTTAACGACCAGAAAAAAGATCAAGCTTCTTCTGGCTCTTTTTGTCACCCACAATCATTTGAATCAGAAGACATTCGCTGCTGAATCACTTTCGGCGTAGGAAGCTAATTTCGGCCTATTTACTTCCTTTAATGAATAGTCTACTTTCTCAGCAGCAATTCTTAATTATTAATATATAGCTACAGTGGATGAACCTGATGGCTGGGCTAGAATTTGTATCTTTCATGAAAATAATCGACTATCTTGAACCAGTAGTGTAGTAGTATTTGAATTTGGCAGTGTATACAAGATTTAATAGGTGCTTTTCAAGAAATATGCAAATGATTATTGCAACTTCTTAAACAAGGTCTTCTTTTTAGGATTATGCTAAAAGGTGATTATATTCATGATAGTACTTTTTCACATTCTCAAATGATGATAATTGCCCATGTTTTCGATGTTTTCAAACATGGGAAACGTGGGCAATTATCATGATAATGGGATAGATAATCTTTCAGATATGAATCTAACAGAAAATGTGTGGTTCATCACTTAAAGGTAAATATATAAGAATGGAAAACCTTATTCAGTCAAAGAAAAGTAATATTAAATTTAAAGCAGTATAAAAATAGTAAAAAAATTGGTTGAAAGATTAAGAAACTTTATAGACTGTTAAGAAGTCCGTATTAACATGTAACATCTATCCATTCAGATATACATGATAATGTGCTAATTAAATGTTTTCTGTGACCTATAGAGAGAACATTCCTGTCAACATTAGAATGGATGACGATAGTCGCCTAGAGAGCAACGCACGATGCTATCTTGGCCTCACTCTCTCAAATGACCCCAAATGGAATGACTACATTGATTCCATAGCTGTATCTACTGCTAAAACGTTTGGTTCACTGTGTTGGGCCAGGATGTTTTTCTCATCAGAATCCATTTTGCACATTTATAAATCTAACATTCGTCCGTGCATTGAATACTGTTGCCATATTTATTTCTTTTGCTGTTCATGTTGAGGTTCTCGATAAAATCCAAATGAGGATATGCAATATAATCGATCCTGACTTAGCAGCCCGCCTTCAATCACTTCATTCTCGAAGTGATGTGGCTTCACTCTGTCCTTTCTACAAGTATTTTCATGTCAACTATTCTGACGAGCTTTTCCCTGGTATCCCGTTGGATGTGCGTTGTGGTGCAGTGGATATCGACTCGGAAGGAGAAATCGGGGAGCCGAATTCGAATTCCTGATGAATTCATTGCATTTACTTACGCGCAAATACCCTTTGGAAAGGTATTAATCCGTCTATTCCCTCCAGTTGTGGGTTAAATAACAGGACAGATTGGGTTCTATAGCCTTGGCTGGCAAACAGTCTACCGCAGAAAGCAATGGCAACCTACTGCGGGATAATCTTCTGCCCAGTCAGTCATGTCTCTTTCGAGACATGATCGCCCAAGCGTATATCACGTATGGCACTTACTGACCGACCTCGACCACAGTATTTACTCGTGCTACTAGATTGGCATCAAAGTCCCACCTTTTTATCGTCGTAATAGTTAAATTTTAACAGCCAATTCTACTCTAAATGTTTCTTTTCTCGCACTTCCCGTTTGTGGAACTCGCTTTCATTTACTCGCTTCTCTGATAGTTACATTTTCCCAAAGTTTAAATGCAACGTCATTTGCCATCTTATATCTCCTTGATTCCCATCCGTCTCTTATCGTTTCTTCGACATCCCCTGTACGTTTGTTATTCTCTTATTTTAACTTCCTGCGTACTAGTCGCATTTCTGCATGGCTTGGGGTGAAGTGATTATAGAAGAGAAAATGTAAAGAAATCTTTTGTCCGATTGAAAGCATTGTATTTGTTATCTGCTTAACTGAGAAGAGAGAAGGCGTCCGATCTTGGGAGTCCCAAACCTGCAACAACACTTTCTTCCTTGCACTTAACAGAGGTGATGGATGGCGTCAGTGTATTATCAACGCCAGTGTGTCAGCGATCGTATACAGTGAATAATTTTGTTGTCATTGGTCAATATGCATACGTATGCACAATTCACATTAAAAAAAACATTGTGTCACATTCTGTATTTATAAAGTGACTAGGTAAATAATTACATGACTGACGCATTTTGCCTTTAGTTAAACGAGAGCAAGTTATTATCAATATCTTTTAAAATAGGAATAAATATTATATTTGGAAAATCCTATGAGATCATGCTCATGAGAAAATCCTATGAGATCATGCTCATGAGAAAATCCTATGAAATCATGCTCATGAGAAAATCCTATGGGATCATGCTCATGAGAAAATCCTATGGGATCATGCTCATGAGAAAATCCTATGGGATCATGCTCATGAGAAAATAGTATGAGATCATGCTCATGAGAAAATCCTATGAGATCATGCTCATGAGAAAATCCTATGAAATCATGCTCATGAGAAAATCCTATGGGATCATGCTCATGAGAAAATCCTATGGGATCATGCTCATGAGAAAATCCTATGAGATCATGCTCATGAGAAAATCCTATGAGATCATGCTCATGAGAAAATCCTATGGGATCATGCTCATGAGAAAATAGTATGAGATCATGCTCATGAGAAAATCCTATGAGATCATGCTCATGAGAAAATCCTATGGGATCATGCTCATGAGAAAATAGTATGAGATCATGCTCATGAGAAAATCCTATGAGATCATGCTCATGAGAAAATCCTATGAGATCATGCTCATGAGAAAATCCTATGGGATCATGCTCATGAGAAAATAGTATGAGATCATGCTCATGAGAAAATCCTATGAGATCATGCTCATGAGAAAATCCTATGAGATCATGCTCATGAGAAAATTCTATGGGATCATGCTCATGAGAAAATCCTATGAGATCATGCTCATGAGAAAATCCTATGAGATCATGCTCATGAGAAAATCCTATGAGATCATGCTCATGAGAAAATCCTATGAAATCATGCTCATGAGAAAATCCTATGGGATCATGCTCATGAGAAAATCCTATGGGATCATGCTCATGAGAAAATCCTATGAGATCATGCTCATGAGAAAATCCTATGGGATCATGCTCATGAGAAAATAATATGAGATCATGCTCATGAGAAAATCCTATGAGATCATGCTCATGAGAAAATAGTATGAGATCATGCTCATGAGAAAATTCTATGGGATCATGCTCATGAGAAAATAGTATGAGATCATGCTCATGAGAAAATTCTATGGGATCATGCTCATGAGAAAATCCTATGAGATCATGCTCATGAGAAAATCCTATGAGATCATGCTCATGCAATAATCTAAAAATTGTGTTAACATGCGTTAGGAATATAATTTTTTTTTTTGTTTGAACAAATGTTTTGCATAAAAAGTCCAGCTTATACCCATGATCTCCATAAGTATATTCTCAGATCATATTTACTTATGATATCACGTTTGATGGGAACTTCTCTAAAAATCTAGATGACCTGAGCCTGGCACTGATTTCTCTGCTGATCTAGGTCTTACAGATCGATGGAGGAAAGACAGTCTTGTATCGTTTAATAGCACCAAAACAAAGATAATAACGTTTCATCACCACCGAGAAGACTCCGAATTTACTTCAGTCTGGACGAGTGGTTATAATCCCGAACGTCTATTGATACAAAAGCCTAATTCAGATAGTGAAACATGCATATTCGTTCCATCACTAAATATACTAAAAGAAAGCTCCTTTGCTTGTGTCGCTGCAGAAAGTACCTAAATCCTAATGCGATGTTCTACTTTTACAATCTTATCAAGAATAGAGTATTGCGGCCATATGTTTTTGGTTCGGCCAAATTTCCACTTTCCAGATTTGGCAGAGTTCAAATATAACAACGCGGTTTAGTGGTTTCAATTTATACAGTGAGACAATAGAAGCCATAGAAGTCATGCCAGGATACGTCATTTGCGGCCATAATCTGAACAATATATGATACGCAGATGATACAGTACTGACAGCAGACACGGAAAGGAAACTACAACACCCCCTACAAAAGGTATCTGAAGAAAGCGAAAAGAAAGGACTACATATAAACTACAAGAAAACTGGATTTTTATGTGATTTCTATTCTTCAATATGGCCGTGGATGCTGAACAATCTCCTCAAAGATGAAGGAGAGACTTGAAGCAATCGAAATGTGGCTTTACAGAAGGTTGCTTAAAATACCACGGACCGAACATGTAAGCAACGATGAGGTTTGAAGATGATAGAAACGAAAAGGAAAACTTATACAACTTCAGGAAAGAAAAGCTGAAGCTTCCTGGGACATATAATGAGGAGGGAGGGCTTGGAGAATCTGATACTCACCGGCCAGATAGAGAGAAAGAGAGACAGGGGAAAGCAATGTGTAACAAACTTGATGGGCTTGAGCAAATAGACGGCAGAGCGGGGTTTGTGTGGGTTAACAGGAGAAAACGTGTTAAGAGCCACTAGGAATAGGGAGATCTGGAATGTCAGAATCGCATACGTTCTAAAGAGATACGGCACATACAAGAAGAAGTGAATGATGCTACATTTTCTGCCTTACAAAACCTTTCACACAGACGAAACGTTGATAGATTCTATTTTACATCTTTTACGATGGTAAATGTTCAGATGAGCTACATTCTCTTGTTTCACCAGTTCAGACCTTCAAAACTAGGACTCGTCAAGCGTCAAACTGAATTCCTTTTCTAAGCAGTACCTTCAGTTCAGAAAATTTCTTCTTTATAACTATCACTTTATAGAATAGATTATCGAGAAGTCCTTTCCGGCCACTTTAAATTTTAACCCCTTCAAGTTTAAAATCTACCGATATCTATCCTACCTATCCGTAAAGGAATGGACCTCTTCATCCACTTTCCTGAGGCCTTTAAAACAATCTCATACTGCGTTGTGAGACACTTTGGCCTTGTATTAACAATAGTAAAACCTTAAGTTCATATTTTAATTATTTATTCATATTTCACCCTAAGCAAGGCAACAAAGTCACTAAGATGCAAGGATGAGGATTACAGAGCGTGAAAGAATATAAGAATAAACATTGTTAAGGAGCGATAACAATGAAAGAAGTGAAAGAAGATAGAAGATAAATATTAACACTGCATTTAAATCAAAATTAAATAGACAGCAAAACGCTCGAAGAGAGTTCCACGAGCAAAATTGCCAGAAAATAAACTTTTAGCATAGAACTTATGGTTATATCTAAACATTGGAAATGAATGAACCCTTGCCGTAAATCGATTTAGTCAGTTGAGTGCCATACGTGATACACGCATTGGACGACCATGTCTCGAAAGAGACATGACTGCCTGGGCAGAAGATTATCCCGCTGTAGGTTGCCATTGCTTTCTGCGGTAGACTAGTTGCCAGCCAAGGCTAAAGAACCCAATTTGTCTTATTATTTAACCCATAAATGGAAGGAAGAGACGTATTAATACTTTTCCCAAGGGTATTTGTGCGTAAGTGAATGCAAAGAATTCAACTGGAATTCGAACTCGGCTCCCCGATTTGCCGTTCTGAGTTGATATCCACTGCACCACAACGCACATTCTTAAATCGAATACTGCGTTTAAATTCATAAAAACTAGGTACCATACAGGAAAGTTCATCAGAAAAATTACCATGAAAATATAAATAGAAATGGCATAGGGAAGTGACTGTAGTCGAAATGTCAGATCAGGACCAAGGTAATTGCAGATTCTTATTTTGTATTTTATTAAGAATCCCTAAGTAAATAACCGGAACATCAGATCATATGTGTCATTCCTTGCTCCAGTTAAAAACAGAATAATTTTTAAATCAATATGACCTGTTTGAACCGATCAGACTTACTATACAGATTCAAGTAAATAATTGCATCCTCAGCATAGATATCAAATTGAGAACGGATGCACTCAGGAAGGTAGTTGATGAAAATTTTGAACAACATAGGTAGAGCCTTGAGCTACTCTTGCATTAATACGAAAAGATCTAATAGCCGTTCAAAATAACTTTAATTTCGCGATTTGATAAAAAAAAGACTGAACCTGTTCAAAAATTCGTCCAGAATTACCATAACATTTCAACTTGTGAAGAAGACCAGTATTTGAAACACTTTCAAATACATTCCAAACATTCGAAGCAATAGCTAAGTTTCACCATTTATTTTCGTCCTAAGCAAGGCAGTTTACTGCCACTGTTTTTCAGGGGGTTACATAGGAGGAAAGTTGTGAGAAAGATTGACAGGTTATAGGGGGTGTCAGGAAGTGGGTAAGAGAAGGATGAGAATGCTGATGACAGTAGAGTGGACGGAGAAAGGAGCATGAGAGAGAGAGGATGCAAGTTAGTGAGATAGGAGATGACTATTGACTTTAAATCTAAATTATTGAAGATTGTAACTGTCGGGGAAGCAAGTAAACGGAAGGGAATTCCACAGGCGTTAAGTGCGAGATAAGAAGCTGCTGGATTAGAATTTGCGGAGAAATTTTATTGGTTTCACAGTAAAAGGGTGGGACCTAATTGCTAATCTTGTGGCTCGAATAAATTCATATATAGGGGGTACGAGGGAGCTAAGAACATCGGAGCAGAAGCCATGGAAGTATTTGTAGAAGAGACACAGGGAATCAGCATTGCTCCGGTGAGAAAGTAACTGTATCTCAGCTGCTAGGTCGGGATAGATCACATTACAGATTCTCCGTTGGATTTTGTCAAGGACACCTAGGTGAATAGCAGGAGCATCCGACAAGATATGGCAGCAATATTCAATGCACGAGCGGATGGTAGATTTATATATGTACAGCATGGTTTCAGACGGGAAAAACTTCCTGGCCCTACACAGAGAACCGGCTTTCTTAGCAGCGGATTTAGCTATGAATTCTATATAGTCATTCCACTTGAGGTCTGTTGTCAGAGTTAACCAGAGGAGGCGCAGTGTTTTGCTTTCAGGTAGACTAGCCTGATCCATGCTAACGGTGGGGTAGGAGCGATTGTCTGTGATAGTTAATAGATAGCAGCTTCGTTTTGGAAGCATTAAAATTCACGAACCCTTACTTACTCCAGTTCCCCATGGATTGGAGGTCCTTTTAAGCTCAGCAGCATGGTTTGCTTTGTCAGCCACGGCAGATTTTTGATCAAGGCGAGAATAAACCGTAGTGTCGTCTGCGTATATGCCTACTTGGGACCTTATTATATCGGAGAGATCGTTAATGTAGATCAGGAAAAGCGTAGGATCTAGAATAGAACCTTGAGTGACACCCGTGTTTGTATGATATTATTGGGAGGCATATCCGTTCAATACTATCTTAATTGTGCGATTTGAAAGGAATGACTGAATTAGGTCAAACAATTGTCCAGTTATACCATATGTCCGCAGCTTGCGTAGAAGGCCAGCATTCCAGACTGTCAAACGCTTTGGAGATATCTAGGGCAACATTTCGGAATTCGGTGTTCTTGTAGAGAGCCTGGTGTATATAATCAGTGATGGCAGTGAGCATATCAGCAGTAGACTTGCTGAAGTGGAAACCATACTGTTTGATGGGATAATGTGAATGTCTAAGTTCGGGGCAGGAAGTCGAGTAGAGATACACCAGTGTCCAGTATCGAGTTAGTGGAGAATCTGCGAGCAAAGAACTCAGCCTTGTCTGTTGTAGAGGTAAGGACCTTAAATTCGTTGATTAGAGGGAGGATTGAGAGTTTGCTGTTGTTTAGTACACTTTTACAGCGCCTCCAGTAGTCTTTAGAACCGAACTTATGGGATGCTATGCGCGGCTTCATTCTGGCTGCAAACAGCAGCTTAGCTTCTTTAAGTATCTGTTTGCACTCATTGCGAGCAGAGGCCAAGAGGCACCTATTATGGTCCGACGCGTGACTCCGATGAAGACAGAAGAAGTGATTTCGATGGGCGATGACGGCCGATCAAGCAAGGGAAAAGCAAGAGGACGAGTGGGATTTAGTTATTTTGCTAGTCTGAGGTTCTTTGTTGGAGTGAAAATGGAAGGAGATGTTAACGGAAACCACAGCATGATCAGAGTTTCCGAGCGGGGGCAGAGTTGCTTGACATTGCAAGAATCATGGATGGAAATAAAACAGAGATCAAGCAGTGAGTCAGGTCCAATAGGTTTATTAGAGAAACGCGTGGGGAACTCCGCCACTTGCGTAAGGGACTGAGTGATTGAAAAATTCATGGTGTGGACACCAGCAAGATATGTGACAGAGTTTTCCAGCCACTTGGTGTTTAGGTGCCTTAAAATCGCCAAACAAATATATGGGCAGACGGATGAGAGGAAATGACCTTGTCAATATTATTGGAGATGCTGTCAAGAACGGAACAGTCGGGAGATGAGGGGGAGTGGTAGAGGGAAAATTGAGCATAGTAGGGAGAGACAGAAACACATATAAGAATGATCTAGGGATTCAGGAGGGATCACCCCAGCTAGAGGAAGGTGTTCACTGATGTAAACATGAAAGTTTTACTCGGAGAAAGGCCTAGAGTAGAATCAGTCGGTCGTTTAAGCAGCATGTGTGGGAGGGAAATTGGCGCAGACTGCAGCATAATGTGGCCTCAGGGTTGCCCAATGGAGGTTCATGCAGGGAACCCCATCCATGCGTGACATGGCACTACATATATCCCCGATATTATTAAACTGTTGATCAGAGCAGCCTCTCATGACGCTACGCACGAGTTCGTGCTCCTAATCACCAGTCGGAAGCAGCAACCAGGAAACTGCCAACCCACTACCTTCAGAATGAAGAGACGTTACCACCATCCACAAACACAGCAAAAAGCTTGCGACAGCACTAGGACTAGGACTGGACGAGAGGAAAGAAACCGGGAACCTCTTTTTAAACAGGAAACAAGGCGTGCACCTCTACTCCTGTCCAAAAGAAGAGAAAGGAGTGTGAACCGGGCGACAGAAGGGTCTATCTACTCCAATTAAAAAAAAGTTTTAACTTAGCATAAGAAGCCTTCTAAGCCAATAGTTTTGCACTACCCCCAATACTCGTTTAAGAAAAACACAAGATATACGGAAAGTCTTTGAAAGTGCTGACTCAGTTTTTTAAATAAACATAACCACCGCTATGAAAAGGACAAAATATAAAATGTGCTGTACAGTAGGTAAATAAAATATATTCCCAAAATTAAAAAAGCAACCAAAAGAAAGCTTTATAGACACTTTCAGCAATAGTCGCTAATATCTCATCAATTGGTCTTAAGAAGCGAATGCCATATTGCTGATCTAAAAGAAGACCCTGTGAGGTGATGTGCTTAACCAATTCAGCGTTCATTAAGGCATCTAGTACCTTAACAAAAAGAGGTAGAATGCCGATAAAAGGATCGAGCGGTTCCTCTGAGTTCTTAAAGACTGGACCTATAGAACATTATTTCCAACAAGTAGAAAAGCAAGAAGCAGCGAGCCATTTATTGTAGAGTTTAGAGAGAACAGGAGTTTGTTCAGGAACATGCTTGTTCAGAACTATTGTAAGTATACCATAAAGTTTACGTGATTTGAAAGTGATCAAGTTTAGAGATGATAGCAGAAACCATGAAGAAACGTAAATGTATATCACGCAATAGAGACTTCGTTTAAGTAGAAAGTCAAGTAAACATACTCCCGATCAGTCAAGAGTAGAATTTTATGGATATATAAAGCATATACTTAGTGGAAGAATGTGCATTGTGTTGCAGTGGATATCGGCTCAGAAACAGAAATCGAAGAGCCGAGTTCAAAATCCAGTTGAATTCTTTTCATTTACTTACACATAAATACCCTTGGGAAAGTTATTAATCTCTCCCGTCTTCCTCCAATTATGGGTTAAATAACAGGACAGTTGTATAAGAGTGATTGACAACCAGTCTACCGCAGAAAGTAATGCCAACCTACTATAGATTTCCCGAGTGAGTCTTGTCTATTTTGGAGACATGATCGCCAAGTCGTGTATCACGTATGGCACTTTACTGACTGCCTTAGTGGAACCTAAAGGGATTTTGCTGAATGGTATTAACATTTACATTCGCACTAATGAAAGTCGGTTTCAGCCTGTGCAGCTATAAAGAAATAGGGGTTAAATTTATTAAATATTCTGAATTTTGATGTGTCAAGTTAATAGCTTCATTAGAGGTTTGAAGCTTTTAAATGAATCGTAGGGATTATTTAACGGATAATGAGCTACATTTAATAACTTCAGAGTTTGTGAAATGTAAAACGACGCTGAAAATTGCAAAAGTAATTATTCAACCATCTTTGTCTAGCTATGAAATTTGTAGGCGTTGCGGCATTGAGAAAACGTTGAAAAGTGCAAGATATTGATATTCTAAACAATCTGGCAACGCATGCGAGATCGATCACAATCATCTCGATAGAAAACGGAATTAAATGATCAACAGAATACATGACTGATTTTACACCCGTTCTTTTCACCGAGCTTGATGCTTTGTCTGTTTGTCCTGTATTTATAGGGAGGGTTATACGTGAAGTGGTGACCCAAGGCGAGTTCCAGATAGTGTTGATCATATAATGATTTTTTGAAGGCAAACGTGGAGCCAAAGTTTTAAAGAAGTCAAATGTTTTATATCAACGATGTTTATACACGGGAATGAACTCAGTATATCAATGAATATCGGACTAAAAAGGGAGTTGATTGATGAAAGTGTCCAGCTTGTTCGTATGATATCCGCTTGAAAATTGTGAGATATTCTTAAAAGTCTGATTTAAATTAGCTGATTTACATTTTTCGTCAAAATTAAGTGTGGAAAAATGTTCCAGATTCTGTGCAGTTTGTTTCGGATGAACAACAACAGTTCTCAAAATCATGAAGCATACATTTCGCATTAATGATGTTAAAACAACATTGTCGTCTGTACAATGACACTATTTACTATTTTCGCTTTAAGCACTTTCTCTATGAATTTGATATATTTTCTGTACTTATAACATTTAATTAAAACAGTATTTATTGGGGTTTCTGTAACCTGGCAAATAATGAGAACAAATTTTAAAAACTAAGTATACCACAATGATTTAATCCTAATTCTGACTTATACCCATAGATAGTAGTAAAAACACCTATTGTTCAATAAAAAAAACCCTAAAATCCTAACACCTAATTAAAAATTATTGTCTACCCTTTTAAAAAATCTAACGTCCCACTATATATCTTACCCAGACAAAATTAAAAAAATGACATGTCTAGATCTAAGTCATCCTGCCTCTTTTCATAAAGAAAAATATTAAAACTCCATGGTTACATAATTCTAAATTTAGATTGAACAATTTTGACACACCTAAATGGATTTCCTCCAACTACCACTCTCTAAATTTTTAAATAACCAGAAATTCATCTAATATTTTCAAAAATAAATTGTTTTCACTATTTATTTTAACATATCACTTAAAGAGAAACAGTTTTGTTCTGAAACATGAACATTTTTCTGTAGTGATATTATGCTTTTATAAACTGTTGTAATGACAAAATTACAATATTAAGCTCTACTCTGTATCGAGCACTCTTTATAAGGGTAAATGCATGAACAGTGGGTTTTTAATCTACGTGTTCCTTCACTTTTTTGTAATATATATATATATATATATATATATATATATATATAATTTAATTACTTAGTTTTTGATCATAATAAATTTAGGCCAGTACACAGCTGTATTAAAAAGTGTTCAATACAATTATATTGTAAAACTTTTGAATATTCTTCATTTGTAAACGAGTTATTACGCGACCTAGGTTTCTACCACGAGTGGTGTCTTCAGGCGATTTGCGATAACCTATTTTATTGTTTTGGTTTTTTTTTTTGGTTTTTTTTTTAAGAAAGCTTACGTAACGGTGATTATTTTTAAGTGCTCACGTAAAGGGGAATTTTTGAACACACAATTTTCAAAATTAGAATAAGTTATAACGTTTTCATCCATGGTTGTATGAATCTAATAGGTATTTTATAGTATGGGAATAACATAATAGCTAACTTTTCTTCTTGGCACAGTCTACATATTTTGTCACCGTTGTAAGGCTTGGCTGTTTTCATTATACACCACGTTATGTATAGGTCTTTTTCATATTTTAATTTCAATTTCCATACGTAGCTAGCAAATTTTGTACATTTTTAAAGTTTTCTATTTTAAATGTTATTGAAGCATAAAAATGTCTTTGGTTGATCCCAAATATGTTTTGTTTTGACCATTTAAGTCATGTACTTTTGCTTTGTAAATGACTTCTTTTGTATTACAAAGTCCTTGAAGTGGGCATTTATTTTTGTCCCTGCAATTACATTTATTATTAATGACCTTGTTTGTGTACAAAGCTATTTAAATTTGTATTTAATTTTCTTTTTTTAATTTTTTTAAATTACTAGTACCGTTCGATTGTATTCCTACTGAAAATTTTGTTTAGTTTGAAACTTTTTTGAAAAGGTTTATCGATCAGTTAAAAAAAACATCTAGTTTATTTTGGTTTTTACTTCTAAGTTAAATGGTGGGTTGAACCAGGTAATGTTTTGTTTTCCATCATCATTCTCTCTCTCTCTCTCTCTCTCTCTATATATATATATATATATATATCCACTTCAAGAACTTTTCAATACAAAAGAAGTAATTTACAAGGCAAAAGTACATGGCTTAAATTGCTAAAATAAAATATATTTGGGATCAACCAAAGACACGTTTAAAATCAGGTTTAAGATCACAAGTCTACATTCAAAATAGTACTTGAATGCGCGTTCAAAAATCCCCTGACACGTTAGCGTTAGTAAAAAAACAATCGTTCTGTGAGAGTTCTTAAAAAAATGGTAAAGTTAAAATCAGTTATTGCAAATCGCCTGAAGACACCACGAATGGTAGAAACCTAGGTCGCGTAATAATTCGCTTAAAAATGGAAAACACACACACACACACACAAACACACACACACACACACACACACACACACACACACACACACATATATATATATATATATATATATATATATATATTCTTTACTACTCAATGACATAATTATTTTAAAAAATAATTCTAATAAGGCCCTGTTAAAAAGTGAAATCGCAGCAAGATCTTTCGTAACTGGACGCTGCCTCGCTAATGTTTGTCTCTCCATGAGCGTGAAGATATATACAAATATATACACAACGGTCTTTATTATGATAGTGAGGATTCTTTTAGCTCAACGTAATACTTTCTATTAAAAAATCTTTCATAAGGTAAATATTTTTATGCACTGTTGAGGAGTCAATTGACAAACTCAATTTTGCGAAGTTTAATTAATTTATTCTACGTGAGACATATATGCAAAAATTATTTGACGAATATAAAGTGGGAGCTTTTTTATATATTTTTTTTAACTATCCAATAATGTTTTACTGATTTTTAGCAACTTGGCTTTAAAATTGCACATTCATGCACACACATACACAAATTCAAAATTATTTTTAAAATATTGGGGGTCGATAAATTGTGACAAGCAGTTCTATGATTATTAAATATAGTTTTTACTTAATACAAATATCATCTAATCCGACTAATTTTAACAGAATTCTAAAACATTTCAAACTTTACAAATTATTCAAATTAAATTTTTTAAAAATGGAAACCATTCTTGTGAAAACTCATTATTCATCGAATTTTTTTCTTAAGACAATAGTGGCCATAATACATTTTATTAATAACAGTAATCAAAAGCTTTTCTAATTAAATAACCTCTTAGTTTTGCTGTATTTTTTATTTTACTATTCAGGTCATATTTTCGGTAAGTGAGGACACTGTTTTACAATAAGTTCATGATTTAGTTTTCCCAACGATTTCTGCTTATAACTATTATAATCATTAGGCCATATAAAATCACTTTCTAGAAATTTCATGAAATTAAATAAGTGTGTGTGGGAGGGTAACAGTGACATAAAAAAATTCTAAAATAATCTTACTCATTTGTGAATAAGTCCTGAAAGCTTTATTAAAATCCCCAAGTTATTTGATTTTTGCAAGAATTTCCAAATCAATGTGTTTTTCACTGCTAAAATACGCTAACATTTCCTACACTAATTAACGATCACCCACTGTCTCAAGTTACTAAAAACGATTAAAAATATAATTTTCAACATTTTTTGGTCTTTCTTTTTAACAATAACAAAGTCAGTTAAGTGCCATACGTGATACACGCTTGGGCGATCATGTCTCGAAAGAGACATAACTGACTGGGCAGAATATTATCCCGAAGTATGTTGCCATTGCTTTCTACGGTAGACTGGTTGCCGACCAAGGCTATGCTATAGAACCCAATCTGTCCTGTCATTTAACCCATAACTGGAAGGGAGAGACGGATTAATACCTTTCCCAAGTGAAATACAATGGATTCAACTGGAATTCGAACTCGGCTCCCCGGTTTCTCGTTCCGAGCCGATATCCACTGTACCACAACGCACATCCTACAACAATAACAAAGAGTTTGACGATAAAACTTTGTTTTTACTAAGTTTGTGGCATTTTCATCGTGTATTTGGCGGTACGCATTCGGCTGGTGTATTCGAATAGTGTAGCGATGTCAACGCGCGGACGGTTGTCGATTTCTCGTACGTACGTACGATGATGGGGTCTGTGTGAAACTATGATAGGTAAAAATTGCTATTATTTTTTTTAATTATTTAAGGTTTTACTGATATTTTTTTATTTTAAAGTTAGTTATTAGCTTGTTTTTGTGGTTGCACATATTTAAATAGTAGAAATTCTAATTTGTACTGCTTGTTAGTTTTTATGTGCTGGTATTATTTTTATTGCGGAAGAGATGAGTAACTTACGTTAATGATGATTGCGGACTAATACAGCGATAGTAATATTTGATAATAATAACAGTTGTGGTAGCAAATAGTTGTTGTAAAGCGGTAGTAGTGATTAGTAATGGTGGTGTAATAATAATAATAAATGCAATTATTATGGTAGCTTGAACTAAAGAATAATTGATAGGATTATGATATCAGCGGTTCCTTTATATATATATATATATATATATATTAATTATAATTATAATTATAATACCAATAACAACAGAACTAATTCTGTCAAGATTATCAATAATTAAACTACAACTGAAGTCGTCTTGAAACGCACCGGAAACTAACCCGCAGAGAAAAGAAGGGCAAGAAAAAAGAAACAAACGAAATACCTGAACAAAAAGTCAACCATTCGAGAAAGAAAAAAAATCAAGACGAAAACCTAAACAAAGAAAATTGGAAATGGCAAGACAAAATGAAAAACCTATAACAATTTCTTGAAAGTTTTGCCTTTCATTCTGATCTGAAGAAGCCGAAACAAATTGACGTCTGCGAGACGCATCATTTATAGATTTTACACTTTGTCTCCCCATCATCCCCTTTTTTTCGGATTCTATTATACATCCTACAAGCGTGCGCGCGCACACACACACACACACACACACACACGCTCATAAACACACACACATATTTGTATATATATGCGGAATAATCTTCTGCCCATTCAGTCATGTCTCGAAAGAGACATGATCGCTCAAGCTTGTATCACGTGTGGTACTTAACTGACTGAATATACATAACCACAGCTGCTTCCTCTCATATATAGGGTACGATGGGTAATTCGTCGCCATTTTATAATCTAATTTTGCACATGCGCTTTGTTTGTTTTTTATTTTCTAGCCTGCACAGAAAAGTAAGGTAGGGTGGACAGTTTGTAAGAGAAAATGAATTATGGTGCAATTCAGTCCGCCAGAAATTTGAAAACGGCATGCTCTACTTTTTGGCATTCGCACTGGAAGCTTCAATACGAACATTTCAAAGTGTTTGTGCGCCAATCAGAGAGTTGATTGATGAAAGTGTCCAGCTTGTTCGTATGATATCCGCTTGAATGGCAATTGTATTGAATGAATTTACTCTTTAGTATTTCAAGATATTTTTGTGTAATTTTGGTAAATATATTTGTTAATATGAGATGTCAGTGTTATTTTCATTTTTGCGTAACTTACACGACAATTTATCCATTGCATCCTGTATTCCCTACGAGAAATCCATAGGATATGATATATACAGTTTTTGGTCATGTTTTTCTGTTGTGAGCATCGATATTTGTGAGAATTTTAGTTTACGTAGATGAATATCCAGTTTGATTATTTATTGACAAATTTTGGTGTTCCTCAAGATCATTCTTTTAATGAAAACTGTTTTACGGAATGGTCGTTATTTTTTTAAGAGCAACAAAATGAATGACAGTAGTTAGAAGGAAGATATCAAACGATGAAAAAACTTCACATCAGATCTAAAGAAAAGAAAAAGCAAGTGGAAAATATGTATAACGTCCTTTCATATGCCATAATCCTGTTGCAAGAATATAAATTATTTGGTCATGATATTATACGATATCACATTTTGTGTTATGTTGATATCTTTTAATTTTTTGCTGAAAAAGAAAAGTGAATAAATAAAGTATTGAAAAATAAGATTTGCAAGAAAGGAGAGAGACATTTGACTTGGATATAAAAGAGATAAGAAAGAAAGAAAGAAAGAAAGAAAGAAAGAAAGAAAGACGGAGGAGTGAAAAGGAGCTAAGATAATATGAAAGCAGGAACGAAGAAAAGGATGAAAAAGAATAAAATAGACTGAAAATAATAAATAATGGAAAGAAAAAGAAATATGAAGTGATTTAGAAATAAAGAAAGAAAGAAAGAAAGATAAGAAAAGAAAGACAGAAAGAAAGACAAAAAGAAAGAAAGAAAGAAAAAAGAAAAAAGAAAGAAAGACAGGGGAGTGAAAAGGAGCTAAGATATATGAAAACAGGAACGAAGAAAAGGATGAAAAAGAATAAAATAGACTGAAAATACTAAATAATGGAAAGAAAAAGAAATATGAAGTGATTTAGAAAGAAAGAAATAAAGAAAAGAAAAGAAAGACAGAAAGAAAGAAAGAAAGAAAGAAAGAAAAAGAAAGAAAGACGGGGAGTGAAAAGGAGCTAAGATATATGAAAACAGGAACGAAGAAAAGGATGAAAAAGAATAAAATAGACTGAAAATAATAAATAATGGAAAGAAAAAGAAATATGAAGTGATTTAGAAATAAAGAAAGAAAGAAAGAAAGATAAGAAAAGAAAGACAGAAAGAAAGACAAAAAGAAAGAAAGAAAGAAAAAAGAAAAAAAGAAAGAAAGACAGGGGAGTGAAAAGGAGCTAAGATATATGAAAACAGGAACGAAGAAAAGGATGAAAAAGAATAAAATAGACTGAAAATACTAAATAATGGAAAGAAAAAGAAATATGAAGTGATTTAGAAAGAAAGAAATAAAGAAAAGAAAAGAAAGACAGAAAGAAAGACAAAAAGAAAGAAAGAAAGAAAGAAAGAAAGAAAAAAGAAAGAAAGACGGGGAGTGAAAAGGAGCTAAGATATATGAAAACAGGAACGAAGAAAAGGATGAAAAAGAATAAAATAGACTGAAAATACTAAATAATGGAAAGAAAAAGAAATATGAAGTGATTTAGAAAGAAAGAAAGACAGAAAGAAAGAAAAGAAAAGAAAGACAGAAAAAAGACAAAAAGAAAGAAAGAAAGAAAGAAAGAAAGATAAAAGAAAGAAAGACGGGGGAGTGAAAAGGAGCTAAGATATATGAAAACAGGAACGAAGAAAAGGATGAAAAAGAATAAAATAGACTGCAAATACTAAATAATGGAAAGAAAAAGAAATATGAAGTGATTTAGAAAGAAAGAAAGACAGAAAGAAAGAAAAGAAAAGAAAGACAGAAAAAAAGACAAAAAGAAAGAAAGAAAGAAAGAAAGAAAGAATGAAAGAATGAAAAAGAAAGAAAGACAGGGGGAGTGAAAAGGAGCTAAGATATATGAAAACAGGAACGAAGAAAAGGATGAAAAAGAATAAAATAGACTGCAAATACTAAATAATGGAAAGAAAAAGAAATATGAAGTGATTTAGAAAGAAAGAAAGAAAGAAAGAAAGAAAGAAAGAAAAGAAAGACAGAAAGAAAGACAAAAAGAAAGAAAGAAAGAAAAAAAGAAAAAAGAAAGAAAGACGGAGGAGTGAAAAAGAACTAAGATATATGAAAACAGGAACGAAGAAAAGGATGAAAAAGAATAAAATAGACTGCAAATACTAAATAATGGAAAGAAAAAGAAATATGAAGTGATTTAGAAAGAAAGAAAGAAAGAAAGAAAGAAAGAAAGAAAGAAAGAAAGACGGGGGTGTGAAAAGGAGGTAAGATAAAAAGAAAGCAGGAACGAAGAAAAGGATGAAAAAGAATAAAATGGACCGGAAAGACTAAATAATGGAAAGTAAAAATAAAATAAAATACAAAAAAAAAAAAAGAAGAAATTAAAAACGAAATTTTATTCCGTTTTTCTTTTTTAGGAAAGGAAGTTTGATAGTAGAAGAAAAGTAGTGATGAAGAATGAAGAAAAGAAATAGAAAATAAAAATAAATGAATATAAAAAACAAAGAAAGAAAGAAGAAAGAATAAGTTAAATGAAAACGAAAGGAAGACTTACAAAAAAAATATTTTACAACGGCAACGAAGAGAAGAAAAAAAGGTGTGATGTATGAAAAAGAAAAAAAAAGGGAATTAAGGAGTGTTAATATTCAAAATGAAGGGCAAAATTTTGACGTCTTCCATAATTCATAAGGCTACTCTTTTCGCGTCATTACTGAAAGGTCCATAAATCTGGAAATGAAAAAAATAGTCGTAAATAATGGCGGGAGTTGATAATACGTCAACGGCCTTGCTTTGGTATTTTGAGCTGGGGTCAAAGGTAAAAGTGAACAGCGTTAATAACCTTGTAGTTGTCTTTTACATATTCTCTATTTCTCTTCCACTTGCCATCATCCGCTGTCACCTCTTTCTAATAATAATCTATCTGTTAAACTTTCTTTTGTTCACCTAAGCAACCTACAGTACTCTTAACAGAAATACAATCATGAAAACAATTACTATCCTGTATTTGGGTTGACACATTAAATTACAGTTACATACTATCTCCTAACCATGCGATGTTACCAAACCACAGTTACGTACCATCTCCTAACCATGCGATATTACCAAGACACATCATCAGGTTTCGTTTTAAGACTTTAATTGTTTTTTTTTAATTCATAAAATATCTGCCACCTAAAAGAAAGAAAGAAAGAAAGAAAGAAGTAAAGAAAGAAAGAAAACAAACGAAGAAAATAAAAAAAAGAAAAATGAGAGAGGAAAAATAATGGAAAAGGAAAAGATGGTTAAAAAAAACGAACTAAAGGAATAAAGAATACGAATGAAGGAAGGAAATAAAGAAGGACGGAGAAAAAGTGACAACTAATGCATAAAAATGAGAGAAAGGGAGAAATGGAATGAAAAAAAGAAATGGCAAGAATAAATACTTAAAAAGGAAAAGAAAATAGAGAGAAAAACAATTGAAGGAACGAAAGAAAGACATGAAGTGAAAAAGAAAGAAAGAAAGAAAAAATATATGAAATGAAAGAAAAAGAAGTAACAAGGAAGAAACCGAATAGAAGATCGAAAGAAAAAATCAAACGGATGAACGAATGAAAGAAGAAAATAAAAAAATTAAAAAGAAAGAAATGAAATGAAAGAAAAAGTAGTAAAAACATACAAGAAAACAAAATACAAAATCATAAAGAAAGAAAGAAAGAAAGAAAGAAAGAAGGAAAAATTAAAAGAAGAAATGAAATGAAAGAAAAAGAGGTACTAAGGAAGAAATACTAAAAATTGAATAGAAGTTTAAATAAAAAATCAAACAGAAGAATGACTGAACGAACGGAAAAAAGAAAGAAAGAAAAAAATAAAAAATAAGTAGCAAAATAGAAATACTGGGATTTGACTAGAAGATTGAAAGAAAGAAAGAAAGAAAGAAAGAAAGAAAGAAAGAAAGAAAGAAAGAAAAGAAATATACGGAAAGAAAAAAGAAGTAACAAGGAAGAAAAGCAGGAAATTGAATAGGAGATAGAAAGAAAAAGTCAAATGGGCGAAAGAAAGAAAGAAAAATAAAGAAAGAAAGAATTATATGAAATGAAAGAAAAAGTAATAAGGGAGAAATACGGAAAATCGAATAGAAGATTGAACGAAAAAAGAAAACAGACGAAAGAGGGGAAAAAATAAAGAAAATGAAAGTAACAAGTAAAAGCAGTAGAAAGGAAAATATTGGAAATCGAATAGAAGATCGAAAGAAAAATCATACAGAAGAAAGAAAGAAAGAAAAAGATAGAAAGATAAAAAGAAGAAAGAAAGAAAAAGGAGTAGCCAGGAAGAAATACTGAAAACTGAATAAGAGATTGAAAGAAGAAATAAATTGACAAAAGAAAGAAAAAAGGAAAAAGTAAATAAATTAAATGAAAGAAAAATAAGTAGCAAAGAAGAAAAGTCTAATACAAAAATCAAACGAAAAAAATCATACGAAAGAAAGAAAGAAACAAAGAAAGAAAGAAAGAAAGAAAGAAATTAAATAAAAAAATAAGTAGCAAAGAAGAAAAGTCGAATACAAAAATCAAACGAAAAAATCATACGAAAGAAAGAAAGAAACAAAGAAAGAAACAAAGAAAGAAAAAATTTTTAAAAATCTTTTGTACAATAAAGACGGATGCTGATGAAGGTTCGTCTGAAATAGGCCCACAATTCCGATTTACCATGAAATAACGCGAATGCCTTAATTTGTCTTACATATATATATATATATATATATATATATATATATATGTATATATATATATATATGTAAGAAGAATTAAGGCAGATACGTTATATATATTTATATATATATATATTATTCATAATTTCGGCGTATAAGACACACGTAGTGGAAAGTTCGTCTTGTACACTGAGAAGTAGGGTACTCTGCGTTTACGGTATTATGCAGACTGGGATACTGAGTGAAAAAGAATAAAAATGTGTATAAACTCAGATTGGCCTTTAGATCATAGACTTGGCCGCGTCATTATGAAACAATCTGGTTAGCAAACAATAACAAATAATGTTCGATCTTCATCTAGTGATTTACATGTGCCGCCTTCACACGAGATGAAGAGATATGAATAAACTTTGATCGACGAACGAGTTGATATACAAAGGCTAGAACAGATGGATTGAAAAAGAGCGAATCAAAGAGGCGGAATTATCAAGCCGGGCGACGCCAAGCAGCCATCAACCGATTCTTAGGGATATCGAGTTCTTTTTTTTTTTTTTACGCCTCTTTCACTGTACCCACTAGAATTACTGAAGTAACGTTGCTGCTTTTGGCTTATTACGTCAACACTAACTTCATAACATCCTTTACGTTCTAGGTCATTTCTTCTCTACAACTACGACCGTTTGCTATTTCACCCCTGTGGAAAATAAAGGTTTCCCTCTTCCTCTGTAAGAATACCAGTTGATGTAAGCTTTGATGTCCGAGCAGTGTAACTGTTAATGACTTGAAATTGTTTATCAGAGGAGTGAGTTCTAATTCTCGTTGGGTCCGTTATATTTTCATTTACGCGCAGCTACTCTTAGCAGAAGTAATTCATCTTTTCTTCCTCCAGTTATGGATTGAATAGTAGGACAGGTTGGGTTCTATAGCCTTGGTTGGCAACCAGTCTACGGCAGAATAAAATGGCAACCTAATGTGGGAAAGTCTTCTGCTTAGTCAATCATGTCTCTTTTGAAACATGATCGCCCAAACGTGTATCACGTAGAGCAATTAATTGACTGATAGACGCTTTGCAAAACTGGTATTTTTAATTTATTTGTTTAAATATTATTTTTAAATGTATTTTGTAAAATTTAGTAAAAAAAAAAACGTGTATAACTAAAACAATTATAATCTCCCAAACATTGCGTACAAAATATTTAGATTTGAGCTGTAAATAACCCACAGAGATTGATATGCGCCTAAACAACAACGTATATATATATAAATAAATAAAATAAATTATATAAATTTTTATATATATATAATATAAATTATATATATATATATATATATATATATATATATATATATATATATATAATAAAACAAAATTTCGATGTTCAAATTCGTTGAATAGCTATTTCTCCGAGAAAAATCTCGCATCTTCAGCAACGAATATTTCTTCACAACAAATCCAAATGACAAAAGATTTTATACGGGTAGAAGTTCCCCAAACTTTTCATCACAGAAAATTAAAAGGGGTGGGATTAATAATTAAACAGGGAAGCAGACAGATACCGATGTCTATTTTTAGAAGCCCCTCTTTATCTTAACTGGGTTTAGTGTTTAAAAGTTGAAATTTAGCCGTGTCTGGGCGAATTTTTTTTTTTTTTAATCATTTCACCCCGAGCAAGGCGGGAACGCCACTGATGTGCATGGGGCTACATAAATGTAAAAAGATTAATTAGAAAAGAGTGAGGAGTACAAACTAGTTACAAAGGAAGAATAGAAAGCTGAGAAAGTAGGTGCGATGACAGATACATAGGTGGAGAGAAAGAGAGGGTTATACAGGGGTGGGAGAGAGCTAGAGTCAAGTGGTTAGTAGATGAGTATTGACTTTTTATATAAATTTCTGGAGGTTGTAGCCGTCAGGAAAGCAAGAATACGGGAGCGAGTTCCACAGGCGGGAAGTGCGAGAGAAGAAGCTGCGGGAGTAGAATTGTCGTCTGCATTTGGCTAACCTGACTGTGAATGGGTGGGACCCAGTTGCCAGTCTGGTTGCACGAGTAAACACCTGTTGAGGAGGCATCAGTGACTTAAGTTCGTTTGAGCAGAAGCCATGAAAGTATTTATAGAACAGACAAAGGGAGGCCACATTTCGACGATGGGGAAGTGGCTGCAGTCGAGCCGCCAGATCAGTACCTATCACATTACAGACTCTCCTTTGGAGCCTGTCAAGAACACTGAGGAGAACGGCAGGAGCACCTGACCATAAATGGCAGCAGTACTCCATGCATGGACGGATGGTTGACTTGTATATATGCAGGATGGATTCAGGTGTAGAAGTGGTAGGGGGAACGAATGGCAAAGGGAAAAAGAAAAGGAAAAGAAAGAGAAAAGGAAAAAAAGTAAGTGGAGGAAGGGGTGGTTGACAGGGAAGTAAGCTAAGAAAAGAAAAGAAAAAAAGGAAAGAAATTATCATAGGAACAAGGGAAATTGCTATCATTCGTGTTGAAACTGACAGGGAAGTAAGCTATATATAATTGGAGTAGATAGACTAATTGGAGTAGATAGACTAAACTATCGTCCGGTTCACACTCCACCCACGTCTATTGAACAGGTGAAGAGGCTCATCCCTTGTTCCCTGTTTAGGATGTGGTTTCTGGCTTTCTCTTTTCCAATCTTTACACTCCTATGTAGCCCCCTGCACATCAGTGGTGTTACCGCCTTGCTCGGGGTGATATGATTAAAAATATATATATATATAATCATATATATATATATATATATATATATATATCGCCTTGTATAGCACTGAAACACGACAGCTCTTGTGTAGCGAAAAACATGTTTTTATTATAAATAATAAGAATATTACGACAAATATTGCTTTAATACGCATCGAGCACTCTTAGAAAGAAAATGCTACGAACTGTGGAATGTCATTCTATTAGTTCTTACTACTACTACTACTAATATATGCATGTCAAATTAAATAAATTGCAAACATTATTAAATTGCAAACATTATGTCTGCTTATTTTTAATAAATTCCGTTCATACTCAGGGATAATCTTTCGCGTATTATATGGCATTACAACATATAAAGAAAATTCCATTTTGGATAATTTTCACGTTTTAATGAACGCTAGCAATTTGTCAACCATTATAGTTAGAGCAGAAAAAAAATTACAGTAATTTTTAGCAACACAGTTTTGCGGTTATTTTTTGTTACCATAACTCACACCTCTGAAGATGATCTCAGAAAGAGATTGAAACTACTTGGGTACCTTGAGAAATAAATGATAATAACATCTGTCAACGTTACAGCTCATTTCTAACATTTTTCAATTAAATAGGCAAAAGATTATTCGTGAGTATGAACAGATTTTATTAAAAATAAGCAGACAAATGTTTGCGGTTTATTTAATCTGACATCTCTAAAAGAAAATTTGCTGCCTAAATACACGAATTTTAATATATATATGATGGGAGAATTAATAATAAAAAAGAAACAGCCAACACTAAATAACATCAACTATGAACACGACCACAATGTGCTGATCGTGTTTGGAAAAACATTCTATCACTCAAGATACATATATAAAAAAGTTACGCATTCAGTAAAAAAATACAAGTAAAAGAATCCTTGATAATGGCTAATAAAATAGCCAAAAGCACGTGAATACATAGAAACATTCAAGCGATTTTTACACACAGTACTGAAGATAGAACACTTAAACGAACGCATGAAATGTTGAATAAATTGCAGTAACTTGTCAGTCATCTTTAATGAACGTTATATATATATATATATATATATATATAAAATTCATTAATATCTATATATATTTATATATATAACATTCATTATATATATATATATATATATATAACATTCATTAAAGATGACATATATATGTCGTCTTTAATGAATGCTATATATATATGTGTTTGTCTCATCAATAATGAATGCTATATATATATATATATATATACATATATATGTATGTATAACATTCATTAAAGATGACAAATATATATATATATATAACATTCATTAAAGATGACATATATACATGTCATTTTTAATTAATATTATATATATATCTATATGTGTGTGTGTGTGTTATTAATAATGAATGTTATATATATAACATTCATAAAAGATAACATGTATATATATTTGTGTGTGTTATCAATAATAAATATCATATTTATATATATATATATATATATATATATATATATATATATATTCTACCTCTGAGCTATGAGCGCTCGGTAGAAGGCAGCAGACTTTTAGCGTGTATATTATCATTATACACGCCCAATAGCTGAGAGTGTTCTAATTCATTGCTGAATGAAAGATGAGTAGATGCCAGAGTTGCTACTGTTTTTCAAAGTCTACCATTCTTCCAGAGTGCTAAATCAGGATATATATATATATATATATGACATTTAATATTGATGAATATATATATATGTGTGTGTGTGTGTGTGTGTGTGTGTGTGTGTGTGTGTGTGTGTGTGTGTGTGTGTGTGCGTGCGTGATTATATGACGGTCTTTTGGCATGCAACCTGTTCATCAGTAACTCTCACACATTTCTAGGATAGTTACAGGACTATTCGCAGGCAAATGAGTAAAATTTACTTTAGACTTGTGGAGTTAGTTCTTCACCAGGAAGGAAGTATACTGTCAGATCATTTCATACTAAATAATACTTCTCACTTCTGTCTTAAGATTCGATTACTTTGTATATCCTTCTAAAAATCTGTGGCAATAATATTTTTATCAAGTCTTAACAAATTTCTTTGGTTAAATTGATAAGATGATTTCACAAATGACCCATCAAAAAATTATTTAACTTGTCAGATAAACCTCAGTCTTAACTTAAGTTTCAAAGGCTTAAAACATCAATAAGATAAAACATCTTTTCACAAGGTGTAATATAGTCACAACATTATGTAGAAGCTTATGAAATGTCTTTTTACTAATTAATCTTTAGCACTGTAAAAGATGATTTTATTGTGATGGTGGTTAGAGCGCAGATAGGATCCGCTTATATTATTACAACAGAAGTTTAGAATATTTACGAGTTAACGAATCAGTTCACAAGCTCTGAACATTAATAAATTAAAGTATCGCTTCACGAAGTTAAAAGATTTATAATATAAAGTATCAGTTAACAAACATGACATTTATAACTTAAAGCATCAGTTCACAAGTTTCGAACATTTATATGTTAAAGTATTTGCGGTGCAGTGGATATCGATTCAGGACGACAAATTGGGGTGCCGAGTTCAAATTCCAGTTGAATTCCTTGTGTTCACTTACGCACAAATACCCTTGGGAAAGGTATTAATCCGTCTCTTCCCTCCATTTATGGGTTAAATAATAGAACAGATTGGGTTCTATAGCCTTGGCTAGCAACCAGTCTACCGCAAAAAGCAATGGCAACCTACTGCGGGATAATCTTCTGCCCAGTCAGTCATGCCCCTTTCGAGACACGATCACCCCAAGCGTGTATCACGTATGGCACTTAACTAACTAATCAGTTCAAAAGATTAGAACAATTATAAGTTAAAATAATAGTTGACGAGCTTAGAACGTTTATAATTTAAAGCATTTGTTCATAAATTTAGAACATTTATAAATTAAAGCATTAGTTCACGAGATTAGAACTTTAATCAGTTAAAGTCCCATTTCAAAAGCATATAACATTTATAACTTAAAGTATCAATTCAAAAACTTAGAACCTTAATAAATTAAAACATCATTTCAAAAGCTTAGACCATTCATAAGTTAAAGCATTATTAACCATTAACCAAAGCATAGACCATCAATAAGTTAAAACAATGGCTCCCAAGCATAAAAAATTATAAGTTGATGGATCTATTCAACATTTTTCAACATTTATAAGTTAAAGCATTATTAACTTTAGAACATTAATAAGTTAAAGCAATGGCTCCCAAGCATAAAAAAATTATAAGTTGATGGATCTATTCAACATTTTTCAACATTTATAAGTTAAAGCATCACTTCCAAGCTGGGAAAATTAATAGGTTTAACTTTTAGTTCGCAAGATTGGAACATTAATAAGTTAAAGCACAAGTGTATGCAACTTTCCAAGTGAACGCGAGTTATATAGGCTGAAGTTCATTTATGGTTTATTTGATCCAATTTTGCCCATGTGTGCAAATAAAAGGGAATGTATTCTTTTTAAAGAATACTAAAAGAAACTGATTAGGTGTTAATGAGTTTAAAAACGCTGTTAGAAACAAAGAAAGACAAACGTGGCTGCTATGAAATATCTGCGAAAATGCTGGAAAATCTTCTCTATAAAGCAAAGTCATGAGCGGCAAATATAGGATTATGCCAATGAATATTGAGAACACCAAGAACAAAGCATGTGAGCAACGAGTAAGGTTTAAGTAAAATAAGAACTACAATTTAAATTCTGCTAACAGAAAGAGACAGCAACAAAATTTTGGTTGGATTTATAGTGAGGAAAGAGTACTAGGATAATTTAACAATCACAGATCAAATGAGAAAGTAAGAGAACCCAGCGAGTGAATTACATAAAAACTTACGGTAAAGATAGGGCAGAAACCCAAAAAGAAATATTTATAATTATATAGATTAACAACAGACGTTGTAGAGAGCCATGAACATCACGTCCTGAAGAGGCAAAGCAGATAAAGATAGGGGGTGAGAAATATAGTTGGTTGTATGCATCCGTGTGTGTGTGTGTGTGTGTGTGTGTGTGTGTGTGTGCATATATATATGTGTGTATGTGTGTGTGTGTGTGAATTCTTTTCCCCTGACATTCTCATCATTTTTCTTGTTTGCCTCCGTCCCCACAAATTAATATTCATTTACGAATCCAACATTTCCCGCTTTTTAAAAGCCACCCCTAACCGGCCTTTAAGCGTCAACCTCCGACATTAACGGCATTTCAATCCCACCCCAAATCTGATTTCAAACACTAAGCCCTAAATCAAATATAACAAATTCGTAAAAGAAATAAAAAATGCCTTAAACACATTCCCAGAACATCCTATAGTATTTTTATCTCTATCTTTCTCTCTTCAGCTGTCCGAAAACATAGTAAATCGGTTACTATGGAGACACCAAAAACAAGTGAAGAGTGTGAGTAATTAGATTAGGGGCACCCCGGGGAAAATCAGACTGTTGCTGGGGAGGGGGATAATGCGAATAATGCCTGGATATGATGGGGTTTGCAAGAAGGATATTGTTGAGACTTCATCTAATATGTGTTCTTTTTTTCTTTTTCTTTTTTCTTTTTACTTTTACAGTTTCATTGCAGGACCGACCCCGAGGGAAACTCCTGACCCAAGAACGTGCGCATGACATGGCTAACGCCTCGGAACAAATGACGCTCAGTAGATAACCACCGGCCACTACTATCATCATCATAATCTGTGTTACAAAGGTGACGTCGGGCCGCATCTTAGTGACAATAATATTCATACAATGCTAATTATTGTTATTGTCCTGCAACCGAAGTCTGTGACGACTATCGGGAGGTGCTTATGAGAGTAACTCTCCAAAAAACGGGTAACTTAGTGATGACGATGATTGGAACGTAGCAAAAAATCTAATTTTCCTATTATTAAACGCGCTGAAACTGGCAGCGTAATGTTTCAAATTCACTGCAAAGTGTTGGCCAATTTTCCATTTTCACACCATCGTGAATTTCAGAGTTATTTACTTAGTTATTTAACTCAGTACTCTTCAGTACATTAAAGGATGTGCGTGGTGGTGCATTGGATATCGGCTCGGAACGAGAAATCGGAGAGCCGAGTTCGAATTCCAGCTGAATTCATTGCCTTCACTTACGCGCAAATATCCTTGGGAAAGGTATTAATCCGTCTATTCCTTCCAGTTATGGGTTAAATAACAGGACAGATTGGGTTCTATAGCCTTGGTCGGCAACCAGTCTACCGCAGGAAGCAATGGCAACCTACTGCGGGATAATCTTCTGCCCAGTCAGTTATGTCTCTTTTGAGAGATGATCGCCCAAGCGTGTATCACGTATGGCACTTAACTGACTGACTGGCTCTTCAGCGTTGTAGTACGGTGGATATCGACTCAGAACGAAAAATGAGAGATTCCAGTCGAATTCGTTGCAGTCACCTACGCGCAAATACCGTTGAGAAAGGTATTAATCCGCTGCTTCTCACTCCAGCTATGCTTTTAAATAGCAGGACAGATTAGGTTACTTTCTGCGTAGGTTGGCTACCAGTCTGTCGCAAAAAGTAATGTTAACCTACTCCGGGAAAGACTTCTGCCTAGTCAATCATATATCTTTCGAGACATGATCACCCACGCGTGTATCACGTATAGCACTTAAATGACTGACCAGCAATTCAAACTCTTCAACAGCATAGAGCTAGGTAGCGGTTTAGGTTTGTAAGATTGAATGTAATTATGAACTGGACCCGCTACCTCCCCATATGCTGCTGAAGAGTTAGCCATACGTGATACACCTTTATGAATCATGTCTCAAAAGAGACATGACTGACAGGGCCGAAGATTTTCCTGCAGTAGGTTGCCATTACTAAGTTTGAATGTAATTTGTTCGAAAACTAGCTTCATCCAAACTGTTGAACCGCAACTACTCTTCGTCGAATGGTTCACTGCACTAAAAATTCCAATCGTAAATATTTAAAGGGAGATAAAGGCTATATCTTCTTCAATATGTGCTGTGTCCCTTTAAGACATAGGCGATCATGTCTCGCCGCAATTTTCTGTTCTTCGTAGCTCTTAATAAATTTTGTCTTTTTCTTATCTCCGCTTAACCTTTTCTTCCGCCAACCATTTTCTCAAATATAAGTTACGCGTTGTTTTTCTCCTGTCCCTATTGCCTTCAATCTGTACTGTGAGTATCAGATTTTCCAAGCCCTCCTTCCTTATTATGTATATTATGTGCTGTTTTCTTCTATCCCTATTGCCTTCAATCTGTCATGTGAATATCAGATTTTCCAAACCCTCCTTCCTAGTATTTGCCCTAGAAATTCCATCTGTCTTTTAAGTAAGTAGAAGTTTCTTTTAGTTTCCATTTTGTCTAAAACTTCGTCGTTGTTCACATATTAGGTTTTTGATATTCTCAACATCCTTCTGTGGAACAACATTTCTGTTGTTTTGTCATCAACTTTGAAAAGATTGTCCAAGTATCACTGTCTATGAATATATATATTTATAATTGACCTGAGGTAATGGTGCCTACAAATCTACATCGTATATAATATAATCTTTTAAGGGGTTGTATATCACGCACCTTGTCAAGGCTACATAGCAGTTCCGCATTCTGAGTTTTCCTTCAACTAAGTTAGTTGGCAACCACGACTAAAGAGTCTAAGCTGATATTAAACTCATAGCAGAAGAAGAAAGATGGATTCACACCTTTCACAATGGTATTTGTACCAAATTTTAAAAGAAATAAAATATGACTAAGTGCTAAAAATCTTGAGTGACGCGTTTCGTCCTTTAGGACCTTATCGGAATTAGTTTATGTTCACGTTGATCCAAGTACACAAACTGCGCAAACGAGTGGATTTTGAGTTTTGTTTAACGGCATATCAACCTCTATGGGTCATTTAATGCCAAAAAGGTGGGGTCTTAATGGGTTTTTTTTCTTTTTTTTTATAATGTTCGATTATAGTGAAGAGGTTGATTTGATTCGAATGATTTTTTTGTTTTTATTCTTCTTCATTTTAGAAAACAGAAAATATCTTCTAGTTTTGTATTAAAAAATATTTTGCTGAGAATATTTTTTTCCCTTCGAAAATGTGTTATGGTAATTTTTTCTTTAAAAATGTATTATTGGTAATATTTTTCTTCCAAAAATATATATATTTCTATAAAAGTTCTTTTTTTATACTTTCACAGTGTTTTGGCCCCACTTTGTAGGGGTTAACTATTTGCCCATAGATGGGACCCTAACAGGTGCTACCACTCCGGGTCAGAATGAACCTGGGAACAAAAGCAATTAAGAGGTGGTTACATGTTTCTCAAAACCTCCAAATCAGAGGCCTTGCTGCCGGATGTAGTTTACTATCATACCCAGGACCAGCAAACGAGTGGAACTGGAAATTATAAATTTATGCATATATATATATATATATATATATATATATATATATATATATATATAAAACACATCCGGCCAAAATTATTAGGCCACCCCAGTTTTAAAAAAGTTATGTATTTCATACTATTTTTTGTATTTATTGCCTAGTGGATAATTCTAAATGAAAATAAAATGGTTCTTAAGTTTTTATTACTTTGCACAATTTTACAAGGTAGCCAGGAAGCCTTTGCTTCGGCCAGCCAATAAGAAGAAGAGACTAGCATGGGAAAGAGACCACAAAAACTGGACACCAAAACAGTTCATTTGATGCACATGTTATGGTGCAGTATTTACAAAAGAACCATTCTGTTTTCATTTAGAATTATCCACTTGACAATGAATACTAAAAATAGTATGAAATACATCATTTGTTTTTTAAATTATGGCCGGTAGTGTATATATATATATATTTGATACGTGTTTTGGATACATAATCTAGCCGCTTCCTTTATATTCTTTTTTATTTATGTTCCCACTTCTTTTGCTATTAAATATCCCACATTGTGATAATAGAAGATCGACCAATAATGGTGAAATATTGTAAGAACGTCGACGAAAATTTATGGTGTATGATCTAGCGATTAAAACATTTTAAATATATTTTCCTCCGAGTAAGTATTTAATAACAAATGTGATGACAACATATACAAAAAAAAAAATCCCCATGAAAATGGCTAGATTATATACTCAAAGCACATATTACATATTTTGTTAATTCTAAAATTACTTTTTTTCCCTAAAACTGTTCTTGATATATAAAACATTATATGCTGTTATGCCACACACCCACACGCACACACACACACACAATATTATATATATATAAATAAATAATTATCCAAATGTTGGAGAATTTTTGTCTTTATTTTCAACTGAAATTAAAGCAAAAATACGACGTTTAGAACGGCTCATGATTAAACATAATAGACATTCATTGTCTCTTATATTTAATAGCATATGTCTAGAAAATTACTTGCTGCCTCGATATACTAAATTTAAGTTACATGTTGCCGCAGCATTAAATGATCCCACCGCTAAGAAATTGCAATGGAACCTCATAAAACGTCAAATGCACACAGCCAAACAGGAATTACAAGAAATCAACACTGAAATTGTACACATCAAAGAAATTTTACAGTCTTCTACCACAAGTGAAAAATTCAAGGAAATATTGGATTTATTATACAACACAAAAGGAACATGAATCCCATAAACAAGTCATCCAAAAAAAGCTAAACAAATTATATAAAGGAAAAATACTCTTACCAAACATCAATGACAACTTCATTAACCTATCGGATTACCAACTTACTCCAGATGAAATAGAATTCCTTAATCTCGGACCAAATTTTCATGTCGCACAGAAACCTAATTCAATGTTTAAACAAATGGAAATTGAAGCTTTATACCAACAAATACTTCAACTCGAACAGGACAACCATATTACTACACAGGTAGGCTTAAAAGAATTACTCAAAGCTGAATCAATCAAACACCATTACCATAAAAATCCTAATGATATTATAAATATGCCTCTCATAAAAGCAGCCACACATCTCAAAAATAACAAAAATATTGTTATCCGACGTGCCGATAAAACCAATACTTTTGTTATTTTAAACAGACAGGAATATCACTCCAAATTACAGGCCATTCTCGACGATCACAACAAATTTAAAAAATTAACTTGTAATACCACAACCCAACTTAAAAAACATATTAATAAACTTATTACTGCAAACAATGCTGAAATAGGATTCTATAAACTTCAAAAGATTATAGGTGATTATCAGCCCGGCTACCTTTATGGAAATGTAAAAATCCATAAAAAAGATCATCCCCTCCGACCTATCATTTCTCAAATACCCACACCAATATATAACCTTTCCAAAACACTTAACAAACTAATTACTCCCTATCTTCCTGGTAAATATAGCATTAACTCTACGGACGAATTTTTACAGATTCTCCATTCCGTAAAACCTAATAATCAAATGATTGCATCTTTGGATGTTCAAAACTTATTCACAAATGTTCCCGTCCAGGAAACAATTGACATCATTATCCGTGATGTATACAACCATGCTACTCTCCCATCAATCAATATTAAACCCACTATATTAAAAAAACTATTATTAGCATGCACCACACAAGTACCCTTTCACGATCCCTTAGGCAATATTTATACACAAATAGATGGTATTGCGATGGGATCTCCTTTAGGCCCCCTCTTTTCTAATTATTATATGGCAAATCTAGAAAATAAAATAATTAATGACAACAATAAACCCTCTATATATGTAAGATATATAGATGGCATCTTTGTTTTAGCTAAGAATATCGATCAAATTAAATATCTTAAAAACAAATTTGAAAGTGACTCCGTCCTCAAATTTACATTAGAACTTAATATTAATAACAAACTCCCATTCCTTGATGTATTCATTGATTCTAGCACACATAAATTTACTACTTCTCTATATAGGAAACCAACTAGCATAAATTCGTGTCTTCTTAATTATAATAGTGAATGCCCCAACGATATAAGTTAGCTGTTATAAAAAACTTACTTCAACGCACACAAATGATATCTTCTTCCAAATCTATATTTTATAAAGAATTACACAACATTAAGCAAACACTAGTCAATAATGGATTTCCTAACTCCGTTATTGATCAGCAAATTAAAATGTATCTCAACAAACTTAACAATAGCTCTAACAATAATGATAATATTAATAATAATAGTTTACATCAAAATAAACATAACACTATTAACTTATACTATTGCAACCAAATACATAATAATTATAAACAAGATGAAAAAACTCTCAAAAACATAATACGTAGAAATGTTAAACCAGTCGAAAGTAATAATCAAATTAAACTCATTATATATTATAAAAAGTTTAAAACAATTGACCTCATAGTCTATAATAACCCAACAGGCACTAAATTAAATTCTTTACAAAAAACCAATGTAGTGTACCAATTTACATGCCCATTCAGAGATTGCATCTCTGATACTACTCAAAAACCTAGTACATATATTGGTTTTACCACAACCACGCTCTCCCGTAGACTTACATGTCATCTTTCTGATCAGAGTACTATTAAACAACATTTCTCTGAAAAACATAAACATGTAGGTAATATCAGACAGATTTTGGTCAACAATACGGTGATCCTTACTCATACACACAGTAAGAGGAACCTGCAGATATTGGAGACCATGTACATCAAATCAAAACAACCAACACTCAATAAAATCAACTTTAAAACAGGAAATAACATATTACATTGCATTTGACTAGATGGTTTTGTTGTCATTTCGCGCTATCCCGCGGTGTGACGTCATAAAACCGCATCGCAAACTTAAGAACTGCATTTATTATTTTTGGTAACTATTGCCGTTGCCAAGCGGAGTTTTATGTCAACACAAAATAAAATCGTCGGTGATGGTGGATTTTATAATATTTCAGTTTAAACTACCTCTCTGAAGATGGCTCATGTGAGCCGAAAGCTTAGAAGAAAACCAATAAATAATTATCCAAATGTTGGAGAATTTTTGTCTTTATTTTCAACTGAAATTAAAGCAAAAATACGACGTTTAGAACGGCTCATGATTAAACATAATAGACATTCATTGTCTCTTATATTTAATAGCATATGTCTAGAAAATATATAAATATATATATATATATAATGTTGAGTTGTGATAATGTCTAGTGCCAAGGTTGTAGTTTTTAGTGGTTTTACTGATAAAATGTATTTTGACAAGCAGGTTTTTATCGTAAAGTGCTCGATATCGATGTAGAGACAGAGCGTTGATAAGCACGAATAGTTGTAACTTTAACTGAACAAATTCATGCCGACTTCGTAAGGACACCGTTAAAATGCTTTCACTCGTCAGGGATATATATATATGTGTGTGTGTGTGTGTGTGTGTGTGTGTATGTGTGTGTGTGTTTGTGTGTTATAAATGTAGCGAATGTGCTCTGCTGTTTAATAGGAGCTAAATATGATTAAAAGATGTCTTCACGTATGCTATATGTACGAATAGGGCCTATGTAAATATACAAGTGGACATTGAGGTGTTAACCTCAATGATCACTTTCGTATTTACATAAGCTCTATCACTGATAATGATCACTTTCACTCTTAAATATAGCATATCTTAAAAGTATATTTTATCATACATATATATTAAAGAGATAAAAGTGTGTAGCTTAATGTTACACGTTATGAAATAGTAAAAAAAATTAGGCAACCGGTTTCGTTCTCGCTTGTCTGACCTCTACGGCAGATTTAAATTAGAATTAAAATAAAGTGTGTCATGAAAAATGAGGGGCAAAAGAAAGAATAAGTATGAATACAAAGACCTAGAAGCTAATAATATCGAGCCCCAAAAATTCACGCTTTTTGCACAGGGAAGGTTTGCGGAACCCGACATATAAAAGCCTCTAGCCCCTTAATATGGAACAAAGAGTGAGATCGGGACGCAACAGGGAACCAATCTACACTAAAATTCGTTACACGCTTTTTATTCTTTAAAAGGTGCTAGCAAATGGCGGAGAGGTAAGTATATAGGACGAGTCCATTCTGAGGTAAGGTGTGGTTCCTAATCTTAGTGGGGACATGTTGCTTTATTCTCATGTCAAGACGCTGAGTGGTTCTATATGTAGCATTTAGGTACCTCCACTCAATTGCCAAAAAACAAAAAATGAAAAAAACAGTATAGCATGATGTTAAATAATAAAACCAAAGTTTTATCATCAAAATGTTTATGCTATCAGTAAGAGGAAAGATCAAATTTTTTGCTATTATTTTAAAAAAAACTTTATCTCTTCTAAAACGTTCGAAATTTCAATTAAAATGTATTTTTTGTTTGCCGTCAGCGATTCACGCTGTGTTTACGTATGTGACAATTAAGCAACACGTAATATTGCGCAAGTCGTTTTTTTTGGCGTTGAAAGACACATTCATTTGAAAATTCTTGAAAAAATCAGCTAATTGTCTGATTTTAATGAAACATTCAAGACTTATACACAAATGAAGAAAATTATTTATGCAATTATTATTTTTGAAAATCTTAGTAAAAATTATATTTTTTTACATCTGTTACTGCCACTGAAATTAATTGCATAAAACTTCTAGAAATACATTATTTATACCAATTTTGTATTTATTAGTTAAATGCAGGACACATTCGGGAATATAAATTATGTATTTTCTTTTAATTACGGGACCATTTTTCTAAAAATCTGCTCCGAATAGTGAAAACAAAAATGCATTTAAACGACACTATTTTTGTCTATATATCTGAGATGAGGTAGTATTTACAGTAAATACATTATTCGAACTATAGCCCTCATCTTTGTTGCCATTTGTACGATATTTTGTCCGTTGTACGTTCCGGCCTTCATCGGGTGCTAGGAATTTCGAACCGAAGCCTTTATTACAATCACTGGGGTATATCATTCTCATTCCTTGCGTAGTAATGCTTCGATTAGAGTTACCTGCCTCTAGCCCTGCAAGTTACTTGTTCACCACTACTGTATCCTGGTATTGAACTCACAACTCTTTGAGTCAAGTTACAGGAACTAAACAACGTCTGTATCCACTGTGTCATGTGACCCAGGGTCACACAAACAGAAAATGGTCAGTGTAAGCAACGAAACAATTATTCAGAGTACGTGACAACAACTCCAAAATACATTGAAGGGAGGGTGCATGAGAATAACAACTCTCAGAAAACAGCCTCGGTCTGTCTACCCTATGTGAAGGGGTTATCGGAGAAAATACAAAGGATCTGTGGTCCATATAATATCAGGATAATCTTCAGAAGTGTTTCTATACTTCGAGGGTACCTCTCCCGAGTAAGCCACCCAGCAGGGGAGGACATGACTAAGGATTGTGTCTACCCCATTCCATGTAGTTGTGGAAAGAAATATAAAGGAGGGACAGGTCGCCCTCCTAAGGTAAGGCTACAAGAACATCGTATGACCATAACACGAGGGGAGATAGAAAAATCAGGCGTAGCTGACCACATATGAAGAAAGAAAAGGGATCACCGCCCCCTCTGGGATGAATTTGGAATAATAGATAGAGAACACCATTAGAAACTACGTAAACCTAAGGAATCAGCACATATGCTAGGCTTCAAAAATCTTCTAAGCCAACCAAGCATAGAGATGAACACTATATGGGAACCAGGAATACAGAGTGCCAGAAAAAATCATTAGTGTCAAACATTCCAATTTGAGCTCTCATAAAAAAAGTTACTGGGCATTTGGTTTAAAAGTCCGAAAAATTAATTTGTTCTTGTCCTTAAGGACACTTAGCCCCTTTTGCTGTACTATATATATATATTGTTGTACTATATATATATATATATATATATATATATATTAATGAATATACATATAGACACCTCCTATCACACTAACTCCCAACTATTCTCACAACACTCTCATCTACCCAACCCTCATTCTCGGTATCCTCACCCGCCTACCACCCACCCTCTGTTATTTCCTATATTTAATCAGCCTTTCTCCATTCTACGTAGCCCCCTGCACAGTAGTGGCAGTGACATGCCTTGCTCGGGGTGAAACGCTTATAAAAAAAAAAAAAGAAGTCCTACGTCGATGTCACACACAATCATCAGGTGCATTTTTTAAATATATAAAATAGCTCTGTTCATACTACATTGAGCACTGTTTTATTTACACCTGAATAATTGTACTATACATGTGTTACCCTATCCTCATATGTATATTTATTGATTCACGTATATATATATATATATATATATCCCTATTTACTTGTATCCTTATTTGCTCTTAGCCCCATCATATGACACTGTTTATTCGTGATGGCACCTCTTTACTCCTGTTCCTTATTACACACACACACACACACACACACACACACACACACACACATATATATATATATATATATATATATATATATATATATATATATATTCTAAACATATACTGTTAAATATAGGAGACAATGAATGTCTATTATGTTTAATCATGAGCCATTCTAAACGTCGATAAAAAGTTTTAAACGATGAAAATTATCCAAATGGAGAATTTTTGTCTTTATTTTCAACTGAAATTAAAGCCAAAATACGACGTTTAGAACGGCTCATGATTAAACATAACAGACATTCATTGTCTCTTATATTTAAGAGTATATGTTTAGAAAATTATTTGCTGCCTCGATACGCTATATATATATATATGAATAACTGATATTAGAATTATATTATTTTTTTAACTTCCATGATGTAATGACAACTATGCATTTAAATCTGATTAGAAGCCGTGGAATAAGACTTTCGAATATTGTCAAAATTATTGTTAATCCTTTTTTTTAAATTTCAATTCATTGATTAATTCATTTCTTTTTTTTCGGTTTATATACCCTTTACATGTTATTTAAAGCCAGAAATTATATACATATATTGTTTTGTTTTTTTTTTGTTTTTTATACTACAAGACGTTTTCTTGCAAAACATTTTTGGTAAATAATAATTTAATGATACAACTTTTGTTAATATACACACGACTGCGGGAAGAAGAAGTAGATTCAGACCTTCTCCAAGAGTATTTGCACATAAGGGAACATAACGAACTTAACTGAAATTGGAACTTGCTACGCCAATTAACAATTCCGTGCTATTATTCATTACACCATCCGCACATGTAAACGTAGTTTTAAAGAAAATTGAAAAGAAAAAGTTAAAAAAAAAAATTTAAAAGAGACAGATGAATTTTATAAGATGCATATTGAGGAAAGAGGACTTCTAGAAAATGATGCTCGCAGAACATTTTGAGGTCAGAATGTGCAGAGGAAAACAACTAGTAACATATCTAACGATCCTATGTAAATGAATGGCAGAACAGGGAGGGGGATAGCCGAAATACACATTTTACTATGAGCGACAAAGAAGAGGAAGTTGTGGAGACCCAAGATTGTCTATATATTGAAGAGACATCTGACAGAAGAAGAGTCAGATGTCACTACTGTAGTATGAAAACGTATTTGTAAATACCCAAGCCAGTGGCATTCATATCCACGCACTTAACCGAACGGAAGTGATAATGTCATTGCGGAAGGAAATCAGTAATAATTTCCTCATAAGAGGATTGACTAAAGCCCCTACCCGTCACACACTTTATCCCTCACCATTGTCCTAACCGATTGTAAGTAAAGGACCTCAACTTCATGAACACCCTCATATATTCATGGCCTTCTCACAATTGCACTTTTGACTTACTTATTATTAATTTACAGAGGTCATTACAACCGTTTTTATCTCCCACCCACTCTTTTTTTACACACTCCTCTTTTACAATGAGTGTCCATTTTCTCTCCATCCTTTTGGTCCGTGTGTCACTTCGTCCAGCTTTTTTGCCTTGTGAAGGTTTCCAGGGAGACATGAAATGAAAGGAAAAAAAAGACATTTATAGCTAGGAAAGAAAAAGAAAAAATTATAGATAGCTAATAGCTAAAAATATAAGGATGGTATAGTAAGGCACAAGATCACCATAATAATGGTGATATATGAAAAATGTCATGCTTTTATCCTGAGTAATGGCCACAGTAATGTATTCATGTCTACTACTCAAGAAATTAATATTTTTTATTTAGACTATTTTGCAATTAACGAGCTGTTCCTTGTATGTAAAAAAAAAACAAAAAACAACCAGGAAGCAGAAAAGAACATTAATAAATTTTATCAGCGAAAGATGCCTTCTATGAACTAAGCAATGTGTTAAGAGAAAGAAAATTTCGTTAGAAACAAAGGAAAGATTACCAAAGAGAGCTATATAATACCTAATCTCCTACATTCCAGGGAATTGTGAAAATCCGTTCACATGTAGAATAGACTTAACGCGACTGGGATGTTTAACCGACAAATGCTTAAAATATTATGGAAAGAAGATGTGAGCAACGATAAAGTCTTAAGGTAAATAGCCACCACAAGGAAACTTAAAAAGCCACCACAAGGAAACTTAAAAAGCCACCACAAGGAAACTTAAAAAGCCACCACAAGGAAACTTAAAAAGAGATATTTGTAATTTCTGTGATACATAATGAATAAAGAAATCCTAGAAATTTTAACTCTCACAAGATACACTGAAATCAGCGACAAACAGCAAGTAACCAGCTCGTGTTCATGGCTTGTGGGACCGAAAAAAAGAGGGATAGATTAAGTCAATAATTACTGTAAGAAGATGTGGAGAGTCGTGATTGCTTATGTTCTGAAAGAACTTGGAACATAAAAAAGAATGCAATTTTTATTGAGACAATAAATAAAATGGAGTAATGAACATGGAAGTAGAAAAAACAGTTCTGTCCTATCACAGAACAAATATCAAAAGAACATATTTTTTGTGTATGAAATAGTACAATAACTTATCAAGGCCGGATGGTGAACTTTGCATAATTTTCTCGGTTCGCTCAGCCAAGGCTGGTAACATCATGATCCCCGACTCGATATCTCTTAGTAGATTCGGACCAACTTCTCAATCAGAAGGACGTTAAATTTGAGGTATTATTACAGCGAAACTGAGTAAATTCTTATACATTAATTATTATTACGCACACACACACACACACGCACACACACACACACACACACACACACACACACACACATATATATATATATATATATATATTTTTTTTTTTTTCATTACATATAGTAAATAAGGAAGAAATAATTAATTGTTTATTTAGTTTTTTCAACATCCAAAACCCTGTTGAACATGACTATAGAAGTAGCCGAAAGCTCCTGGGACAATGAAGATTATGCAAAATATTTGTATTTCCAAACTCACAGAATGGAAAAACAGGTTATAAAAGCTAAATAGAAATTTAATTAAATTTTTCTTGCCATCATGTTTAATGAAAAATGTTTAAAAGAAAGGTTGCTAAACAAATATATATTTTGTATATTTTTTTTTGCTCTACTTTCGTACTTTCGTATAGAGCACTTTACTGTTAAGGTTTTCGTCTTGTTTTTTTTTCTTTCAAACAAGCTCTTGACGCATTGTTCTTGTGCTTGGTTTGTTTCTTTTTCTTTTTTTCTTCCCCTTTATTTAACCCACGAGGTAGTCCCCGTTGGGTTATTGATGATTTAATTTATTTACTGAGAGGTTAGCATTGGTTTTTTGGACATTAGTCTTAAATTTAGTGCTACTCTATGGTAATTACGTATATATATATATATATATATATATATATATATAATGTAAAAATAGACATTAGATTTAACACCCGGGGCGAAAATCTGTTTCATGATAAGCGCAATTGTCAAACCATATATACAGAGTTATTGAATTTATGTATGTGTTGCCCTCCAGGTGTCCTGAGTTTTAACCTTGTTACTTTTCTCTTTGGGTTTTTTTTTAAAGGCGCAAGTCTACTATACTAAATCAAGACTTTGGAAGACTTTGGAAGAACTTGAAGGCCGAATGCAAGAAGTAATGTCATTCATAATACAAGAGTTCCTGGTGAAATCAGTTGACGCGATTCTTCGGCGGATCAGGAAGCTGGTATCGAAACTTGGTGTTCATATCTAATTTTAAATAAGAATCTCATGCTAAAAGCTTTTCACTCATATCCATTTCTTGTAAAAATCATAGTTAATAAATAAATTATACGTATTTTAAAATATGTAGTTACTTTTTAATCACCCTGCATAAATATCAAATAGGTCATAACAATTGCGCCGTTGTAAAAGCAGAGAAAAGGAAAAAAACAAGTAGTAAAAACGAAACATATCATTTTCATATATATGTTTGCGCAACGACGGCAAAAATAATTTCAGATGTGTCTGCAATGGTCAAACAAATAGATTTATGATGAAAAAAATCACAGTTTAGTTGTTTTTATCATGATTAATAACACTGGTCAACTTTTTTTGGTGCTAATAAACAAACATTTTTAGGTAACTTGATGGTGATCCCTAAAAAGGACTTTAGATTTTCTTGGTTAGCTACCTTTTTTGCTGTACTGAAATTGTTCATTTTTTGAAAAAAATAAATTTACGATCTTATTTAATTAATAAAGGTTGTAGAAACCCATTTATGTCAGCAATTTATGTAAACTTTATGAGAAAGAAAAAGGATTTTTGAGCCAAAAATTTAAAATAAAGTACGGAATTTTTCCAATTTACCGCCCAAATTCAAATTAACTGTTAAAATTTATCAGCAATACACTTTATTAGTAATACGCGAATATGAATATTATGGTTCAGTTTTTACATAGCTATCTAGTTAAATTTCAGGATAATTTCGGCGATGTGAGAGATGAGCAAGAAGAACGATTCCATCAGGAAATCAAAGCAATAGAAGAGCGCTACCAGGGACGGTGGGACAAACGAATGATGGCGGACTACTGCTGGTGTATCAAAAAGGAATTAAATGACGTGACATACAATCAAGAAAGAGAACATTTTTGTTATAGTTCTTATGACCATGAAAGTTTTACTTCTGCTGTTAGTTTATTAAATGATTTGGTAAAAATACTTGTTGGTCTTGGTATAATCAACCGTGTTAATTTTAAAGACTTAGAGCCTGATTGATATTGAAAAAATAGTATTTCTCCATAAGCAAACCAATGTTTGTTGGTTTAAACACGAATTGTGAGGTTTATATGATTTTACTTTGAAAAAATATTGCCATCAGTTAATATCATATATAAAAACAGATGAAGACAAAAGCTTTTAAAATAAATGACGTATTTCTGTACAGAAAAACAGAAGATAACCAAGAAAAAATAAAGTTATTTTCAGATTAAGTGCCCTCAAATTATCTTAAAAACTTTGTAGTGTCTCAACACCATTTTACTTTTTAATAATATTAGTCGACTCTTCTATTATGCTGCTTTAAATGAGTTTTTAAAAAATTCATAGACTGAATACGGTAAATCTCCAGATACATCTACACTACCGGCCATAATTACTGGGCAACCTCAGTTTTCAATATAAATTATATTTAAGTGGATAATTCTAAATGAAAATAGAATGGATCTTTTGTTATTATTACTTTACAAATTTTTACAAGGCAAGGAAGCAAAGATGAACTCGTCCGAATCACCCAAAATTTTCTTCATTCTTTCATTGATGAAACAGCAATATAGGAAATTATTAAACATTTATAAATCCATTTGATGCACATTTTATAGTGCAGTATTGACAAAAGAATCGTTCTATTTTCATTTACAATTATTCAGCTGGCAATAAATACTAAAAAACAGTATGAAATACATTATTTTTTTAAAACACTGGGGTTGCCTAATAATTATGGCCGGTAGTGTACATGTTAACATTAAATCTTCGTTTATCTGTATCTTCAACATCTCCATGTTTTTCTCTCATTTTTTCTACATTTATATAAAATTCTGTTTCATGCAATAAAATCGTTATTAGGCTGAGGACATTTGTTCTCAGAATGACCTGCGTCATGCAAATATTTTTCAATTTTAACATTCACTTACCCAATATATATATATATATATATATATATATATATATATATATATATATATATGTATTGAGTCGCCGACTGACGCCATTTCAGTCGGGTTTCAATCCTGGGTAAAATAGCAATCGGAGTCTAACCGTACTGATGAGTTGTGATACGGCGAAACAGATCTGTCTGCGGATGACAATATATATATATATATATATATATATATATATATATATATTGTAACGAAGCATAAGATAATTTTTTAACCATATATTGTTAAATATAACAGACAATGAATGTGTTATGTTTAATCGAGTCGTTCCAAACATCGCATTTCGGCTTTAATTTCAGGTGAAAATAAAGGCAAAAATTATCCAACATTTGGATATTTTTTTTATTATGCTAGTTCTAAGCTTTCGGCTCACATGAGCCATCATCAGAGAGGTTACAGGGACGTTAACATAAAGACATCCACCGCCAAAGATGATATTATCTTGTGTTGGCATAAAACATTGCGATGATAACAGTCACCGAATAGCAGACGCAGTTCGTAAATTTGTAATGCGGTTCTATGACGTCACACCGCGTGAGAGACTGAAATGTTAACAGAATCATGTCTAAATGCAAGGTAATGTGTTGTGACTAGATTGAAATGTGATATTAAGTGTGTTTTGCTTTGAATTAATGTAGATGGCTTCCAATATCTGAAGGTTCTTTTTACTGTGTGTATGTGTGAATATTATATTGTTATCGACTAAAATCTGTCTAATATTACTTCTATGGCTCTGTTTTTTAGGAAATGTCGTTTAATTGAACTATGATCAGAAAGGTGGCAGGTAAGTTTACGGAAGAGCGTGGTTGTAATAAAACAAATATATATAGTAGTTTTATTATTAGTACCAGAGATAAAATCTCTGAACGGACATGTAAATTGATACACTACATTGGTTTTCTGTAAAGGATTTAGTTGTATGATTATAGGGTTATTAGAAACTATGAGGTCAATTGTTTTAATTTTTTATAATATATGATGAGATTAATATGATTATTATTATCTATTGGTTTAACATTTCTACGTATTATGTTTTTGAGTGTTGTTTCATCATGTTTGTAATTATTATGCATTTGGTTGCAATAGTATAAGTTTATAGTGTTATGTTTATTCTGACGTACACTATTATTATTAATATTATCAATATTGTTAGAGGTATTATTCAGTTTATTGAGATGCACTTTAATTTGTTGATCAATGACGGATATATCAATGTTATATATATATATATATATACATATATATATATATATATATATATATATATATATATTTGTTACGAGGATGCATTTATATATAAAAATTATATTAATAGTGTATAAAAAGTTATAGTAATGGATTCTATTGAGTTCTAAGTGTTATTCCCAAAAAGTTCTAATTCATCAAGTAGTCGTAAAAATAGAGAAATTAGGAATAGAACATTTTGGAAGATGCCAGGATGTTCAAGTAATATCTAGAGAGTTATAAAAAGTTGTAGAAATATGCAAATTTGGTGTTAGCCCTCATAAAAATATTTTTTGGGCACGGAGCAGGCAGTTGATAACAGGATGGGTTGACCTCTACAACTCCGGTTAAGATTAAGGATGGATATCCAGCCGAACAAATCCCTAAGTCGACGACAAAAACTAAAACTTGAAACAATTGATAAAAGGATGTGCTGACCTCATCAGCACCGGTTTCGATTCAAGCTCAGAGCAACTGCAACTACAACACCCGCTCCCAGGCTCCTTTTTTTGGGGGGAGGAATTAATATTATTTTCCGTTTGTTTTCTATTATTCTCAACGGCATCAAAATATTTTTTCATCGGGAAAACGTTTTTTGAAGGTGACGAGCTTGACTCTTCACTCCTTTGTATTTGATTGATGTATCTCTTATGTATAGATTTTTCCCCTGTATTTTGTATATCGCATTTTCTAGTCCGTTTATAATTGTTCCAGATTTCCAATGTGCCATGTAATTTTTTAACATTCTGAAGTAAACTTGTTCACCTGGTTTGAATGCTTTTTCCGTCAGTATAGCTGTAATAAATACTGGCTGCACGTTCTTGTTTTGCTCGATTTTTGTTGTGAATTTGTTATCTCGTCTTATACTGCTTGAGAATACTTCTGGGATTTGTTTGCGTAATATTTTTTTCAATTTCGTAGTTCCTGTCGACACGCTTTTTATTTTTTTTATGAAAACTGTTCATGGGTAAATCTCATATATTAAATTTCTGCATCCAGTCCGTTCCTACCAAGTTATGTGTGTTTTTCATGACATATATTTTTAACTTTTTGGTTTTTCCCTGAAATTTCGCATTCACAACAATTTCACTTTCGAAATTAATCCTTTTTTCTGTTATCGATTTAGCAATTTTTTGTGTGTAACTTGGTCGGCTTATTCAGCTTCTGGTATGTCTGTAGATTGATTATTGTTAAGTCTGACCCTGAATCCAGTTGTATTTTGATCATCTTATTCAATATTTCAAGTTCTACATATTTCCTCGTCTTTTGGTTGTTTTTATCTTCCACTCTAGTAGATCTTACTCTACCAGGCTGGTTTTTGTTTCTGCATACAGCCTTGCCTCCCATCTTTCCATACGCTCGGCAATTTTTGTATTTGAAAAGACAATTTTTGATTCGATGCAATCCAACACATCTGTAACATGCAGAAGTGGGGGGGCTTGTTTTCTTTTTGATTTTTGTCACTAGTTACTTTGTATCTTTTTTCTTTGTCGTGAAAATCTTGTTTTGCTTTTGGGGAGGGTGAAAATCAAATTTCTTTTTACCTTACGAATATGCGCGACTCCTGAATCTTCGATATCCTTACTGTATTTTTTAATACAGAGGCATTTTTGGAAATCCTCTGATAGTTTTTGCAACAGTAAATCTGGTTCATTTTAGAGTTTAGTCAGCATTCATTTTCTCATTTCGCTGTCTTTAGCAGCGACTAGTCCTTGGACAAATATGAGGCATTTAAAGTTGTCTGGAGTTAGCTCAGCCGAATTAAAATCGTCACAATGTTTGTTGACGATGGCTGCAAATGTTGAATAGTCCTCGTTTTCGTCTTTCACGAGATTACGGCATTTCCACCTTTTGTGAAACAAAGAAATTTATAGGCTAAATAGCTCAGTGAGACCTGTCACTGCCTCGTTGAACGTTAAGCCGTTCATCTTTTTTAGAAGAATATAATCTACAAATTTAGTGTATTCGTCCGTACCTAATTTTCTAAGCAAAAGCTTTAACATTTTCTTTTCAGTCCAGTGCTGACAGTAGATATTAAAAATATCTTCATATCGCCCGTAATATTCTCCAAAATTGTTGTCTTCATCGAGTACTTAAAAGTTTCTATCGCGTTCCACACAGCATCTTGCGAAAACGTCTCCTCTTTTTCCGTTTTCCTTTCTAGTGTGTTTCTTGTTAATTTTGGTAATAGTTCTTGTAGTTGTAATTGTCTTTCTTCATTTGTCTGTTGTATTTCCATTTGTTTTTCTTCATTTGCCTTTTACATTTCCATTTGTATTTTTATAATTTCTAGTATTCCTTTCTGAAAGTCCTCCATGGTTTGCTGATTTGATTCCGTGCGGTGAATGGCTTTTTAACTATTGCTTTCTGGCAATTAATCTTGTAGAAAATTTTGTTGAAAATTTTGTTTAAACTTCCTTTGAGTCCCTAAATTGTTTGTGGTCGGTTTGTGTTCGAAATCCTCGTAGCAAACTTTGTTGTGGCGATTCGGGGTATACGTGTACTTGAGTTCGTCGCCAATTTGTTGTGGACTTATGTACGTGAGTTCGATATCCTCGTCGCCAATTTGTTGTGCGACTTGGGGTATATGTGAGTTCGTATTCGAAATCTTCGTCGCAAATTTGTTGTGAATTCCGGGTGAGGAACCGCACAAAATAATAAATAACAAGAGCAGATATAGAGATAGAAAATATAAGTTATATCAAACGTAACATACAAACCGGAACGTGGGTTAGACAATTTACGAATACTATTAGTTTAAATAAATATATACAGTCTTGAAGTGAAATAGTAGGTCAGGGTAACTGATTCTAGCTGAGTAACTGCAACTACGACTGTGATTCGAGATCCAACTCAAACTAAACAATTCTCACCTTACAACTTACAACTCAACCAAACTCTCTATAGGCAGGATTATATGTACACTCCGCTGAGTCCATTATTATGTACAAAGGGGCGATCCCACAACACTATATATATCAAAAATATTTTTAAAAGCATTAATGGTGTGTTTTTCACACCATAACAAGGACAAAAGTTCATAAAATCATTTCTGCAAATCCTTCATTTTTTAGTTAAGTTTAAAGCAAGTTTACGATCGATGACTCTGTTTTGACATGTAGACTAGGTTACATTTGTCAGTCGAATATATATAAGACAAATAGTGTGCAATTGAATATATATGTAATGTACATATATATTGTATCATAATATGTATATATATATGTATATATATATGTATATATGTATATATATGTATATATATGTATATATATATATAACTATCGTAATATCAATATGTTTCTATTATGTATATATGTGTGTGCCTGTATGCGTGTGTGTTAACTAATCTATTTGATATATATACAACCATGTTCATATATAAGTTTGTCAAATATATATCAATTTATCTAATATGTTGCAGATTATGGCCAGACAAAGAAAGAAGAGAAGAAAGAAAGAGATATTTTCAAATCGGTCAATTAATGAGTGTTTTGCGTGATGTTGAATTCTATCACCGTCGACTGTTTCGCCGGATATGCTTCGATGCTTGGTTGTGAGACGTTCAGAACAAGGTCCGGCCAAGTCACAACTGGGAAGACATGAAAACAAAAGTCAAGGACTTTAGAAAATCATATCCTGATTTTCTCTGCGGTGGTCGGCTGCTGCCCGCGGGGGTCCTTTTTTTTTTTTTAATGTCTTTTTTTGTTGCTGACGGAGTTCCGGGATTGTTGAATCAGGCGAATTTAAAGTTAAAAAGAAAAAAAAAAGATAAAATAGTTAAAAGAAAATAAATATGATCTAAAGCGAGAAAATTGGTAACTTTACGAAAGAAAGAACGAATGCGTTTTTCTAAGGTTTTGCATTTTTATTTTTTTAGATATATCCATTTATGACTGTGCGCATATTTATTACCGTTTCTGAATTTCTCGGAATACGTTCCTCCTAATTTGAAAGTGTGATATAATAACGCTTAATTTACGTCCACCTGTTTTTATGCGTACGAAATTAAGGCGAGTTTGAGTTTGAGTTTTGTTTAACGGCATATCAACCATTCTGGGTTATTTAATGCCAAATGGTAGGGTTTTTAAGATAATTTTTTAATGTTTGGTTATAGTGAAAAGGCTGATTTAATCAAATTTTGAAGAATTTTTTTTATGATTATTTTTTAATTTTTATATTAGAAAACTAAAGAAGTCTTCCAGCTTTGTATTCAAAGATATATTGCTGGTAATAATTTTTTTCCTTCAAAAATGTATGCATTTCTTTAAAAGTATATTTTTATACTTCACACTGTTTTGACGCCAGTTTGAAGGTTAACTATTTGTCCATAGCTGGGACACTAACAGGACCTACCATCCCGGGTCAGGGTGGACCTGGGAACAACAGCAATTAAGAGGTGGTCTCACGCTCCTCACAATCTCCCAAATCAGAGGCCTTGCTGCCGGATGTAGTTTACTGTCCTCCTACTCAGGACCAGAAACTAAGGCGAGTAGAGAACAAAAAGCAGCTAAAATGACTGGTGTTGGGACAGAACAAAAAGTAGGTTGACTATGTTCCTTTCCTAAAATTGATATACATTGCAAAAATGATATAATAATTACGAAATTATTTCCGGAGTGAAAACGTGGTTGGGAATATTAATGTTTGTCGAACGTAAACAGTATATCTTTCTAGTTAAATAAAATAGGAAGTTCAAAATACAAAACAAACCATCATCATCATCATCATCATCATCATTACCATTACAAACTGTGGTCTTAGGGTTGCAGCGCAGCTGAATACCTGACCAGTTCCCATTTTATATATCTTTTTAAAATTTATATTTAGATTAAGGCCAATTTACATAAAGTTTGGATTTCGTTGATTCAAATAAAATCTCGCATATTTTCAAACATCTTTTATAATATGATTTACTCTGTACAAGGTTCGGGGGCCTCTCGTGGTAGAGCGCTACGTTAAGGGGTAGTTTATACGAATATGAGGGGAAAATATTGGTTAACACTAGACTTAAACAAGTTAAGATTGTAGTGATCAAGGAAACATCTTCTTAGTGGTCTAAAGCAGGTAAATAAATTTACCTTTTTCCAGTAGTGTATTAAAAGATGACGGAAAATTTGACAAAGGAATTCGAAGTCGGACAGAAATAACGAAAGATGCCTTTCAGAAAATCGACAAAGTATAAAAAGATAGGAACATATCCTTAGAAACAAAGCAATTGTTATGAACGTCTAATATCTAAACTCCTATGACAGTGAAAGCTAGACACTCTTCTCGTAGATGAAGAAAAGATTTAAGCGGCACATATATGTTTCTACTGACAGTCGGAAATGTTCGCATTCGTCCTAATTTCTTTCAATTTACATAGGTGACACTTATGGAGAGAACATGGGAGAAGCAATGGAGTTTTTAAGAACTACAAGAAAACTGATACTCACAATGAAAGAGTGACATTTCAAATTTCTAGAACACATTATGAGAAAAGAGTGCTTGGTGAATTTAACACTCTCATTACATACTGAGAGCAAAGGATACAGAGAGGAGATATTTTTGCAGAAAAAAATTTTAAAAAATGAAATAGTACGAAGTTACTTTGAGTCAAAAGTTATTTAGAGCTAGAAGTTGTGGAGTACCATGGTCGCATATATTCTTAAAATATGGTATATAAACGATGTCATTTAAGCAAAATTTAATTTTTCAATCATATCACCCCGAGCAAGGCGGTAACGCCGTTGATGTGCAGGGGGCTACATAGGAGTGAAAAGATTGGAAAAGAGAAAACCGGAAACCGCATCCTAAACAGGAAACAAGGGATGAGCCTCTTCACCTGTTCAATAAACGTGGATGGAGTGTGAACCGGGCGATAGTTTAGTCTATCTACTCCAATTGAAAAAAAAGTGAGAAGATTGGAAAAGAGAAAACCGGAAACCACATCCTAAACAGGGAACAAGGGATGAGCCTCTTCACCAGTTCAACAGACGTGGGTGGAGTGTGAACCGGGCGATAGATTAGTCTATCTACTCCAATTAATGATACATCGAGAGAATAGAATTTGGAAAGACAATTCAGAATGTTTATATAGAATCACCAAAGAACAAAGAGTGAGTTAACAAATTTTACAGACATCCATTTCGTGAGTGGATGCAATGGATATTGGCTCGGAACAATTCAGTTGAATTTGTTGAATTCCCTTACGTGCAAATACCCTTGGAAAATGTATTAATCTGCTAATTCTCTCTCCGCGTTGTGGTCCAGTGGATATCGACTCGGAACAAGAAATCGGAGAGCCGCGTTCGAATTCCAGTTGCATTTGCTGCAATCATATACGCGCAAATACCCTTGGGAAAGGTTTTAATCCGTCTCTTCCCTCCAGCTATGGGTCAAATAACAGGACAGATTCTGTTTTATAGCCTTGGTTGCCAACCAGTCTAGCTTAGAAATAAATAGCAACCTACTGCGGGAAAATCTTCTGCCTAGTCAGTCAGGGATCGAAAGCGACATAATCGTTTAAGTGTGTATAACGTATGGCACTTAACTGACTTTTAGCTCGTCCGCAGGATAAAATGTTTTGCGTAGGGTCAACAACCCTACCAGTTAAAAAATGTTACAAAAGCATCGACGAACCCCACGCCGATAGCAAGTGGTCGTCGATGGCCTGTACTCTACCGAAAGTGATGGAGGTTAAAACAAAATCCCGAATACGACCGATTCTGACTCGGTGACATAAAATTTTGATACTATGATCTGAAAGAAAGGCTGATGGTCATATTGCATCTAATTTATTTTCATTTACAGACTTGAGCTGACCTCTGAGAATTACGAATTTGACTAGAACAAGACTAACGTATGAAAAATGGGTTCCGTTGATCTAGGTCCTTCTTGAAAACACCTTGCCTCTTTGGAAATTTAATGAAGAACGTTTGCTTCAACGAATGTGAGGGTCTTCCAGTTCAAATTTTGTTTCCGATACAATCAAAGGTGGCCGTTCAAATAAAACGGTCGCCAACTCACATTAATCCTGTCACTTTTAAATTTTCTTTTACATCATCACAAAATACCGTTCACCAAAGAAAGGTCAGCGCTTTTATTCTTGGACAAAACGAGAAACGTAATCATCGTCGAATAAAGTCTGCTATGGACTTAAAAGCTGTAACTGTTTAATCTCGAATCCCTTTAAAAAGAAAAAGAATTAATGTTTTATTATCTGAACAACGTCGTTTTCTTATTCAGACTTGGTGAAAATGACGAATTTGTTTACGATTGTTGTTACTAATGGCTTACCTGTGTACAGACCTCCCACCAACCAGTGCCCACTTTTGTCTTACGACACACTGGATCTCATAAATAGAGGCGTACAAAAACATAAACATATCCTGGAGTGAGAACAAAGTGGCAGGCCCCCGAGAGTAAAGGTACTTAACTGAAAACACACACATAAATCAGAGGACAAAACTATCTGGTTTTATACATGACCATCTACACGTGCGCTCTCGCACATACAAAGGAGTGCACAGAAACAGACTATAGTAATAGCAATAATGTTTTTGAACACAGACGTATCTAAACACGGTTGTATTTCACATTACATGTCCCTTCAGGACGTTGGTGATCATGGATTTTCACAGTTTGCTTTAGTTTGTTGCTCTAAGAAAGTTTTGTCCCCTTGATATCCCTCCCTTCCTTACAAGCTGGTTCTTCATCTTTTATACGATCTGTCTCTTCAGGACGTAGACGATCATGGCCCGCCACATCTTTCTATTCTTTGCTGCTGTTAAAATATTTTATGCTATTTCTTCCAAACCCTGCTCTGCCATACATTTGTTTAAACCCATCAAGTATGTCAAGCGCTGTTTTTCGCTCTCCCACTTTCCCTCTATTTTTTAGAAAGTGCTTCATACGAATATTCATTCTTCACTAAGTTTGAAAGCATACACAAAGAAACAGGTGTATAAGTTAAGTGACATAAGTGATACACGCTTTGGGCGATAATGTCTCGAAAGAAACATGACTGACTGGGCAGAATATTGGTTGCCAGTCAAGGCTATGGAACCCAATCTGTCCTGTTATTTAACCCATAACTAGAGGAAAGAGACTGATTAATACCTTTCCCAAGGGTATTTGTGCGTAAGTTATTGCAAAGAATTCAGCTGGTTCCGAGCCGATATTCACTGCACCACAACGCACATCAGCAGGTGTATAAGAGTTGTGATTAAAAAGTATGGGAAAATGTTGCGATAGTAACAGAGTTCTCATATTGAATCCGCTTGGCACATATTGACCTTTAACTCACATAAACACTAATTATAACATCTCGCTCACTGCTATTGAGTAAATCAGTGCTTTGAAGAAAAGTGGGAAAATGTGTAGTGTGGTTGTCTCACCACACCACAAAGGTTCCAACAGTGACCATGGTCTGTACAGCGTTTTTATAATTATTATTTTGTCACTTTTCATCATATTTCGATTTCTGCTTTGGTCTCACTACCAACCAAGTCTGCGGGGAGACCTAAGGCAGGTAGTGGCGTGTTATGACTCCATTTCATGTTTTTCTATCTTCCCTATCATCCCCAGCATTACATAGATAACGTTTTCCTTAGTGTGTGGGCTGTACTTAATAAGACAATTTTTTGTATATCTCTTAAGCTGGGGTTTCCAGGGATTCTTTCAATGTGTTGTTTTGTTCCATTTTTTATCATTCCAAGTGCACCTACTATCACTGGCACAACTCTTGTTTTCAATTTCCACATTTTTTCTATTTCAATTTCCAGGTCTTTATATTTTGACAGTTTTTCAAATTCCTTGATTGCTATGTTACAATCCGCTGGACAAGCCATATCAATTATTATTATTATTATTATTATTATTATTATTATTATTATTATTAGCCAAAGACAACCTCCGGACCAAAAAACTACTCCTATTCTCAGATCTCACTGCTTACTACTTTTTCCTCTTTCAAAAGTCAAATTCAAAGTTTTCAAAACGTTGAGGAAATCCAAGAGTATGCGTCTAGGGAACTCATCGCTGTCATAAAACCAGTCCACAAATGCTTTCATCAACAGAAACGACGCTGGATAAAATGTATGGCTTCAGATGGAAACTACTTCGAAGGAGATTAAATACTGAATTTCTATGTGTTACAGTTTTCTTTTTATAGCACCACTCCCGATATATTTTCTTTATCAGACCGTATATATCTCTTAGAATGTTCGTTGTGGTGCAGTGGATATCGGCTCAGAACGAGATATCGGGGAGCTGAGTTCGAATTCCAGTTGAATTCATTGCATTTCACTTACGCGCAAATACCCTTGGGGAAGGTATCAATCCGTTTATTTCTTCCAGTTATAAGTTAAATAACAGGACAGATTGGGTTCTATAGCCTTGGTCGGCAACCAGTCTACCGCAGAAAGCAATGGCAACCTACTGCGGGATAACCTTCTGCCCAGTTAGTTATATCTCGAAAGAGACATGATCGCCATAAGCGTGTATCACGTATGGAACTTAACTAACTGATATATCTCTTAGTAAGGTAGGTATGCATATGAAAATGTATTTTCTTTTTCTGTACTGTTGGTTGACGCGGGTTAGGGTTAACTTCTTTTCAACACTGAAGCTTGTTTCCGACAGCCTATCGAATCGCTATTTTCATGATAAATATTCACACGTCTTTCATATGTTCAATCATTTTGGGCACATCGAGGTCGTGGTGGTGTAATGGTGTCTCGCCACACCACAGAGGTTCCAACAGTAAACATGGTGTGTGCAGCGTTTTTGTTTTTTTCACCAATTTCTCGTTTCGCTGCACCACAACGCACATTCAAGTAACTACCTTCAATCCACAACAAAAAAGCGATGATTTGAAATGTAAAAAAGCCATGAAACGCATAAAAGTAAACTTATATATTTTCTTTGTTCGTGAGAATTTAAAACAAAAATACTAAGCACTGTTTATTTATAGATTGACTAGCAGCATAGCCCTGATGTTGCTCGGGTGTAATGAAAACTTTAAAACTAATCCATGGACTTGGAGTTCAGACTCTGCCTGAAGAGTATTTGTGTGAAGTTTGGTGAGAATCGGATAAAAATTGTGGATTTCTATAAAGGTAGTACCTATATTTAAGAATTCTGGCGAACCCTCAGACCCCGCCAATTACCGTCCTATTAGTCTCCTTCCAATCTTTGGCAAAGTTTTCGAAGCCATTATCAACGCCGAGGTGATTCAGCACCTTATGACCAACGGGCTTCTCTCAGACAAACAGTATGGGTTTCGCTTCACCAGGTCTACTGCTGATATGCTAACGACCATTACCGAGTACATATACCAGGCACTCGACAAGAATGGTGAAGCCCGAACCGTTGCCTTGGATATCTCCAAAGCATTCGACAGGGTCTGGCATGCTGGCCTCTTGTGCAAACTGCGGAGCTATGGGATAACTGGACATCTGTTTGACCTCATCCAGTCCTTCCTCTCTAACCGCACATTAAAGGTGGTATTAAATGGGCATGCCTCCCAAAACTACCAGACGAACGCGGGCGTCCCTCAAGGTTCTATCCTAGGTCCCACGCTATTTCTGATCTACATTAATGATCTCCCCGACACCATTAGATCCCAAGTTGGCATGTATGCCGACGACACAACAATCTACTCCCGCATCGATCAGAAACCAGGTCTGGACGACAAAGTTAACCTCGCTGCCGCACTTGAAAGGGACCTCCAATCCGTAGTGACCTGGGGTAGGAAATGGTTGGTAAATTTCAATGCCTCCAAAACAAAGCTGTTATCAACTAACCACCAGAGACAATCGCATCTACCTCCCATTAGCATGGGACAGGCTAGCCTCCCAGAGAGTAAAATACTACGCCTCCTTGGCCTTACACTCTCGGCGGACCTCAAATGGAATGACTATATTGAATCCATTGCCAAATCTGCTGCTATGAAAGTCGGCTCCCTGTGCAGGGCCCGGAAATTTTTCCCACCTGAAACTATTCTGCACATATACAAATCTACCATCCGCCCGTGTATTGAATATTGCTGCCATATCTGGTCGGGTGCCCCTGCTGCTCTCCTTGGGCTTCTTGACAAAATACAAAGGAGGATCTGTAACGTGGTTGATACTGACTTGGCAGACCGGCTGCAGCCGCTCTCACACCGGCGTGATGTAGCTTCCCTGTGCCTCTTCTACAAGTACTTTCATGGCTTCTGCTCCGATGAGCTTAGATCACTGGTGCCGCCTAAGCACGAATTTACACGAGATACTAGATTAGCAACTAGGTCCCACCCTTTTACAGTTAAACAAATAAGATGTAACCGTAAATTCTACTCCAACAGCTTCTTTTCTCGCGCTTCCCGCCTGTGGAACTCCCTTCCACAAGTCTGCTTTCCCGACAGTTACAATCTCCAGGTGTTTAAATGTAGGGTCAATAGACACCTCCTATCACACTAACTCCCAACTATTCTCACAACACTCTCATCTACCCAACCCTCATTCTCGGTATCCTCACCCGCCTATCACCCACCCTCTGTTATTTCCTATATTTAATCAGCCTTTCTCCACTCTACGTAGCCCCCTGCACAGTAGTGGCAGTGACATGCCTTGCTCGCGGTGAAACGCTTATAAAAATATATATATATATATATATATATATATATATATATATATATATTATCGATTTTCTGCACTATTCTAAGAACTGCAACCTTGAAACTTCTGAGTATCGTTTCTAATATCTTTGTCTATGAGTGTATCAAATTTAATTAAAATCAGACCACTCTTTCTATAACCCGATTTTTTCGATTATCGATTTTCGATATTTATCGGGGGTACCTCGACACAAAACCTAGCTAAGAACACTCGCAGACGCTCATAGTACAACTGTGTAAATTTTCAAGAAAATCGGTTCAGCCATTTCGGAGTCTATAGGTAACGGATACACACACACACACACAAACATACACACACACACACAGAGACAAAGTTTCATTTATAAATAAATTTAGATATACACTATTTGTCATTATTTATTGGAATTTTTAGCACAAAAATCGGCTAACTGCCAATTAATTCGAAAATGGTAAATAAGGATTTCATTATAGTCGCTTCACATATTTTAATAATTTAGTAAATGTTTATAAATTTATTAATAAAAATCATTTTCTTATTAATTTCTTTATAAACTAGTAAATGATAAATATTGCATTAGTTCTATTACAATTGTATTAGTTTTCAGAATGGTGTAAATATAAAAATATACTGTAAACATAATATCTAATAAATATAAAAATAGTGTTTAACTTTTTTATGTATTCAAATATTGAAGATCATTTTCATCCCAACTCTATATACCCATTTTATAGGCATAGCACACCCCTCATCATTGATAGATTGGCCTCGGTAGAGGAAACAAAGCCGCTGGCTTCTGCTATTAGATTCGTTGCGAATGTCGTATAGAATGCTTAAATGATTAATGTCTATCTTTTAAGGATGTGCTTTGTGGTGCAGTGGAACGAACAATCGGGGAGCCGAGTTCGAATTCCAGTTGAATTGCTTGCATTCACTTACGCACAGATACCCTTTGGAAAGGTATTAATCCGTCTCTTCCCTCCAGTTATGGGTTAAATAACAGGACATATTGGGTTCTGTATCTTTGGTCGGCAAGAAATCTACCGCAGAAAGTAATGGAAACCTACTGCGTGATAATATTCTGCCGAGTCATTCATGTCTCTTTCGAGACATGATCGCCCAAGCGTGTATCACATATGGCACTTGACTGACTGAGTATCTTTTTACATCCATTATTGTACATGCGTATGAGATAGTCTTTGAAAAGTGTAAATAAACTTGGGGTTTCACTTTCCTGTTTTTCGTACTCCTGATGTGGCCCGAAATATTTCCGTATTGTGGTACTCGACAGATATGCATTGTTTTGTGAACAGATATAATTCCTCTATCAGATCAAAATATTCAGTTAGAGTCAGAGCATGTAAAGCAGTTTCTAATGTCTGAGAAGAGGAAATCCGTATTGATGCTCTCATATTCTGCTGTGAGGCCGCCATAACAGACATATAAGTTACTACTGCAGAGGTATGTAATTTCCTGGATTTATCTGATGACATATATATCATTACACCCCTTACCAGAACAAAAACTAAATTGGGTTGCGGGGAGTTGATTTTCATAAAACCACGGGAGCCTACTTTATATAATGTTGATTAATACTTTCACCATAATGGATTTCTTTGAAATACCTCTGTAGGTGTGTAGGTCGTGATGATTACGTTTTTGTTTCCATAGTGTATTAATCCAAGATATATCCCACTTTTTTCAGATACGTCTCTGATCCCAGATTTCTTTCATGAAATTGAGAAACTTGATTTTAGCGAGAAGATAAGTTATTTCTAACAGATTCACCTCAATGCCAAATGATACTCTATCATTCTTTTGTTCCTAGCTTTCTTATCTTCCTCATCACTGTGTTCGCCTTTGCTTATATTTGAGAACCAAATATTCCCGCCTCAAGCTCAAGTGATACCGAATCATTCCCTACTTTTTTTTTATAGCTTTCTTAACTTCCTCATCACTAGGTTCGTTATAGCTTATGTTTGAAGACAGATTTGGTGTATGACACGCGAAATTTACGCTACTCTTCAGTCAGTTAAGTGCCATACGTGATACACGCTTGGGCGATCATGTCTCGAAAGAGACATGACTGACTGGGCAGAAGATTATCCCGCAGTAGGTTGCCATTGCTTTCTGCGGTAGACTGGTTGCCGACCAAGGCTACAGAACCCAATCTGTCCTATTATTTAACCCATAACTGGGAGGAAGAAACGGATTAATACCTTTCCCAAGGGTATTTGCACGTAAGTGAATGCAATGAATTCAGCTGGAATTCGAACTCGGCTCCCCGATTTATCGTTCCGAGCCGATATCCAATGCACCACAACGCACATCCTTTTTATATATATTGTCATCCGCAGACAGATCTGTTTCACCGTATCACAGCTCACCAGTACGGTTGGACTCCGATTGCTTTTTTACCCAGGATTGAAACCCGACCGAAATGGCGTCAGTCGGCAACTCTACCCCTGGGCTATGGGCGTTGTAAATAAATTAAACCTCTTAAAAAGATATCTAAAAATCATTACTTTAAAACCGATGTATGATACTTGTTGGTCAGTGTCTTATGACAGGTGAAACGGTTGAACACTGACGAATTATTTCGTAGCTAAGTTCACTCGAAGATGAAAATGGGGTGAGTGATGCTAATTTCCGAGTATCCCACATCTACTGAACAGGTGAAGAGGCTCATCCCTTGTTTCCTGTTTAGGATGCGGTTTCCGGTTTTCTCTTTTTCATTCTTTTTACCCTTACGTAGCCCCTGCGCATCAGTGGCGTTATCGCCTTGCTTGGGGTGATATGATTAAAAAAAAAAAAAATGTACAACGGAGCTCTCATCCAGACTTTTCACCCACTACCCCCACATTGCATCTCTATTCTCTTTGGTGTTGGCGGGCAAGTTCATCATGAAACGAAAAATGAAGACAAAAGCCATAGCGAAAAAAAAGGGGACATGAACTCTGTTTCTAATATATTTAGCTGTTTAATTTAGGACTTCTCTCTCACAGTCTGGCAGGGTACGTATGCTATACTTGGGATTAACTTTTCCTCGTTTCGACATCTCAGATTCACAGATCAGCTTTTCTTTCTCAACTATTAACTCTCTGTCCATCTTAATATCATAACACGTGGCAGGAAATTCGTGGGACAGTGTGTCCTCGTTAAAGAAAAGGTGGTTGCAGGAAGAAACTCAATTTCAGACTTGAACGGAAATCCTCAATGTTCGGTTTTGTTGTCACTTTTCTCCTAAAAGATTTCATTTATTTATTTATTGTTTTATTTCTTTTTGGCCAAGTGGGTGACCGCTTTAAAAAACATATCTCGCATATTTTATCGATGGTCGTAAAACACGAAATATTAGACAAGATAAAGTCACTGTCACCTTCAATGTGAGATTTCTCACCATAATGTCACATAAAATCACTAGAGGTTGACATATATCAACTGTTGTTTTCAACTGCAAAAATTTTGTGTTAAGAAGGAAGGATATGCGTTCCTATCAAAAAGTATTGCCTAATTCCAAGTGATCTTCCCTTTGAATTCAAGCGTCTTTAATTTCGAAAGAGACTTAACCCTGTAATGACAGTTAACAGGGATCAGCTTTAGTCTCTAAAGAAATCTAGTTTTTATTTCACTATGTTCCTCTTGTGATCTCGGGATTTTTTTTTTTCAGGAGAACTATCTCTGAAAAAAAAACTGTAAATTCTTGTCCCATTAAGAAAAGCAAGTATCGGACCAGAATGAGAAATCAGAAAGCCGATTTCGGATTCTAGTTCAATTCGTTGCATTCAATTACGTGCAAATACCCTTGGGAAAGATATTAATCCAACTCATCTCCCTCCAGCTATGGGTTTATAGGTGGAGTTCTATAGACTTGTTTGGCAACCAGTCTCTAATGGCAACCTACTGTGGAAAATCTGCCTAGTGATTCATGTCTCTTTCGAATCAAGTGTGTACCACGCATAGCACTTAACTAACTGACCATCCCTAAATCCATCATAATAATTTGGGATATGGAATTAATAGATACAAAAAAAATTTAAATGCGAATCCCGTGCAGAAATATCTAAACTGACAGCTGTAATCTCTCTTCGCCTATTGTTTAAAAACGGCTTTGAGCGGATGAATCCTGTAAGTCTTAGCGAAGACAATCTAGAACAGAATTACAAACAAATAACTTTTCCACATAACAAAAACCACATCACTTAATGACGTTCAACAACCGCAACATTTAAAATGGATAGCCCCTGTAACTAAAAGTAAAAAAAAAAATGGCATAATCAAAATGCTGATGTCCCATACGCTTTCAAAGAGAAGGTTAGGAAAGAAGTTCCGATCAATACTAGAACGAGAAATAATAGTGTACTTGACAATTTTACTGAAAATTTGTTATAATTGAATGATTTTATAAATTTCAACCGACAGCAGCACTGGCTGTTTGGTCAAAGAACGTTAAATGTTTCTTTATAAGGAAACAGCTGTTATCATTATTATTACCATTACATTTAAATTAGAAATTCTCTCTTGTCAGAATCTTTCTCATGTCATATTTTATTATTTTTAATATTTCAGAATTTACATATTTTTACTCCCGATCAATACCAAGTAAACCATCTTGTAAATGATAATTTCTTAAAAGGCTCGATTTCTAATGTATCAATTTTTTTTTAATCGTATCACCCCGAGCAAGGCGGTAATGCCACTGATGTGCAGGGGGCTACATAAGAGTAAAAAGATTAAGTAGAAGAGAGTGAAGAGGAAGACGAACCAGTTGGAAAGAAGCAAGAGAGGGTTGTGAATACAGGTGGGATGACAGTTGCAAAGGTGGAGAGAAAGGAAAGGATATACGGGGTGGTGAAAGAACTAGAGTCAAGTGATTAATAGATGAGTATTGACATTGCATTTAAATTCCTGGAGGTTGTAGCCGTCAGGAAAGCAAGAATATGGAAGAGAGTTGTGAAGAAATTAATACAAGTTATTGCACCAAAAAAAAGTACTTGGAATTTTAAGGAGAAACTTAATTTAATTTTTTTTTTATTAAAGAAAACTTCTTATAGTGAAGTGTTAGACAATTGCCACTATTATTATTATTACAATTACATTTAAAATAGAAAAAATTCTTTTGGTATTTTGTCACAATGTTTGTTATGTCATCTCTTATAATTTTTAATAGTTCAGCATTTACATGGTAACTATTAGGTATTGCTGCTTTTACTCCCGAGCAACACCAAGTAACCCATCTTGTAAATAATAATTTTTTAAGAGGCTCGAGTTCTAATGTATCAAAATTTATTTATAATATGAAGGAAGTAATACGTCATTGCATAAAAAAGGTACCTGGAATTTTAAGGAGAAATTTAATTTAATTCTTTTTTATTAAAGAAAACCTCTTAAAGGGAAGTGTTAGACAATTGCCACGATCCACCTGCTGTGCACGTGTCAAGCTTAAACAGCACTTCATCTTCTAGACAACAATGGTCATTTGGCTGTAATGTTTCCGTATTGCTGCGAGCAGAAAAGACTCACTTCTGCTAGTTGACGGAATAAAACAACAATTTTATTCTATTTCCTCAGTTTTATTTATATACATTAGATTAAAACAAATAACAAAAATATGTTAGTAAGCATAAATATGATGATAAGTAACAAAAGACCACCGAAAAATTATTCAAAGATAAAATGCTCCTGAAAAAGTTAAAAAGAAAAGAGTAAAACATAGTGATGGAATGTGTAGATGAATAAATCTATACAAATAAAGTATGATATTCTATATCTCTACGCAACATATCTTCTTCTATGTGCCCTGTACTTTCAGAACGTAGGCGATTATGGCTGTCCACATCACCCTGTCCCTGGTGGATCTTAGTACGCTTTCTCATGTTACACCGTGCAACCCTCGCTCCGTCATCCACCTGATCAGGTCCTTCAAATATGTTATCCACTGCTTTCTCCTGTCTCTTTTTCCCGCTATCTGTCCTGTTAGTATCAGGTACTCTAAGCCCCCTTTCCTCATTGCAGGAACTGTAGTTGTCGCTTCCTGATGCTCAGTATTAATTTTCTTTTCGTTTCTACCCTTTCCAAAACCTCATCATTGCTCACATGCTCGATCAGTGATATTCGCAGTATCCTTCTGTAGAACCACATTTCAGTTGCTTCAAGTTTTTCCTTCATCTTCGATGATATTGTCCAGCAAATTAGCCAAAATTATGCATTACAGCCAATGGTATTTTATTCCTCTTCCCCATGTACTGTGTCCCTTCAGGACGTAGGTGATCATATTTCTCCACAATTTCTTGTTATTCGGAGTTATTAATAAATTTTGTTTTTTTCTTATTTTTTCAAAACCCTGTTCCGTCATCGATTTAGCCAAGATCAATAAGTATGTGATACTTTGTTTTCCACTTGCCTTCAAACAGTCCTGTGAATATCAAATTTTCCAAACCCTCTCTCCTCATTATGTATCCTAGAAATTTCCCTTGTTCCTGTTAAGTATAAATTCCACTTTTGTTTACATTTTCTCTAAAGCTTCGTCGTTGCTCACATATCGGCTCTTGGTATCCTCAGCATCCTTCTGTAGATCCGCATTTCTGTTATTTCCAATTACTTCCTCATATATGAAGAAATTTTTCAGCACTCACTGCCGTATAAGAAGATAGATGTCACTTAACAGTTCAGTACTGTTTTCTTTATTTCTACCGAAGTCTTCCTGTTTCTTAATACTCTAATGAGCATTTGGAATGCAAATTTGGTTATGTTAATTTACATCGTGAACGTAGATGTCTGTGAATCTTTAACATTTTATGAACGTTTATTATTAGTTATTGAAACTAAATCTAAACTTATTTATAAATAGAACTTTGTCTGTGTGTGTCTGTGTGTGTGTGTGTGTCCGTTACCTATAGACTACGAAACGGCTGAACCGATTTTCTTGAAAATTTACACAGTTGTACTATAAGCGTCTGCGAGTGTTTTGTATCGAGGTACCACCGATAAATATCGAAAATCGATAATCGAAAAAATCAGGTTATAGAAGGAGTGGTCCGATTTGAATCAAATTTGATACGCTCATAGACAAAGACATAAGAAACGATATTCAGAAGTTTCAAGGTTGCAGTTCTTACAATAGTGCAGAAAATATATACATATATAAAAGGCAAGATGTTTGTGTGTGTGTGTGTCTGATTATCTGACTGTATGTCTGTATTTTTTTTCAGCTCTTTTATTCTAGTTTTTGCTTCGGGTTTGGCTCTAAGTAGATATAATTGTAGTTCTTAGTCTCAGCCATGATACCATTTACTCAGAGGACTTATTTAGCCTTCAATATTTAGTTTACGACAAAAAAAACTTATTTGATATTGATACCAGGAAATCAAAATTATATTTACATCCATTCATTTTTCTTTCAGTCTACGGTTTCGCTTTAACTGGAAACAAGTATTGCTTTTGGTCTTTCGTGCCAACGTCCAAAGCGTCTGGATTAGCGTCATGGATTAGTTTTAAAGCTTTCGTTACACCCGAGCAACGCCGGGCTATACAGCTAGTAGTAATATGATTTGATGTGCTTTTAATGCTTTTTTAGTGATATTACAAATTCAATATATGTGGCGGACAGATGCAAAGTCAAATAAAACTTGATTTTTATTTTTCCATATATTTCTTGACAAACGACGTATAATCAAGAACGATTTTACTCAAAACGACGTAACCCGAGGCATACCTGTACTTGTTTGATTTGGATATCTAGTGGATTCAGTAAGTTAAGTGCCATAGGTGATAAACGCTTCGGTGATCGTGTCTCGAAAGAGACATGACTGACTGAGCAGAATATTATCCCACAGTATTGGTTATCAGCAAAGGCGATAGAACCCAATCTTCCCCGTTATTTAACTCATAGCTGAAGGGAAGAGACGGATTAATAACTTTCCCAAGGGTATTTGTGCGTAAGTGAATGGATGGAATTCGAACGCGACTCCCCAATTTCTCATTCCGCGAGCCGACATCCACTGCACCACAACGCACATCCACAGTGTATTCTTATATATATATATATATATATATATATCTGTTTCGCTGTATCACAGCTTATCAGTACGGTTAGACTCCGATTGCTCCTTAACCCAGGATTGAAACCCGACCGAATTGGCGTCAGTCGGCGATTCTACCTCTGGGTTAGGTAGAAGAAGGCAGACGTTTTAGCGCGTATATCATTATACACGCCCAATAGCCATTATTGAAAAAGCGATGCGTATATACCGGAGCAGCGACTGTTTTCAAAGTCTCCCATTCTTCCAGAGGGCGTGAGAGCGTAAATACTATATATATATATATATATATATATATATATATATATATATATATAGTATTTACTTATTTATTTTTTTAATATATTTACTTATTTATTTATTTATATATATATATATATATATATATATATATATTAAATTATGTTTTAGAACCTGTACATAATTTCTTCTATATATGTCCTCTTCCCTACAATCATATGGTTGTTTCAGTGTTTGGATTTAAACACCTCTTCAATTTTTCTTTTTTCTCTCCTCATTCTATACTCACTCGGATATATATATAGTTATCCGCAGACACATCTGTTTCGCTGTATCACAGCTCATCAGTACAGTTAGACACCCGATTGCTTCTAGTCAGGGTTGAAACCCGACCGTATTGATATCAGTCGGTGATCCTACCTCTGAGCTACGTGCGCTCGGTAGGTACGGGAGTGGATTAAGTTGCTTATATAATGGGATAACTTAAACAATTGCAAACAACATCCGTGTGATTATCAATGGTACCATGAGGTCTGCATTCGCAATCAACTGAAACGAAGAGAGATAAGGTTTTAATGATATTACCCCAATTGAAACAATAATGTAACTGAGACTAAAAGTTTCACTGGGAGTGAAATAGAGTGGGAAGATTTTAGAGGGAGGAGAAAGGACAATAAAAAACAGGTTTCAGTGAGACAGAGGATGGTAATTGACGTTGCATTGAAATTGTGGAATATTGTAAGTAGAAAGTAAATAAGAAAATGGAAGAGAGTTCTGCAGATGAGAAGTACAGGAAAAAAACTACTGGAATATGACATGCAGTTACATCTAGATAATTCAATAGTAAAAAACAAGACCTACTTGCCAGTCTAGTCAGTCAGTCAGATAAGGGCCATACGTGATACACGCTTGGGCGAAATATGTCTGGAATGTGTCATGAATGACTGGGCAGAAGATTGTCCCGCAGTAGGTTGCTTTCTGCGGTAGACTGGTTGCCAGCCAAGGCTATAGAACCTAATCTGTCCTGTTATTTAACCCATAACTGGAGGGAAGAGACAGATTAGTACCTCTCTCAAGGGTATTTGCGCGTAAGTGAATGCAAGGAATTCAACTAGAATTCGAAATCGGCTCCTCGATTTCTCGTTCCGAGTTTATATCCACTGCACCACAACGCACCTCCAGTAATATGCCTAAATTCATGTAGTCACGGTACCTAAGAATAAATCTCATGAGAACAATTGTCATGAAGATATTTATAAAAAAAGATAGAGGGGCATGGAATACTGTTGTCTTATATGCTCAGGCGCCACTGCTGTTCGTCTCAGTGTTCTTGACAGGCTCCAAAAGAGAATCTGTAATGTGATTGGTCCCGACTCCAGCCACTTTCTCACCGGCGGGATGTGTCTACCCTCTGTCTCTTCTACAAATATTTTCATGGCTTCTGCTCTGACGAACATAGGTCAATGGTGCCCCCTCCACAATTAATTACTCGTGCAACCAGAATGGCAACAAGGTCCCACCCTTTTACAGTTAAATCGACCAAATGCAGGCAAAAATTCTACTCCAGCAGCTTATTTTTTTGCACTTCCCGCCTGTGGAACTCCCTTCCATATACTTGCTTTCCTGACGGCTACAACCTCCAGGAATTCAAATGCAATGTCAATTCCCACCTCTTATCCGCTTGACTCCAGTCCTTTCTACTTCACCCCGTGAATCTTGTTCTTTTTTTCTCTCTACTTTCGCAACTGTCTTCACTCCTGTGTTCACATCCTTCTCTTGCCCTTTCTCTGTCACGCCTGTAGCTGGTTCGTCTTTCTCTTCACTCTCCTTCTGTTTAAAACTTTAGCTTCCTTGTGTAGCCCCTTGCACATTAGTGACGGTACCGCCTTGCTTAGGGTGAAATGATTAAATTTAAAAAAAGCGACGTCACGGATGTGAAAAATTAATTGAAATCGAAATGCCAGGTCAGGACTAATTACATTAAAGACTTTTCTCTTGGATTTTGTCGAAAATCCCGTGATATTCAAACCGTGAAATAACTTTCCTAGCAGCAAACCTAGAAATTTCTGTCCGTAGATATATATATATATATATATATATATATATATATATATGAATGTGTGTGTGTGTGTGTGTGTGTGTGTGTGTGTGTGTGCACTACGGGCCATAATTATTAGGCCACCCCAGTTTTTAAAAGAAATGATGTATTTCTTACTATTTTTAGTATTTATTACCAAGTAAATAATTCTAAATGAAAATAGAATCTCTGGTTTGATGATACGACCACACTCTATACACTTTCCTTCCAAGCAATGCTATTACCTAGGGAAGTCGGATAGAACGTTATAACTTATTGTGTAATCCTCACAGAGTTCAAGGTCATTCTGTGCCAAGGGACTTCACTGCGTACTTAAGCTCAGTTATCAAAGCAAAAGTTTCAAAAAAGGCGTTATATATAAGGTGTTCCAATAACTGAACCGATTTTAAATGTGAATTGAGGTTAAGCGTCTAATGATTTTTTTCAATTTTTTCGGATTTAACAATTTCGACCTTTGGCACTTTCAACCATAGAAAGATGAACAGTCGAACAACGTGTTAAAGTTATCGAAGTCTATAACGAAAGTAGACGTTCAAACAGAACTTGGCTTTATTGAATGAGAAGTTACCATCTCTCGAAACAGTGACGTCAGTTGGCCACCACGATCGCTCGACTTGACGCCTTTAGATATTTGTTTGGGGTCATCTTAAAAGTAAGGTCTGTGCCAACAAGCCAACAACAATTCAACAACTGAAGGATGAGATAATAAGATATACTGGTGAGATCAAGGAGCAACTATGTAGAGACGTCATCAAAATTTTGACCATCGACCGAAACCATAGCGGATATTTATGTATAATTATTTTTCACAGATAATTGCCATGACTAAAATAATATGATTCAATAGTGAAATCAACAAAATGTCACCAATAACTGTTTTATTTACGGCTAACTTCGATCTGTCTTTATGAAACACCTTATATATATATATATATATATATATATATTGAGCACTCTGGAAGAAAGGTAGACTTTGAAAAACAGTAGTCACTCTAGCGTGTACGCATTGCTCATTCAGTAAAAATGAATTTGAGCACGCTAGCTATTTGGCGCGTAATATGATATGCGCTAAAAAGACCGCCTTTTTCCACTGAGCGCCCCGTAGCCCAGGGGTAGAGTCGCCGACTAACGCCAAATCGGTCGGGTTTCGACCCTGGGTTGTGTAGCAATCGGAGTCTAACCGTACTGATGAGCTATGATACAGTAAAATAGATCTGTCTGCGGATAACTATATATATATATATATATATATATATATGCACTCTTATGCAAATTATATATATAAATAATGTGTTCGCGTGCGTTTTATTAGAATAATCAAATTGCTATTTCTGTTTCTTTTTTCTTAAAAAAACGAAATTTGATTGAGACCACCTACAGGTGAAAGACGAAAATGGGAATATAGGTTCGAATCTTGTCGGAGGCACACACTTTCCTTTAATTTCACTGTTTTAGAAAAAAAATACCACCAACATAAAAGTATACCGACCAACATACGTGTAGCTACTAAAGTAACATTTATATTATTAAGAAATAATATCTGATAAAAATATATTTCTCACACACACACACACACACACACACACACACACACACACACACATATATATATATATATATAGCCTGAAGTTATCGTTCAAGGATGAAACAGACTGTCGCCGTTTGGTGTTGACATTAATGTCCACTTGTAGCTTTAGATACACTATCCCTGATACTGAACACTTTAAGCCATACCTGAAAACTATGTTTATATATATATATATATATATATATATATATATATATCTTTTTATAGTGGATATATATATGGTGTATCACAAAAGTGTATTTACTCTTTAAAAGACAATGAATAGGAATCATTAACTCACAGTTAAGATTAATGCTTCAAATTAAGAAATATTATTGGTTTACAAAGAAAAATTAACGGTTACATTTGATTATTTATTTCATGTTTATAAATGTCTGCTCTGGCGATGAATACATATATATATATATATATATATATATATATATATATATATATTGATGGCAGAGAAAGATATTTGCAGGAACTCTTAGTCAACGTACACTCTTATGCAAATTAAATGAAACGAAATGAATAATATCTTCCTAGGATCTTTCACAATTTTCCTGATCACGTATACGTCGTCTATTGGCGTTGTTTTTGCCTTGCGACCGGATTTTTCTTTACTTCTTGGACTCTATGAATCCAGCTTGTGTCTACGCTTTGATGACATGACTAACAGTTGAAAGGCTGTCACCAACAATATCCACGAGCTCTCTATAAGGCTTGCCAGTGTGTTCGTGCAGCGTTATACTTTTCGTACGCTTCCTTGGAGTAACATTCATCGCAGACAATTGCCGTAATTGACAATCGAGACAATAATGCCTGGGCGTGATAAAAATCTGATGCAATATTTTTCAAGACCAAACAAATTTTCTCATCCATCACGAAAAAAGATTCATACTACTGCTCACTACTGCAAATGACCTAATCTGATGAAAAAATATAAATCGATTACATCCTGTCACACCAGTGGGTCTAAACCTGACTAAACTAAAGCATTTGCCTGAAGGAAAGTGGAAAGGAAAAGACAAACAGTTTTATATGCGAGCTGCGAAGCAGTTGTCAAAAAGTTTTGTTTTTTTATTCTCAGCTAATGCAGTAATTGGCGAGACCTAAGAGTAAAATAAAACAGATTTTGATTTTACTTCCTCACTATCCTTTCGGTGGACTTTCAGACAGACTGGTGGCACCCATCTTCTTTCCAAGCTCTTAACCGAAGACCACAGAATGTGACCCCCACTTCGGTCCGTTTACAAGGACTTCAAGTTTTAAATTCAGAGTTTTCCTTCTGCTACACTGGTTGCCACTCAAGACTATAAGACACAGTCTGTCTTGCTATTTTACCCATACCAGAGAGAAAAGAGGCTGATTCATAAGAGTATTAGCACGTAAATAAATGTAATGAACTCGACTGGGAATTGAACCAGCCTCTCTAATTTCTCAATGCGAGCCTCTATCTGGAAAGATGATAGAAACTGTGACACTGCAACCCGAAGTTTCCTTATAATAAGAAATGATTAAGTCCTAATGATAAACAAAATACAGGAAAATTTTCTTAGAGTACAAAATAAATGGTGATGAACTGATATTCAGTATCAAACCTCTTATATGGTAGCGCGTGATGTACAATTTTCTCAGAGATAAAAGATTTGAGTTGTTTCTACATAAGGATGCTGAGAATACCATGAACGGAGCATGAAAGTAATGGGGAAGTTTTAAATAAAATGGAAACATAAAAGTCACACATACTTAAAATCAGAATGAGACGGTTGAAATGTTTAGGATACAAACTGAGGAAACAAGACTTGGAAAATTTGTCACTCACGGGATATTTGAGGTAAGAGGGACAGAAAAACGTCATGAAACGTACTTAAGGTGCTTATGTAAATGGATGGCAGAAGGGGAAGGAGAAGGAAAATCATTGCTAACAGCTACGAAGAATAGAGGTTTGGGAAAGTATTTGACCAGGATTAGAAGTGTATCCCTTGTTTCATGCTTAGCATTGAATTTCACATTCCTTGTAAATCTACTTCAACTCTATACTTGACCTAAACTCTGAAATTTTATATACTATTTACTTATTTTTCTCAATAGAAATACATAGGTTCGGCTATTGTCCGGTTTACACCCCTCCCCGAACATTTCAACAGGAATAGAGGTTTATTCATTGTTTCGTGTTTAGCATAGGATTATAGATTCCTTGTAGAATCTACTTTAACTCCATACTTGATGTAAACTCTGAAATTTTATATACTATTTACTTATTTTTCTCAATCTTCATTTGGTGTAAAAAAAATGTTTGAAATATTTATTTATTTATTTATTCTGTTATGCGAAGCTATCCTGGCCAAGGTATCAGCAGCCATTTGTTACCCTTCCACGCTATGGTCTGTTCTTTGAATCGAAATTCACCAAGCAGCTTAACTTGATGTTGATTTTTGGGAAAAGCAAGAATTGAAGAATGAAACTTTCTTAATTCAAATTTCCTGTGTTAAACTGTGAGGTATTTTTCGTTTTTTTTTTTATATATATATTTGTGTTTTTCGTTTTTTTTTTTCCTTTTTGGTGTTCATGCTTCATTTGGGGGGGGGAGTTTGAAAATTTTATTTGTTTATTCATTCTGTTATGCAAAGCTATCCTGGCCAAGGTATCAGCAGCCATTTGTTACCCTTCCCCGCTATGGTCTGTTCTTTGAATCGAAATTCACCAAGCAGCTTAACTTGATGTTGATTTTTTGGAAAAGCAAGAATTGAAGAATGAAACTTTTTTAATTCAAATTTCCTGTGTTAAACTGTGAGGTATTTTTCGTTTTTATTTTATATATATATTTGTATTTTTCGTTTTTTTTTTTTTTTTTCCTTTTTGGCGTTCATGCTTCCAGGAAATTTAAATTAAGAAAGTTTCATTCTTCAATTCTTGCTTTTCCCAAAAATCAACATCAAGTCAAGCTGCTTGGTGAATTTCGATTCAAAGAACAGACCATAGCGGGGAAGGGTAACAAATGGCTGCTGATACCTTGGCCAGGATAGCTTTGCATAAGAGAATGAATAAACAAATAAAATTTTCAAACTCCCCCCCCAAATGAAGCATGAACGCCAAAAAGAAAAAAAAAAACAAAAGACACAAATATATATATAAAAAAAAAAACGAAAAATACCTCACAGTTTAACACAGGAAATTTGAATTAAGAAAGTTTCATTCTTCAATTCTTGCTTTTCCCAAAAATCAACATCAAGTTAAGCTGCTTGGTGAATTTCGATTCAAAGAACAGACCATAGCGGGGAAGCTACAATATACTCCCGCTCCAGTAAGAAACCTGTCGTGGCGGACAGACATAATCTCGCTGCTGACCTTGAGCGGGATCTACACTCTGTGGTGAACTGGGGCAAGAAGTGGCTTGTCAACTTCAATTCATCTAAGACCAAGCTGTTGTCTGTCAACCATTACAGGCAACATCTTCTACCTCCCATAAGCATGGACCAAGTGATTCTCCCTGAGAGTAATACACTACGCCTCCTCGGACTTACCCTGTCCTCAGACCTCAAATGGAACCACTATATTGAATCCATAGCAAAATCTACTGCTAAGAAGATTGGGTCACTATGTCGATCCAGGTTGTTTTTTCCACCTGAATCCATCCTGCATATATACAAGTCAACCATCCGTCCGTGCATGGAGTACTGCTGCCATTTATGGTCAGGTGCCCCTGCCGTTCTCATCAGTGTTCTTGACAAGCTCCAAAGGAGAGTCTGTAATGTGATAGGTTCTGATCTGGCGACTCGACTGCAGCCACTTTCCCATCGTCGAAATGTGGCCTCCCTTTGTCTCTTATATAAATACTTTCATGGCTTCTGCTCGGATGAGCTTAAGTCACTGATACCTCCCCAATAGGTGTTTACTCGTGCAACCAGACTGGCAACTGGGTCGCACCCATTCACAGTCAGGTTAGCCAAATGCAGACGACAATTCTACTCCTGCAGCTTCCTCTCTCGCACTTCCCGTCTGTGGAACTCGCTCCCGTATTCTTGTTTTCCTGACGGCTACAACCTCCAGAAATTTAAATACAAAGTCAATACTTATCTACTAACCACTGGACTCTAGCTCTCTCCCCTCCCCTGTATAACCTTCCCTTTCTCTCCACCTATGTATCTGTCATCGCACCTGCTTTCTCAGCTTTCTGTTGTTCCTTTCTAACTAGTTTGTACTCCTCACTCTTTTCTAATTAATCTTTTTACATTTATGTAACCCCCTGCACATCAGTGGCGTTTCCGCCTTGCTCGGGGTGAAATGATTAAAAAACAAAAACAAAAAAGAAATACATAGGTTCGGCTATTGTCCGGTTTACACCCCTCCCCAAACATTTCAACAGGAGTAGTGGTTTATTCATTGTTTCGTGTTTAGCATAGGATTATAGATTCCTTGTAGAATCTACTTTAACTCCATATTTGATGTAAACTCTGAAATTTTATATGCTATTTATTTATTTTTCTCAATAGAAATACATAGGTTCAGATATTGTCCGGTTTACACCCCTCTCCGAATATTTTAACAGGAGTAGAGGTTTATTCATTCTTTCGTGTTTAGCATAGGATTATAGATTCCTTGTAGAATCTACTTTAACTCCATACTTCTAACATCTTCGCGTAAACTCTGAAATTTTATTTATTATTTATTTGTTTGTTTCAATAAGAATCGACAGATTCACCTACCGTCCAGTTCACACTCTTCTCCGACCTTTTGTACAAGAGTAAATGTTTATTCATTGCTTCTTGTTTAAGAATGGGTTTCCTTTTCCATGTAAAATTCCTTTCGAAAATATACTTGTAACTTCTCCGCCTAAAGACAGAAAACATTATTGACTGTTTATTCATTTATCCTCACTAGGAGTAACTAGGTTTGACTATCATTCGATTCACACTTTTCGTTGGTCTTGTAAACAGGAGTCAACTCCTTGTTTTATGTTTAGCATTGGATTTTCGGTTCCTTCTAAAATCTTTTCGTTCTCCTTCATTTCCAGTAGCACCTTGAGTCTTAGTGAGAATATCATTATGCATCAAGAGAAATATGATCCCACAGAAGAACGGTGAGAATATCATTATGCATCAAGAGAAATATGATCCCACAGAAGAACGGTGAGAATATCATTATGCATCAAGAGAAATATGATCCCACAGAAGAACGGTGAGAATATCATTATGCATCAAGAGAAATATGATCCCACAGAAGAACGGTGAGAATATCATTATGCATCAAGAGAAATATGATCCCACAGAAGAACGGTGAGAATATCATTATGCATCAAGAGAAATATGATCCCACAGAAGAACGGTGAGAATATCATTATGCATCAAGAGAAATATGATCCCACAGAAGAATGGTGAGAATATCATTATGCATCAACAGAAATATGATCCCACAGAAGAATGGTGAGAATACCATTGGCCGAACTTGTGAGCAAAGAATGAAGCTTTAGAGAAACGGAAAATAGGACACCTATAATTAACATATGATGTGCGTTGTGGTGCAGTGGATATCTATTCGGAACGACAAATTGGGGAGCCGAGTTCGAATTCTAGTTTAATTTCTTGCATTCACTTGCGCACAAATACCCCCTGGAAAGATATTAATCCGTCTCTTCCATCCAGTTATGGGCTAAAAAGTAGAACAGTCTGGGTTCTATAGCCTTGGCTGGCAACCAGTCTACCGTAGAAAGCAATGGCAACCTACTGCGTGAAAATCTTCTGCCCAGTCAGTCATGTCTCTTTCGGGACATGGTCACCCAAAGTGTGTATCACGTATGGCACTTAACTGACTGATAACTAACATCAGAAAGAGACAATAAAATATTCTAGGGCACAAGAGATTAAAAGAAATAGACAAAATTTATTAAAAGCTAAAAAAGGAAAGGAAATTGTTGAGCGCAATGATTGCCAAAGTCTTGAATAGACACGGAACATAGAAGAAAAACGATTACAGTGTCTGATGTTTCCTAGCAGTTACCGAGCTTATCTTCGGGGATTGGGCGAAAAACTAGGCTTTCGGTGTGATTTGATTGTACACACTTTGTATTAAACCCTTCAATTACATTTTGTCACGGCAAATAATTTTTATATTATACTAGCAGTATAGCCCGGCGTTGCTCAGGTGTAATGAAAGCTTTAAAACTAATCCATGGACCTGGAGCTCAGACGCTTTGGACGTTGGCACGAAAGACCTAAAAACAATAGTTGCTTCAAGTTAAACTGTAGACTGAAAGAAAAATGGATGGATGTAAGTCAAATTTTGATTTTCTGGTATCAATATCAGTCAGATAAGCTTTTTTCGTCGTAAACTGAATTTTGAAGGCTAAATAAGTCCTCTAAGTAAATGGTATCATGGCTGAGACTAAGAACTACAATTATATCTACTTAGAGCCAAACCCGAAGCAAAAACTAAAATAAAAGGGCTGAAAAAAATACGGGCATACAATCAGATAAACAGACACACACACAAACATCTTGCCTTTTATATATATATATATATATTATCGATTTTCTGCACTAAGAACAGCAACCTTGAAACTTCTGAATATCGTTTCTTATGTTTTTGTCTATGAATGTATCAAATTTGATTAAAATCGGACCACTCCTTCTATAACCCGATTTTTTCGATTTTCGATTTTCGATATTTATCGCTGGTACCTCGACACAAAACCTAGCTAAGAACACTCGCAGACGCTTATAGTACTACTTTGTAAATTTTCAAGAAAATCGGTTCAGCTGTTTCGGAGTCTATAGGTAACGGACACACACACTCACAGACACACACACACACACACACACACACACACACACACACACACACACATACACACAGAGAGAGTTCCATTTATAAATAAGTTTAGATGTACGCATGAAATGGTTAAATTTTACTTGTGATTTGTCCTTGTTTTCTTACAATATATCTGAGTGGAATGAATGCTATGATTAATTTGTTTGGTGACAGGGTGTTGCATGTGATGCTGAGTCTTTTTTTTAAACTCAGCGATGCATTTCCTTCCCACGGTCACCCACAGTTTTTTCACACTTTTAATAATTTTAAGTATCTAGGGAGTGACTTAGGAGAAGAGGAAAAAGTGACACCAAAATTCGATGACTCATTGTAATAGCATAAGGTGTCTTCCAAAAACTAAGCAAAATACTATGATACAGGAAAATTTCTAGTTCTACAGAAAGATGCTGAGAATACTATGGACGAAACATGTGAACAACAAGGAAGGAAAATGAAACAAAACAGGCATTTGCTCTCAAATCAAAAAGAGACATTTCTAAGACACACAATGATGAAGTAGGTCTTTGAAAGGCAAAAATGAAACAGTGATGCAACAAGTCATCTCCATGAAGTGCTTATGTGAACGGATAGCAGATAGGGTAGTGTCAGAGATGGTAAAAAGACACACATTAGTAATAGCTGCAGGTGGTTGTGGAGAGCCATAATCGCTTACGCCCTGAAGGGATACGACATAGAGAAGACTAAGAATAAGTGGTATATTTATATATTCAGTGACACCAAATTTTGTCAAGTATTTAATTCAACTAGGAAAGTGCAAATAGAAATAAGAATTACACCCGTGTACCAAATACAAATGCTCGTCCGTATATATTATATTTAAAGTATATGTGTACATACAAGGTCTGATAAAAAGTATCGAATCTGTTCCTATTAAAGGAAAACTATAACACATATAAACCCAGTGAACGCCTTTTTAGATAATGTTTAGTTCTCTGTTCAGTAATCTTTAAAATCGGGGAGCCGAGTTCGAATTCTAGCTGAATTCATTGCATTCACTTACGCGCAAATACCTTTGGGAAAGGTATTAATCCGTCTCTTTCTTCCAGTTATGGGTTAAATAATAAGACAAATTAGGTTCTGTAGCCTTGGTCGGCAACCAGTCTACCGCAGAATGCAATGGCAACCTACTGCGGGATAACCTTCTGCCCAGTCAGACATGTCTCTTTCGAGGCATGATCGTCCAAGCGTGTATCTCGTATGGCAATTAACTGACCGAATCTTTAAAATTATAAATGTTTTAATATTTTATTAAATTTTAGGTACTTTGGAATTATAGTCTTATGAATACGCTTGTTGAGGAAATATTATAAAATTAACTGTAAATATTAACTTTACTATAGTTACTGGTCATATTTATTTACTGATAATGCATATGGATATCAGTATTTACAGAATTCGGCACGTTTATACGCATACACACATACAAATTCAAAATTCGTTTTTAAATGTTTGCCGTCACTGAATTGTAATGAGATTTCCTATTTATGATCAGTAAATATAGTTTTTATTTAATAAATATATTACATAACAGCTACAAAGTATATATAAAATTTTCAAATATTCAAAACTATAAATTATTGTAATTTCTTTCTTAAATGAAAATAATTTTTGCAGAAATCATTAATTATCGGAAACATTCTTATTCTTAAGACAATAGTGTACATAATATGTTATCTATATATATAAAAGGCAATCTGTGAGTCTGTGTGTGACTGTTCCCAATGCACACCTACATTTTTTAAGCTACGCCATTCAAACTTTCCAGGGACACATATCTACAGGGAAACCAGATCAACACATACTTTTTGAGTTTTAAGTTCAGTAATTTTCCCTTTCGCATTTTTTGGCCAATGGGGCCGATTGTTTACATTTGCTCCGTAAAGCAGCTAACATCTAAGATAGTTGCTGAATTACGTCACAGAAATCAAATCACACGTGTCAAACGCGACTAAAATATTTTTTATTAAAAAAAGAAGAAAAAAGGATGAGCCTTTATATTTAATTTTTAATCCGATGTTTTAAAAGTTCATTTGGTCAACAAAAAATGCGGATATTTTTCCCTGTAATTTTGAAACAAAAGAAATATTTTTTAAAAAAGTGTTTTTTCAAACAAAAACAAAATATGTAACAAAAGTGCAAATTGTTAATTTAATTATTTAAGTCTTTTTTTTCAGATTTGATATTCATACTTCAGAAAATAAAATTAATAAAAAAAAAAGCTTTTTTTTCGCTAAATATTTCATGCAGAAAATCAACTGTCTGTAATTCGTGTCGCATTAATGTACCTTTTCCTCTAAAATTAAATGTCTACATTTTAAAATATTCTTCGAAAATTTCAGAACTGAGAGCGTAATAGTTTTTATATTTCTACATTTTAAAATATTCTTCGAAAATTTCAGAACTGAGAGCGTAATAGTTTTTATATTTCTACATTTTAAAATATTCTTCGAAAATTTCAGAACTGAGAGCGTAATAGTTTTTATATTTCTACATTTTTAAATATTCTTCGAAAATTTCAGAACTGAGAGCGTAATAGTTTTTATATTTCTACAGTTTTAAATATTCTTCGAAAATTTCAGAACTGAGAGCGTAATAGTTTTTATATTTCTACATTTTTAAATATTCTTCGAAAATTTCAGAACTGAGAGCGTAATAGTTTTTATATTTCTACATTTTAAAATATTCTTCGAAAATTTCAGAACTGAGAGCGTAATAGTTTTTATATTTCTACATTTTTAAATATTCTTCGAAAATTTCAGAACTGAGAGCGTAATAGTTTTTATATTTCTACATTTTAAAATATTCTTCGAAAATTTCAGAACTGAGAGCGTAATAGTTTTTATATTTCTACATTTTAAAATATTCTTCGAAAATTTCAGAACTGAGAGCGTAATAGTTTTTATATTTCTACATTTTAAAATATTCTTCGAAAATTTCAGAACTGAGAGCGTAATAGTTTTTATATTTCTACATTTTAAAATATTCTTCGAAAATTTCAGAACTGAGAGCGTAATAGTTTTTATATTTCTACATTTTAAAATATTCTTCGAAAATTTCAGAACTGAGAGCGTAATAGTTTCTATATTTCTACATTTTAAAATATTCTTCGAAAATTTCAGAACTGAGAGCGTAATAGTTTTTATATTTCTACATTTTTAAATATTCTTCGAAAATTTCAGAACTGAGAGCGTAATAGTTTTTATATTTCTACATTTTAAAATATTCTTCGAAAATTTCAGAACTGAGAGCGTAATAGTTTTTATATTTCTACATTTTAAAATATTCTTCGAAAATTTCAGAACTGAGAGCGTAATAGTTTTTATATTTCTACATTTTTAAATATTTTTCGAAAATTTCTGGACAAAGAGCGTAATAGTTCTTATATTTGTAATTTCAGTAAAACGAAATAAATTATTTTTATTTTTATGTTAAATTCATTTAGTCAACAAAAAATGTAAATATTTTCACCCGTAATTTTGAAACAAAACCAAACGTAATGTTGTTTACAATGCCACTCAAAACATCAAATCACGTTTACGCAAAACAAAGGAAAACAGTTTTTTAATGGAAATTTTTAAACAACAATTTTTTATATAATTATTTTTTTATATAACCGAGTCCTACTACTAAAATGTTCTGAGTTGCACGGGCAACGCCGGGCTATGATGCTAGTATTCATAATAGCAGTTTAAGTTTTTCTAATGTAAAAAATGTCTTAGTTTCATTGGATTTTTTCAAATAGTTTCACGGCTTCTACTCCGATGAACTTAGCTCACGGTTGCCCAATATATATGAATTTACTTGAGCCAAAAGATTAGCAACTAGGTCCCACCCTGTTATGTGAAACAGATAAAATGTAAACTCAATTTCTACTTCAACAGCTTCTTTTCTCTCACTTCCCGCTTGTGGAATTCCCTTCCGTTTACTCGCTTCCCCGACAGCTACAATCTCCAAGAATTTAAATGTAATATCAATAGTCATCTTCTATTTCAGTAACCTGCATCCTCTCTCTCTCTCATGCTCCTTTCTCCGTCCACTCGACTCTCATCAGTATTCTCATCCCTCTCTTGCCCACTTCCTAGCACTCCCTATAACCTGTCACTCTTTTTCATATATTTCCCCTTATGTAACCTCCTGCACAACAGTGGCAGTAAACTGCCTTGCTTGGGGCTATATGATTATAAAAAAAAAGCATATTTTCTGTAATGGTGGGTACTCTTTGACAAAAACAAATGTTGATTTGATTTCTCCAAGTACTTGTACTTATAATTAATATAAAAATTAAACGCTAAAATACTCGAAATTTCACAAAATTAAATAAGTTGGAGGCGGGGGTAAAAGATATAAAAATATTTTTTAATGCATATGTAACCTCCTGCACAACAGTGGCAGTAAAATGCCTTGCTTGGGGCAATATGATTATAAAAAAAAACAGCAAGCAGCTGCCTCATCGCCTTATCTTGGATGTCTTCAACGTCTTCAAATGTTGTTACTTTCAAATAGGAACCAGTTTTTGAAGAGTGAAAAATTGCAAGATGCAAGACCTGCGTATATGATGTTTGTCGGGGATGAATAGTGTTGTGCTTCGTCAAAAACTGCTACACGAGCCATGGTGAGAGTAACACAGCCTAGACACTTTTCTTCCAAACTCTGCTATAAACATTGGAAGTGAATGAGAGCGTTATAACTGTTAATCCGCGAGTTTAAGGTCAGTCGACGCGAAACGGTTTCACTCAGCGTACTTTATTGCCGTAAACAGTCCCGATACTTCGTGATTAGAACCTGTCTATACATTCAGATATCATATTACTGAAACCTTCTATATTGTAGATGAATGTGTTTCAGTAGATGTCCCTCTTTTTTAAACAATGTAAATCTGTGTTTCTCTGGTTAAGCATTCGAGAATCTTGATTAAGAAAAGATATCATTCGGCAGGATTTGAACTTGCGTTCTACTTTGTAAAAAGAACTACAATATAGCAGAGCGTGCTATTATACGGTTCAGCAATGGAATAAATACGCATTTCTTGTTCAGATCCCTCGAAACTCATATCGACCAACTTTATTTTCATATCCAAGATTTCTTGTTACTTAAACGCTATATTAAGTGCATGCACGTGTTTGAATAAACATCCCTGTTAGCTAAACAGTGAAAATCTATGCCTACCTACCCGCGTATTAAAAATACTTATATAGTAAATATGGCTTATATGCATTAACACATGCACACATACACGTATATATATATATATATATATATATATATATATATATATATATATATATATAAGTAAATAGCTAACCTAGAGAGCCAACGAACCTACCAAGGTTTCAACAAATTGGATCTTCAGGTAAAGTTGGCTTTCCCTGAAGATCCAATTTGGTAGGTTCCTTGGTAGGTTCGTTGGCTCTCTAGGTTAGCTACTTACTTGTTTGCTATACTTGTGTATTGAACGCTTTACGTGTTAGGTTACTAGTCTCGAGTTCTTTTTTTTTTTTTTTTGACTAGTACTTTGACTAATGTTCAAGTGCTTAGTTCGTTTCTTTTTTCGTTAGCATTTTTTTTACCCTCCGCGTTTATACTCGGTGGGTTTTTCGAGACATATTCAACGACAAATATACAGTTATATATATATATATATATATATATATATATATATATATATATATAAGGACCTGTTTTCCAACAGATTGCGTGGGTGGAGTTTTAGATGGTAACACATCTATAAGGAAGTACTATAAGAAAGCTTGACATTCAGTGTATACCAGTTTGCCAAAGTATAAACAATTTTGTTTTTCATAGCGTTAAACATGTCAGATTTCGTACCAAAGAAAGAGTATTTGCGGGGGAAATTTCACTGCACTACTTTATTTAAAAGAAATCTGTAGCTGAAGTACACATGAATATTTGTTAAGACTTACGGCGCTCATGCTCTGTCGGAAACATCATGCAAAGATTGGTTTAGAAAATTCAAAAATAATGATTTTGATGTTGAAGATTAAGAACGCACGGAAAAAGTTTGAAAACGAAGAATTGAAGGAATTACTTCATGATGTCTTATGTTAGGCGCAAGCTTAACTTATAGAATTATAAGGAGTTGATCACACAAACGTTTGAAAGCATTTGGAATAATTCAAATGCAAGGACATAAATTAAAGCCGAGAGACGTCGAACGGCGCTTTGTCACGTGTGAACAGCTGCTTCAACGGCAGAAACAGAAAGTTTTTTTTAATCGCATGCTGAACGTCCATGAAAAGTGGATACACTACGATAATCCCAAACGTAGAAAACGCAGAAAATCGTGGATGAAGCACGGCTATGCAAAGCAGAATATTCATGTTTCGAAGACAGTGCTCTGTGTCGTTTATCATGAGCCACAAAACCAACCGAAAACATTATGGAAGATCGCTATCGACTAAAATTGATGCGTTTGAGTCGAGCATTGAAGAAAAGATGGCCGCTATATAAGCAGAGTCATGAAGGAGTGATTTTGTTACATGACAACGCTAGGCCACATGCTTCAAAACAGGTGAAAATCTACTTGGAAACGCTTATATGGGAAGTACTACCTCAAACACCGTATTACCAGACATTGTCCAGTTTTATTATCACTTGTTCTGACCGATGGCAAATGGCCTGATTGAGCAACACTTTCATTCTTATGAAGATGCCAAAACATTGGTCGACTTGTGGTTAGCCACAAAAGACGTATCGTCTTTCTGACGCAGAATTCAAATTTTGCGAGAAAGATGGGGAAAAGTAGTGGCTAGCGATATACAAGACTTTCGGCGACATGTTTCTTCCCAATTTTTGCGTTTGTTGTACTACATAGTGTGAAAATTCTTGAAGCAGTCACATACCATGCGCGGCTGAGGGTCACTTCTATTCTTAAAAAGCGCCTAATACGAGTGAATAGTGTCAGACTGATTGCAGGGGAACGATGTTTAATCAATAGGGCTTTTCTAATCGTAAGCTGTCGACGAATATGTGATTTAAAACGGATATATTTTGTATTATCAACTGGAATTTTCCTTGGGGTTTCTTGTAAATTATGTGTTAATAAATGCTTTTTAACAGCATTTTCATTCGACAGGTGACATGTAAAGTCTCTACTTAATGATGCGTTAGTAAGTCCGATGTAGGTAATTGATTTGTGACATGAAACACAGATTGATTAAATCATTCTTGTCCGCCGTATTCAATGATATATATATATATTCTCCATTCATGCCTACCCTATAGATAGATAGATAGATAGATAGATAGATAGATAGATAGATATGGTAGGTATGAATGGAATAAAATAAATTTGAGTAGATAGACTAAACTATCGCCCGGTTCACACTCCACACACATCTATTGAACAGGTGAAGAGGCTCATCCCTTGTTCCCTGTTTAGGATATGGTTTCCGGCGTTCTCTTTTCTAATCTTCTCACTTTCTTTTTTTTTTCAATTGGAGTAGATAGACTAAACTATCGCCCGGTTCACACTCCAACTATTGAAAAGGTGAAGAGGCGCATCCCTTGTTTCCTGTTTAGGATGCGGTTTCCGGTTTTCTCTTTTCCAATCTCTTCACTCTTATGTAGCCCCCTGCACATCAGTGGCGTTACCGCCTTGCTCGGGGTGATATGATTAAAAATAAATAAATAAAAAATAAAAAACACTATTCTTAAAAAGTAGAGCGAATAATATTTATTTAAAATTTTTAACGTAAATGTAATAATATCACTACAAAAGTAACTGTTTTATTTCGACACTACTTATGTCTTATCAGTTGACGAGGCTGATTCTAAGTTGAAGTGTTCTAAAAGGTTCAGAACTAGCCTTACCCCCTCAGTCATGGAGACATTGTTGCATAAATTATGTAACAAATATATATCTCTTAAGTTTGGGTCATTATCTGGATTCAGTAGTTTCATAGCTTTTTTAGCTTAATTAACTTCTACTAAGCTAGTATGCAAAAACCTATTTAGCGCATTAATGCTTGGCGTTATCTAACATTTACCTACATTTTAAAATCTGCTAGCCCTAAGGTTGCCATTAGCCAGCAAGGTAGATTAGGCAAAAGGAGCTAAACATGTAAAGAAATGCTATGAAATAATATAGGGTGCGGCAGAAATATCACTCACTTATACCTCCGAGAAATACCCTCC
>JBBBDQ010000256.1:11355000-11410000 GCA_037127315.1 Ascarosepion bandense
TAAAATTATGGTAAACGGGCTTAATGAGAGTTTTGCTTCTTCTTTTTTTAATCATTTCACCCCAAGCATGGCGGGACCACCACTAGAGCTCAAGCGGTTGCATAGAAACAAGAAAATAAAACGAGCTACAAGATGTGCGTTGTGGTCCAGTGGATATCGACTCGGAACGAGAAATCGGTAGAGCCGAGTTCGAATTCCAGTTGAATTCCTTGCATTCACTTACGCGCAAATACCCTTGAGAAAGGTTTTAATCCGTCTCTTCCCTCCAGCTATGGGTCAAATAACAGGACAGATTCTGTTCTATAGCCTTGGTTGGAAAGCAAAGGCAACCTACTGTGGGATAATTTTCTGCTCAGTCAGTCATGTTTCTTTCGAGACATGATCGCCCAAGCGTGTATCACGTATGGCACTTAACTGACTGACAAGAAGTGTCCAAAAAAAAAAAAAAGGATTAAAAAAGGATAGTATCCAAGGAGATAGAAGATGCGAATTGGCGTTGCATATAAACTTTTTGAGATTGTAGCTATCAGGGAAGCAAGTAAACGGAAGGGAGTTCCACTGGCTGGAAGTGAGAGAAAAAGAAACTGTTAGAATAGAAGAGACGTTTACATTTAACTAATTTATTAGTAACAGGACAAAACTTAAATGCCAATCTAGTCAGTCAGTCAAGTGCCATACGTGATACACGCTTGGGCGATCATGTCTCGAAAGAGACATGACTGACTGGGCAGAAGATTATCCCGTAGTAGGTTGCCATTGCTTTCTGCGGTAGACTGTTTGCCGACCAAGGCTATAGAACCCAATCTGTCCTGCTATTTAACCCATAACTGGAAGGAATAGACGGATTAAAACCTTTCCCAAGGGTATTTGTGCGTAAGTGAATGCAAGGAATTCAACTGGAATTCGAACTCGGCTCTACCGATTTCTCGTTCCGAGCCGATATCCACTGCTCCACAACGCACATCCCATCTAGTAGCAAACGTAAATTTATGTAGTCGGAGCACCAGGGAAAAAGCTCGTCAGAAAATATTTGTAGAAAATAAAAAGAAATATTTATAAAAGAAAGACAGAGGGAAGCCGCATCACATAGGTGAGAAAGTGACTGAAGTCGAGATCCAAAGTCAGAATCGATTACATTGTAGATCCTTCTTTCGACTTTGTAGAGAACCTCGAGATGAATAGCACGAGAAAACGACCAGATATGGCAACAGTATTTTATTTGGGAGGAGCAAATGAATGTTTTAATAGTTTGTGCTTTTAAGCGGTGATTTTTATTTTTCCTGTGTTTTTATAACGGTTTGCTAAAATAAGCCACTTCCCTAAAAGAAATATATCGGATACAGTGACTGAACAGTTAGTGATACTGTCAGTTGAAATATATTAGGTATTTTTGTCAGCCTTAAATATTGTTGAGGCAATTTCAGATACCAAGGAAAAAAAAAACTACCTCATTCGTAAGATGACGATTTGAAAAGGAGAGCTCGCCAGTACATTTAAGAATAGTTTTTATAAATGTGCTATTCTTTATTTAACTACAAGTCTGATTTTAAATATTTAAGACTGCATATAAATTTACAAGTATTCAGTCATGGGTGTTCCTTCGGGGTGGTCTCCTGTCTTGACTAATATGATGTTAACACGGGCCTGAAGTGAAACTCGTACATTTTGTGCTATCAGAGCTGTTGACGTTAATCGCTAAATAACAGCATATTAAAATTTCACGATTGTGTTGTCACATCCTGCTATGGCAATAGAACAAAGAACCTTGCTTTAAATCGAAAGTAAAGCTACTTTATTTTTTATTTGAGGAGCCACCATACATAGTGGAAGAAGTAATACTTATAATGTAGAGTGCTAAAGGGAAATGTAAGTTTTCAGTAAATTAAACTTCTCGGTAAATGTTATAGCTCCTTCCAGTATTAATGAGTGTTTCCTTCCAAGCCTTTTGCTTTTGGTACTATAGAACGCTTACATTTTTTATTATATCGTTATTTTCTCTACTAATTTTATGTAATGTACATATTTTATGTTGTTACTGTTCGAAGTGCGTTGTGGTGTAATGGATAGTGTCTCTGAATGAGAAATCGGAGAGCCGAGTTCAAGTCCAAGTCGAGTTTGTTACATTCACTTTCGCGCAAATACCCTTGACAAAGATATGAATCCATCTCATTTTCCTCACCCAGTTGAATAGCAGGCAGATTTTGTACTATAGCCTTGAGTAGCAACCAATCTACAGAAAAAGTAAACTACAGCCTACTGCGAAAAAATATTCAGCCTAGTCAGTCCTGAATCGAAAACATGATCGCCCAAGTGTGTATCACGATCGGCATTTAACTGACTGGCTGTTGGAAGTTTACAAGAGATACAGCTTTTGTTATTTGGTAAAGCTCTTTGTCTTTGATGTTGAAGCGGCTGTCAGTTGGGCCATTGAAAGATTATCTTCTTTAAGACCTAAAATGATCACTCGGATCAACAATGTCCTCTTTTGCAAAGGCTGAGCATCACAAGCGTTTTAAAAATTACCTCATTCGTAAGATGACGATTTGAAAAGGAGAGCTCGCCAGTACATTTAAGAATAGTTTTTATAAATGTGCTATTCTTTATTTAACTACAAGTCTGATTTGAAATATTTAAAACTGCATATAAATTTACAAGTATTCAGTCATGGGTGTTCCTTCAGGGTGGTCTCCTGTCTTGACTAATATGATGTTAACGCAGGCCTGAAGTGAAACTCGTATATACGATCCATCGCTAAAGAGGCAGGAAAAGTGTTCCATTCCCTCTACCGCTCCAGTAAGTAGCTGACTTCTGGTGTTATTCTCTACCTTCAAAAGAGTCAGATCAGGCCTAAAATAGAATATTGCACTCATATTTTGACAGAAGCTGTCCTCTCTTCACTGTCTAGTCTGGAGAGAGTCTACAAGGGTCTTCGTGTCCTTGATGGGCGACAAATTATTTTCCACCTACAACTCTTCTCTCGCAGACGAGATGTAGCAAACCTCTCTATCGCTATTTCTATGGAAAGTGTTCTGACAAACTTTATTCCTTTGTTTAATCAGTTTTAACCTTCGCAGCTAGAACCTGCCATACTATGCTCATTATAGAGAACCGCTGTCATTCCCTCCGTATTTCACTGATAGGAATTAGTTTCACTCGAACAGCGCATCACTGCTCTATGGAATCAACTCCCAACCGGATGCCTGATCACCACAATATTAACCTGTTCAAGTTACGGGGTGTCCATTACCTTACTCATGTCTACATTAACTGTGCCACTTACTCTTTAACCCTCTACCTTGAGTGCCTTCCCCCTCCAGGCCTTGTAGAGGGTGAACTTCACTGTAAAGAAAAAAATCTTTTTGGTGGGACAGTATAATATTTACCTCTAACCCTGTGGGTGTATTATTTTCTTCTGTAGTAAACAAAAAATAATAATTACACCACATTGTGGAGCAATATATATCGACTCGGAACGATAAACTGGAGAGCTGATTTTGATTTCCAGTTAAATTAATTGCATTCACTTACGCGTAAATACACTTGGGAAAGGTATTAATCCATCTCTTCTCCCTCCAGCTATGGGTAGAATAGCAGGGCAGATCGGGTTCTATAGCCTTGGTTGGCAACCAGTCTACTGCAGAAAGAAGTAGTAAAATACTGCGGGAAAAGTCTCCTGCCTAGTCAGTCATAAATCGAAAAAGACATGATCGCAAAAGAGTGTATCACTAACTGACTGATCGTATAAACTCGTGTACAAAAGTTGATTGATCATATCAAAGCTTTTATCATTTGTTCCGCAAAGTTTTTCTAAAATCTAAGTAAAGCAATTGCATTAGATATTTTTTTTACATAGATGTTGATATTAATAAAAATCGGAAAAATATGACTTTGAATGTATGCCTGTTACCCATTTGATCATCGACTTTTGGTTACATATTTCTCACCTTATATGAGATTCGGCTGGAAAGTTCATAGACTGACCAAGATATAAATTTAAGTAGACACATCAGTTGGTAAACGGAAATATTGTTGTATTGTGGTACGCTTGAATGTATTTTCGTTTATCAACTGGTGTGTCTACTTACATTTAATATCTTAGTCAACCTATGAACATTTTAGTCAACACTCGTACAAGGGTGCATACGGTATTTGCTTTAAATTAATTCTTTCCCTTGCAGCTACGGATGAAATAGCAGTAGACGCAGAACTTTCTGATTTTGAGTAGCAGTCAGTCCAGAATAAGTGTAGTTCTGAATTCAAAACATTGTAAAATCAGAAAAAAATGTTCCAATATTTTACCAAAGAAGTCATGATAAATTCCAGATAATAGACGAAAAGAATATTTGGATAGACATGATCATCAATGATCTGAGGACAAATGGTATTAAAAACAATTGCTATCGAAAAAAAAAGCTCGTGCTACTAGATTGGCATCTAGGTCCCACTATTTTACATTGAAAAAAGTAAAATGTAACCTCCACTTATATTCTATCAGTTTCTTTTCTCGCATTTCACGCCTCTTGAACTCACTTCTGTATGCTTGCTTCTCTGATAGCTACGATCTCCAAAAGTTTAACTGCAACGTCAGTTGCCATCTTCTACCTCTTTCATTCAAATCTTTCTCCTTACTTTGACATATTTTGTATCTTGTTCTTTTTTTCCTTCCTTTTCTCTCACTGTAACCTTTCTGCGCACCAATGGTGGCTTTGCCTTGCTTGGGGTGAAACGATTCAAAAACAAAAAAAAAATAACAAAGAGTGTAAACTGCTTTAAATCCATAATTATCTTTCAGGTTTTAAACAAGACAGAGATTTACAAAAAAAATGTTATTTGATTGACAGCGTTGAAAGTTTTATGTTTCATATTTATAACGCATGTCTTTCGTTCGTTCTCCTAACCGCCGTTGGCTACTTCATCTGTCTCCGTCGGGGGCTGATCAGCGACTGTGATATTCTCAGCAACGGATCGTCGTCAGTCTGTGGCCGCTCCATGAGGCTCGGGATTTTAGTAAATTCATCCTGTGAAAATGGAGACGTTCGCCAGCTGCATCCCGACAGTCCATTTTCCTTTCGCTCTCTGCATCAAATTGCAGTATTATTTCTCTTTTGTTTTTTTATATGATGCACAATGGGTGTAGCAAACGGATACATATCACATAGTTTCCACACAGAAACACGTTACTCTAAAATTGGACAAATACAGTAAAAATTAGACACGTTGCTTCCAATCTAATAGGTAATGACTGCAAAACATGCTCCTCACCAAATCTATATACATATAGTAGAGATGTATGGAGGGACTTTTTTCTAGCCAATAAGATAGACCTGCAATTATTCTTCTGTGTTAACACCATTCATGCTTTGTGAACTTTTTGCCTTATTGCTGTAGCTTTGCATATATATATATATATATATATATATATATATATATATATATATATATAATACTGTGCAAAAGTATTAGGACAAGAACTATTTCATCTTTTACTAGCAGTATAACCCGGCGTTGCTCAGGTGTAATGAAAGCTTTAAAATTGCATGTTTGGAAAATTGGATGTTGGCACAAAAGACTAAAAGGCAATAGCTGTTTCCAGTTAAAGCGAAACCATAGACAGAAAAAAATGAATAGATGTAAGTCAAATTTTGATTTCCCAGTATCGATATCAAATAAGTTTTTTCGTCGTAAACTGAATTTTGAAGGCTAAATAAGTCCTCTGAGTAAAGGGTATCATGGCTGAGACTAAGAACTACAATTATACCTACTTAGAGCCAAACCCGAAGCAAAAGCTAAAATAAAAGGGCTGAAAAAATACGGACATACAAGCAGATAAACAGACACATACGCACAAACATCTTGCCATTTATATACATATACATACATACATACATATATATATATTATCGATTTTCTGCACTATTGTAAGAACTGCAACCTTGAAACTTCTGAATATCGTTTCTTATGTCTTTCTCTATGAGTGTATCAAATTTGATTAAAATCGGACCACTCCTTCTATAACCCTATTTTTTTGATTATCGATTTTCGATATTTATCGGGGGTACCTCAACACAAAACCTAGCTAAGAACACACACAGGTGCTTATAGTACAACTGTGTAAATTTTCAAGAAAATCGGTTCAGCCGTTTCGGAGTCTATAGGTAACGAACACACACATACACACAGACACACACACAAAGTTCCATTTATAAATAAGTTTAGATTAGGCATCAAAATAAAGTTTAAAATCACCCCTGTCCTATGTATGTTATTATCCGCCATGATGTCCCATCTGGGATACGTTTAATAGGACAAGGATTTATTTATCAACAATACAATGACTCTAAACATACTTCAAACCTTTGTAAGAATTATTTAACTAAAAAGGAAGAGGAAGGAAGACTTCGGAATTTGAATTGCCCCCCCCCCAAATCCCTGATTTCAATCCTATTGAACATCTATGGGATATTTTGGACAAAAAATTGATAATGTTACTTTGCAAGACACACATTGGGAACACATACAAGCTGCTTGGCAAGAGATACCATTACATACATTGAAGAAGGTTGTTATATCAATGCCTGACAGAATGAAGGCTTTGATCAAAGCAAAAGGCTATTATACTAAATATTAAATTTATTTTGTAACAAGTATTTTTCTTGTTAAACCATTTGTTGAGTAAATCAAATAAAATTACTTCAATTAAATTGTTTATTTTCTGTCAATATGCCTCCTTAAAGATAAAATAGTTTGTGTCCTAATACTTTTGCACAGTACTATATATATATATATATATATATATATATATACTATCGGTAATGGTTCTTTTCTTATTATTACGTTGCAAAATTTTACAAGACAAAGAAGCAAAGATGAACTCGATCGAATCACCCTATTTTTTTTCATTGTTGAAACTGCAATATAGGTAATTATTAAATATTTATAAATTCATTTAATGCACATGTTATTGTGCAGTATTAACAAAAGAACCATTCTATTTTCATTTACAATTATTCACTTGGTAATAAATACTAAAAAATAGTATGAAATACATCATTTTTTTAAAATAATAATTATGACCGGTAGTGTTTTTATATATATTGTTTGCCTAGCATTATCTTTTATTTGTACTTTTTTATCTTTTTTATTGTCTATTGGAAACGTTGCCAATTTTTTCTGCGCATTTCTGACAATTGCATTTAACGATAGTCATTTACTCTACAAGTCAAAACTTGTTGGTTGAATTTAATAATCATGTTGCCGCCTATATATATATATATATATATATATATATATATATATATATATATATAGTGTATCAAGACAGCAGATAATTTTCTAAACATATACTGTTAAATATAAGAGAAAATGAATGTCTATTATTTTTAATCATGAGCCGTTTTAAACATCGTATTTTGGCTTTAATTTCAATTGAAAATAAAGACAAAAATTTTCCAACAAATAGATAATTTTTTATTATTTGGTTCTAAGTTTTCAGCCCACATGAGCCATCTTAAGAGAGGTCAGTAGGACGTTAACACAAAAACATCCACCATCAGCGATGATTTTATCTTGTGTTGACATAAAACTCCGCTAAGCAACGGCAACAGTTACCAAATATAGCAAACGCAGTTCGCAAATTTGTAATGCGGTTCTATGACGTCACACTACGTGAGAGCTGTCATAACACATTACATTGCATCTAAATATATGGTTCTGTTATCACTTCTCAGTATTAATTTCCTTTTTGTTTCTATTTTTTGTAAAACCCTATCATTTCTCACATGCTCGGTCTACGATATCCACAACATCCTTCTGTAGAATATCTATTGATACCGAGTATGAAAATTACAGTTGTTGTTTGTTTTAAGTTATCTTACAGTATTATATTATCTTATTTGACGAACTTTTAGAGGAATATAATTTTTATTACTATTGTTGTATATATATATATATGTGTGTGTGTGTGTGTGTATTTGTGTGTTTGTGTATGTGTGTGTAGTGATAAAATTTCTAAATTTATGAAGAAACCATGGAGATAGTGTATGCAGTGACTATATAGCAATACATATTCCGACTTTCTTTTACTCTCTCCTTGTCTATATCTATCTATCTATCTATCTATCTATCTATCTATCTATCTATCTATCTATCTACGTGTGTGTGTGTGTGTGTGTGTGTGTGTGTGTGTGTGTGTGTGTGTGTGTGTGTGTGTGTTATCTAAATCGGATATTGAAATCCTGACAGAGTTTCAGAATTTAATACATAGACTTGTTACATGGAAAGAGAGGAGAGATTTGATCAAGTAGATTATGTATCTGGTCAAAGAATACACACATACATACTTTTATCTCTTTCATTTTAGATCCGATGAAGCCTTAAATTGGCAAAATGCATCGTGTATTTGGTCAAATCTCTGCTTTTTTTTTTCATACACCATTTTCATGTATCAAATTTGAAATACACACACTCCAGTGAGTGGTACTTCAGAAGTTCCAGGAATTTATTCTAAAAATCATTATGTTAGCCATCATTTCTTATTTAGGACATTTCACCCATCACTTGTAACCCTCCCACCAGAAAATATAACCTGTGTTTTCTTTCTTTGGCAAATATTTGCCAGACCCTTCATATATATATATATATATATATATATTAAAAAAGGATTAATTCAAAGATGTTGAATGGCCATTTCGATATGACGATCCCCACGGGGAGCGACACATCACCTCAGCAACAGAAAAAAACCTTTCAGAAACTGGAGAAAAATTAGTCTACTTTTCCTTTTTAAATAGATTGCAAAGAAATTAAAAAATAAATAATAATAAAATAAAAAAAATAAAATAAAAATAAAAATAAAGGGAAAGAAAAAGAAAAGGAAAAAGAAAAAGAAAAGGATAGAATAAAATCAAATAAATAAGAAAAGAAAAAAAATTGACATCGTCTGGGTTTGCAAAAAAAAGGGGAGAATGTAACTAAAAATTAACAGACCCCGTGTTGAATCATTTAAAGCAACACGGAAAAAAGTTGGTAAGAGAGATAAAAGAAGGAAGGGAGGGAAAAAGAAAGAAACTAAAGAAAAAAATTTTTTTTAAATATTACAGACGCTGGACAAATTCAAAAATCTAATTTCCCCAAAACGTTGAAGTATTAAAAAAAGCCTTTACTTAAAAAGGCATAAATTATTGATAAAAGGGAATAAAAAGATATAGGATTTGAAATAAAATTATTTTTTTAAAAAAATTAGGTCATTTGAAATTAAACTAAATAAAGACAATACTAGGTAAAAAAAAAAAAAAAAAATTACAATTATTATATATACATATCAATAGAAGTACACACACATATATATATATATATATATATATATATATACACACACACACCATTTAACGAATAAGAATACATATATACATACACATACACACACATACATTCAATTTATTACACACTAATATACATATACATGCGCATACACACATATACATATATATGCATGTGTGTGTACACACCTATATACAAAAAATTCATATAGACATAATATACATGTGTACACATACATGCACACATATACACACACACGCACACACATAGACATAATATACATGTGTACACATACATGCACACATATACACACACACGCACACACACACATATATATATATATATATATATATATATATATATATTCTTTATGCACTCACACATACATATTAATGAATATTATGAAAAGGAGCATTTACATAGCTAAAAAAATTTTTTTTCAAAATAACATATAGCCCACATACATAAATACATATATACAAATATGCACATCCACACACAAACATACACATAAAAAAAAAAAAAAAAAAAAAATTAAAATTAAAATTAAAAAATTTTTTAAAATAATAAAAAATTATAGAAAAATATAGAATTTAAAAATTAAAAATTAGAAGTTAAATTTTAAAATCCGCCCTATGGCGGCACTTGTTTATAAATTCCCTTCTAAAGTTCAAAAGTAAGTCCTGATGAGGATACTTCAAAATCAGAATCTTCTCCAATAAACACAGACGACACCTATCACGAAAACTTTTAGGAGTACAAGCTGAGCCTATTAATTTCCAGCTGATTATGGGGTCCTGCCCCTCCTCCTTCATTTCCCAGAACCTACGTGACAGTGCCGTCTGGAATCTCTGTTTAGGGTTCGAAAACGAGTACCTGTGATTATAAAGCCTCTGTTTGAAAGAGCCCGCGGACATGCCAATATAGCTCCGGTAACTGTCCTTGTTATTAGATGGAGAAATGCGGGCTTCATAAATTACATGAGTGGATTTACATTTGCCTTGCACCGGGCAGGCATCCACAGAATAACAATTGCATTTGTCGACAATTCCGGATTTAGCTTCCGTATTATTTAGGTTCGTTAAAACTTGTTTATTGTGGGAATTAATTATATTATCTATATTAGAGGTGCAAGAATAACTAATTTTTAGGGTGAATCTATTAAAAATTTTATTTAAGGGATTGTTATTATTATTAAAATGTTTATCAATTAATTTGAGAAAATACCTACCAATATTTATATTAGTTAGCTTACAATAAGGAGGGTTAAACCAAATTATCTTCCTTTTTCTACATTTTCGGGTGTTTTTAGTTTTTGAAGATTCAGGGTTTATAGCAGGCTTATCATACTTTAACTTATTAACAAAACCGCTTTTCTGAAGGGCCTTATCGTAAATTTCTTTGCTTGCGTTGAAAATTTTTATATTGGAAGATAATTGGTTAACCCTATTATTTACTATCTTGGGTATTTGTCTTATAATATTCTTAGGGTGGTTGGATAAACTATTTATATAGGTGGGGGAACTATTTTCTTTGAGGAAGGGTTGGTAGGAACCATTCTTTAAGTTAAGGGTGATCTGTAATATTTTATTACATGGAGCTCTCTTCCTGTATCATTTTTTAATATTAAAATAAATTTTTAATATTAATTAGGATCGGGTTTTTTGGAATTTACCTTCCTGCTTTTTTCCTTTGGATTGAAGTATCTGAATTAAAATATATATATATATATATATATATATATATATATAATTACAGTTTGGACTGTATGAAACGTAAAATTTGATAAATTTAGAAAAAAATGTAAGAATCCGTTGAGGTTTTTGTTTGAATAATTCCCAACACAACCCTCGCCACAAGACTATCTTCAATGTCAGCTAGTATATTTCATTCGCCGGGGGTCAACATATAGCAAGAAATTGTCGACCGTCCTGTCTCTGTTCAAATCCACACCCGAACCGTCACATTCATGCACACGACTGAGGTCATGTCTAACTCAATTGCTGCTGGCGTTAGATTAATGGGGGCCCGTAAAGTCATCGGCCGCATCTAAGGTTGGGGGAAAGAATTTAGATGGAAGCAGTGGTGAAGTTATACCGGTTGGAGTAAGGGTGTATTCGCTGCCGCAACGGTAGTGACGATAGGGACACGGCAAAATGTTGTAGCTTGTGGTTTTTTCAGAGGAGCACTTTATATTAGTTTTGCGTCAAGATCGTTTTGAATTACGTTATATGTTTTATTGGTGTTTATATATATTGCCGCCATTTCTTTAATCTTTTTTTCTTTTTTTTTTTTATCCTTTTCGGTGGCAAATGCTCACTTGTCATTTTGTCGGTCTATTTCATTTCGCGTACAATTTTCTTGCTCAGTCAACTTTCGTTGAATTTTGCTTTTTTGTTATTGTTCTCTACTCTTTTTATCTTTATTTTTTCTCTGGGTCATACAGATATGAGAAGTACCTCTTGGAGTGCCTCTGCTTTGCGCACTTCTTTGTCTCTAAAGCCTGTGTGCCAACTATAGCTAGACAAGGTAGTAAATGACAGCGGAAAGAAGTGACTAAATATCAATAGTAAGAAAAACAAAATACATAGCAGTCTACAAAAGAAACGGTTCAAGATGAGAACTGCAAGTTGAAGGTGGAAAAGTTTAAGCAAGTGCGGAACTACCTCGTAATGCAGCACAGAAATCCAAAGGGGCACTACTAGTTCAAAAGATGCCTTCCAAAAGCTAAAGAAAATAATAAGAAGCAGGAAAAGCCCGATAGAACCAAACAGAAGTGTGTTTAAATTCTATGTAATTTCAAGACTTTATATGGCAGCAAGTGGTAAACAATTTACTTAAAGATAATGAAGAGACTTGAGGCAACAGAAATATGGTTCTACAGAAGAATGCTGAGAATGCCACGGAATCCCCCCTATAATATATACAGTTGTATATATATATATATATATATATATATATATATAGTCATCTACAGACAGATCTGTTTTACTGTATCATAGCTTATCAGTTCGGTTGGACATCCAATTGCTTTTACCCAGAAATGAAACTCAGCTGAATTGGCGTCAGTCGGCTATTGGCGCTCGGTAGAAGGAGACAGACATTTAGCGTGTGGCATACCATGTAAGCATACGCCAGTACAGTAGCTAAGTGTTTTCTAATTCATTACTGAATGAACAATGCTTAGATGCTAGAATACCTACTGATTTTTCAAAATGTACAATTCTTCCAAAGTGCTCAATCAGGTTATATATATAAAATAAGTAAAGAAGTGGTAGGAAGAAAGTGCCTTTAATCTAACATGTTTCAATTTAACAAGCTTCTTCAAACATATTTTAAAGACGAATGATTTTCAAAAAAAACTTTAGAAAAAGTTTTTAAAATTTAAAAAAATTAAGTTTTTTTTTAAGCGTTTGTCTTTAAAATAATCTCTGAAAAAGCTTGTTAAATTGAAACATATCAGATTAAATGCACTTTTTTCTTATCCGTTCTTTACTTATTCTATTCATATTGTAGGATTTCGATTCATATATATATATATATATATATATATATATATATATATATCCACAATATCTACAATAAAGTGGAAAATTCTAAAAGAAGCTAGAACATGTAAGTCCATAAATGAACCATGTTCATTACGCTTATACGAAGAACTATTTATTATTAAATCCCTTAAAAATAAAAATTTATTAAATAAACGCAAAGAAATAAATGTCATATGTAGACATTGTAAACTATTCACATTAGAAAATGGATAAAAGCTAAATGAAATAACATGCATATAACCAACAAGTACATCAGGAAAATAATCACTGATGAACTAAGTAAAAATAAAGCCGAAAATAGAATACATTTTTAAAAATAAATCCCCCATTTGTATAATGGAAAAAAGAACTTTGCAGCGGATAGATAGATAAAACAAAAAAATTACAGTTTAGGGTTTTTTTAAAAAAATATTTTCTTTAACAAATAGACTAAAAAGGATAAATAAGGAAAGAATAGGGGATTGGTACTCAAAATCAAATGTAATAAAACTGAAGGAAATGAAGGGAAAATGATAAGATCAGATTAATGGCATAGGATTGAGGGAAAAGTTGGTTAGCATGCATTCTTCGGGGTCAAACCCCAAATTGAATCTCCATTCTGATTAGCCACAAAAAAAAACAAAAAAAACACCCACATATATTCACAGCAAACCAAAAGATTTTGTCATTTAAATGTAAATCATTTTCACAACCGTATCAACATTGCCTGATGATGAGAACCTATCTTGAAACATAGAAATTTCCATGTCGCAATGTTAGATAGATAGATAGATAGATAGATAGATAGATAGATAGATAGATGTGTCATTCACATTTGGTGAATAGCTTTTCAACAAGTTACTAGAAACTCAGCCGAATGAAAAGATTTTAGTGTACAGTAAATAAAGGTTAGTAAAAAAAAGAAAGAGTTAAAGAAGATTGGTTAGGAAATAAAAGAAGAGGAAAGTAGCAACTAAACATACTATTCTCCCTTTCTCCTCTTCAAACTGCATATCTGCTATGATTTTTCGTTTCAGAAAAAAGACAAATTGATTAAATGGAGAAACAAAGGGATTAACGGATTTTATTCCTAATTCGCCATTATTTGTTCTTTTTATTAACGTTATATTTTTATGGATAAACGTAATTTTTTTATAAAAAAGCTTAATTCAGTTTCAATTCAAATTGCCGTTTTCTTTTTAAATTAGATTAAAAATTGATTAATTGATATTAAACGGCAAAGTGTAGATCGAAAAATCTCATGATTTAACTTGGATTTTTGTATTTAAATTTCTGACCCCAGAAACGAACTCGTAATCTCCGCGCCCGCAGCAATTAATTCGTCTTAATCGTTGACCTGCTTAGGCGCCTACATTTTCGCCTCAGTTTCGACTTGGGTACATCATTGTTATGCATCTTTTTTCTTTTTCTTTTTCTTTTTTTGCCTTTCTTTTTATTTATTTTTATTGTTTTATTATTATTATGTCATTTTTCATCATATTTTTATTTCTGCTATGGTTGCACTACCAACCAAGTCTGCGGGAAGACCTAAGGCAGGTTGTGGCGTGTTATTATGACTCCATTTCATGTTTTTTCTCTCTCCTCTATCATCCCTAGCGTTACATAGACAAACTTTTTCTTAGTGTGTGGGCTGTACTTAACAAGACAATCTTTTGTATATCTCTTAAGCTGGGGTTTTCAGGGATTCTTTCAATGTGTTGTTTTGTTCCATTTTTTATCATTCCAAGTGCACCTATTATCACTGGAACATTTTGATAAAAAAATGTTCCTGTCGGTTTTAATATTAAACGAAACGGAAATTATTTTGCCACTTTTTCAAAATTCTCTTCATTTTTACGCATAAGATTTACGTTATGCTAAATTTCGACGACAAGCTACAAGAGATACATTTTTGTTTTGTGCCGAAATATAATAATTGCACATATGATAGTAAATGACTCTGAGATTCGAACCAGGGATCGAACCAGTTGCCTCCAGGGAGCGAGAGAGAAAAAGAGAAATAGAAAGTGGAAGAAGTAAGAGAAATAAAATTTAGAGACCAGATTAAAGTGAATCACCAAAAAGAGAATCCTAAAATGACAATTACAGGGCAGTGATGCTAAATTCTACCCCCGGCGCAGAGATTTAAATACCTGGGAAGTGTTCTGCGCGGCTGAGATCCGAAGGTGCATTGGCGTGGCCAAAGACGCCTTTTTAAAAGTTAAACTCAGAATTGAGAGACAGGAAGATTTCACTGATAACAAAGAAAAAAAATGTACAGGACTGTTATGTGATATCCGTCCTCCTCTATGGCAGCGAATGCTGGACAATCTCCTCAAAGAGGAAGAAAAGACTCAAAACAACTGAAACGTGGTTTTACAAAATGATGCTGAGAACAACCTGGACGAAACATGTGAGCAACGAAAAGGTGTTAACGAGGATGCAAACGAAAAGGAAACTTATATTTAACATGAGAAAAAGACAGATGAAGATTCTGTGACACGTAATGAGGAAAGAGAACTTGGAGAATCTAATACTCACGGGACGGATAGAAGAAAAGAGAGACAGGGGAAAGCAGCGCAGGACATACTTGATGGGCTTGAGCAAGTGGATGGCAGAGCTGAGTCTGTGAGAGTTATCAATAGGAAAATTGTTAAGTACAACGAGGGGTAGGGATGAATGGAGGTCCATGATCGTCTACGTCCTGAAAGTACATGGCCCATAAAGAAGATAAAGAAAACTGGAGTTTAAACTAATCGACGATATTGCATCGTCACGGGATGCAAAATACGTTTTTGCACAACACTACACAATAACTTTCTAAAGCACTTTGTCTTGAAAAGTACTTGGGAAATGTTCTAAGGGAAGACGTTAAGTGGGACACTGAGGTCCGAAGGCAAATTAGAATGGCCAAGGATGCATTCCTGAAGCTGGGCAGAGTTATAAGAGACAGGAAAATTTCTCTAGAAGCAAAGAACAGAGTACTGGATTGCTATGTGATGTATGTCCTTCAATATAGAGGCTTATGGCCATACCACGTCGAATACACCGGTTCTCGCTCGATCACCGAAGTTAAGCAACATTGAGCCTGGTCAGTATTTAGATGGGTGACCGCTTGGGAATACCGGGTGCTGTAAGCGTTTAGTGACGGATGTGCGTTGTGGTACAGTGGATATCGGCTCGGAAAGAGAAATCGGTAAGCCGAGTTCGAATTCCAGTTGAATACCCTGCATTCACTTAAGTACTGGTACCCTTGGGAAAGGTATTAATCCGTCCCTTCCCTCCAGTCATGGATTAAATAACAGGGTAGGACTTGGGGACCCTACCATTAAAAACAAAATCCCAATGAATCTTGGTACTCAAAAAGAAAAGAATATTACTAGACACAAAACTTATATAAAAACAGCAATAAATTGTTGAAAGAAAAAGGTAATACCAGCAATAAATAAATAAAATTTAGTTGGCAATAAATGACACGCCGAGGTTGATATGCCATAAAACAAAACCAATCAACAACCTTCAATATAGCAGTGAATGCTGGACAATATCATCAAAGATGAAGGACAAACTTGATGCAACTGAAATGTAGTTCTACAGAAGGATGCTGCAAATATCATGGATCAAGCATGTGAGCAATGATGAGGTTTTACAAAGGATGGAAACGAAAAGAAAATTAATATTGATCATCAAGAAGAGACAGTTCTTAGAACATGTGATGAGGAAGGAAGGCTTGGAGAATCTGATACTCACAGGTCAGATAGCGGGAAAGAGAGACACAGGAAAGCAGCAGATAACATATTTAAAGGGCCTTAGCAGGTGGATGGCAGAGCAGGGTTTGGTTGAGGTAACAGGAGAAAGCGTGCTAAGGGCTACCAGAGAAAGACGTGGAAAGCCATGATCGCCTACATCCTGAAAAGACATGGCATATAGAAAACGAAGATATTATCATCTCTCTCACTTTCTCTATTTCTTTTCATCCCTGCCATAAGGAAGTATCTTCTGGGCAAGAGATATCCTGTTATTTTACTTCTTTTGTCTATTCAGTCATGTGTAAACCTGACGAAAAGCGTCATAAGTAACACTTCAATTACTTAGAAGACGATGCATGTGTGTTAGCTAAAGGGACAGACCCAACATACAAATTTTAAACTGGAGATATCAAATCAAACATGTATGACAATTTAGATATCAAGGAAATGTTTTTAATAAAGACATTGAAATTGGAAGGCACATTAAAATAGCAAAAGATGTCTTTCAAATGCTAAGTCCGCTATTAAGAAACAAGAACGTTTCGTTAGAAACAAAAAAAAATGTGTGCTGAAATGTTACCTAATATCAGTCCTCCTACAATCGGCATTCAGAACTAATCTCAGTTGAAATTTATAAAATTTCTCTATTAAAACATTATTTTTTCAGGAAAATAGCTTTTTTTTAAAGTCCAGGTAACTGTCATTGTTTTTTCCAAAGTGTATGGTGTTTCTTTCCTAACGTATTTCTTTGGAGTAGTTTGAAAAATCCACATATTGATTCTGTCATAATGTTCTCTTCGAAATACATAGCTATAGATATTAGTTTTGTTGCTCTGGAAAATCCTTAAGTTATTTTGTTTGTAATTCTGTAACGCCAGTCAACAAAGTTCAACGAAAGATGAACCTCTTTAAAAGCCTCACCGGTTCTTCTGTTAAAAGCCTTTTTTTTTTTGTTAAAAGTCTTTTTTTAATCATTCATCAAAGAAAGCGGTTGTAAGAGTTGTTAAGAGTTTCGATATTTCTAAACAGTTTAGACGTCATTGATGGCATCCACAATAAAATAATAATCTAACGAGAATATATAAGAATATGGCTAGTATTCTTACGTTAATGTTTTCGTATCACTATGTTCAATTCCTTTATCTCCTATAATAAATTGATAAAGTTCAATATATAAATATCAATTAAAAAACTGTTTTAAGTGTGTTTTGTTTTTTGGTTTTTGGAGTATTTTTTGTTTTTGACTTTGAAGTGTTTTTGTTTTTTGGACTTTGCTTTTGTTTTATTATTATTTTTAACCACCACATGTATTGCAACAGCAGTAATGTTTTCTGGGCATGTCTGTCTAACACAAGCTGTTTTTATTTTAATTTGGAGATATTTCTTTCTACTGGACCGGTTGCCAACAAGTCTGTCTCGCTATTTATTCATACCTGTCTAATAGAGTCCAACCTAGGCAGTTTTTTTTTTAATTTGGAGATTTTTCTTTCTGCTAGACCGGTTGCCAACCAGTCTGCCTTGCTATTTATTCATACCTATCAAATGGAGTCCAACGTGGGCTGTTTTGCTTTTAATTTGGAGATTTTTCTTTCTACTAGACCGGTTGCCAACCAGTCTGTCTTGCTATTTATTCATACCTGTCTAATGGAGTCCAAATTAGGCTGTTTTTTTTTTTTAATTTGGAGATGTTTCTTTCTACTAGAGCGGTTGTCAACCAGTCTGTCTTGCTATTTATTCATACCTGTCTAATGGAGACAACCTAGGCTGTTTTTCTTTTAATTTGGAGATGTTTCTTTCTACTTGAGTGGTTGTCAACCAGTCTGTCTTGCTATTTATTCATACCTGTCTAATGGAGTCCAACCTAGGCTGTTTCTTTTTAATTTAGAGATTTTCCTTTTATTAGACAGATTGCCAACCAGTATGTCTTGCTATTTATTCATACCTGTCTAATGGAGTCCAACCTAGGCTTTTTTTTAATTTGGAGATATTCCTTCAATTAGACTGGCTGCCAACCAGTCTGTCTTGCTATTTATTCATACCTGTCTAATGGAGTCCAACCTAGGCTTTTTTTTAATTTGGAGATATTCCTTCAATTAGACTGGCTGCCAACCAGTATGTCTTGCTATTTATTCATACCTGTCTAATGGAGTCCAACCTAGGCTTTTTTTTAATTTGGAGATATTCCTTCAATTAGACTGGCTGCCAACCAGTCTGTCTTGCTATTTATTCATACCTGAGGAGAGTGGAGAAAAGACAGGTTCATGCCTTTCCCATATATATGGGAATACAAATGATTCGATTGAAATTCGAAAAAGGTCTTCCGATTCCTCATTTTTAGTCACTACCCATTAATCCACCGTGACTCTCCAAGAAAAGTGTTTTGTATTTATTAAGTCCTCATTCTGAATTTTTTATGACAAGCTCAGGGTCTGCTTTCATTTCAGTTTCAGATGATAGTTTCTCTTTTGTAAAGTTTTGACTCCTACTTCTTGGAACATTTGGTAGAGAATGTTGAAACTTTGTTCAGGATCATTCTTATACTAAATATGAATACCTACGTCATCAACATAACCCCCTCGTCATCAGTACATTGGCCTTGGGAGAGAGAAAGAGAGAGAGAGCAGGAATTCCCTAATGGCGTATATGATGAAACCATAACAGTAGGGGACTTGTGAGAAGAGAAGACGTAATTAGGCCTATTAACCTCTCAGTCTAATTTGTATTAGTATTTGTATTGTTTAGTTCAATCCGAATTGGACAAATCAATACAGATGGAGAGTTGCTGTCATATTTGGGCTAACGCTTCCCGGTCCTCAATATCCTGACTTGACATAGTTCTACAGTGATTACGTGACCTTGTAGATGAGGAATTATTTTCACCCCTGCAACCGCTTTCCCACAGACGAAATGTTACTAGCCTGTCGCTGCTCTATCGCTATTTCCATGGCAAATGTTCAGACGAGATACATTTGTTTAGTTTCACAAGTTCAGACCTGTACAGCTAGGACTCAGCATGAAATGCATTGAAAAGAATATGATTTTGTCAATATTTTTCCTTTTTCTGTCTGGATGAGGAGATATCATTATCTAAACTTATTTATAAATGGAACTTTGTCTGTGTGTGTGTGTGTGTGTGTGTCTGTGTGTCCGTTAACTATAGACTCCGAAACGGCTAAACCGATTTTCTTGAAAATGTACACAGTTGTGCTATAAGCGTCTTAGCTAGCTTTTGTGTTGAGGGACCCCCGGTAAATATCGAAAATCGATAATGGAAAAAATCGGGTTATAGAAGGAGTGATCTGATTTTAATCAAATTCTATACACTCATAGACAAAGACATAAGAAACGATATTCAGAAGTTTCAAGGTTTCAGTTCTTACAATAGTGCAGAAAATCGATAATATATATATATATATATATATATATATATATATATATATATATATAAGGCAAGATGTTTGTGTGTGTGTCTGTTTATCTGTCTGTATGTCCTTCATACAAATCCACAATTTTTATCCGACTCTCACCAAACTTGACAAATTTATTTTTTAGGCTGAGTTTGAGCTCCAGAACCATGGATTAGTTTTAAAGTTTTCATTACACCCGAGCAACGCCGGGCTACACTGCTAGTTTACATTATTTATTGCTCTAATATTAGCATAACGTTTCGGCCGTTGTGTTCGCCTGTTTTTCAAAACCATACCGTAGTTGATTAAAAAAAGTTGTTTCGTGAAATTGGTCACATAGTGATTGCAAGTTCATTTCTCAAGTCGAGCAGTGTGTACTAAGACAATAGCTGAGTACTATTACAAATTGAACTAGACAATATCCCTAGGTATGGGCAGATTAAACAAGCGATTCAGTTCAGAAATCTCTGTAGAACGATATACAACTGAATATGAACGGATAACTACAACAAAGATGAAGACAATATCCCGAATATAAATAATGTGGATCACCTTTCGTTTTATTTCGAATTTCTCTTGATTTGGCAGGTGGCACAACTTTCTCTTCCTTAATTTCATCGTCGATGGCATGGCGTCAGTTTTCGGAATTTGATTTCAAATAATAACTATTTAATCATTAATCATGTCTCATTTCAATTTGTCTTTTCTATGCTCTTGTGTCGCTGCCGAATTGTTTTCAAAATTAGAGTAGAATGGAAACTAATGTGTCGCCGTCCGAGGCTTATTCTCTGACGTGAGCTCCAAAATAGACCTAAATACCTCTTGGTGTAAATATATCTCCAGAATTTTTACAGCAACTTGTGATTCTTTCTCTGTTTATCAATAATAGAAACAGGGCGACACCCGGTGTGGCATGATGGCAAACTAGCTCGACTGGATTGCCATTTAAATCTGAGCGAGTTCAATTCCTACTAAGTTCTCTGCATTTGTTACTTAGTAACCGAAGCTAATCTTAGAAATAACAGATAACAAGTAGACGCTTGACGTAGAGTTATAGCAAGTAAGATAGATTGCAAAACTAAGGTAGAGATTTCGATTTTGCCTGGATACACTCCACGTGTTACATTGTCCTACGGATGAGTTGGTTATTATGCGCGTCTTATCATTATGTGTGCAATTATGGCGCTCCACATCTTCCTATCTTTTATTGCTCGAAGTAACTTTTGATCTTTATGGTACACTTTCTGTTGTCTCTTACTAAACAATCGAAATAGTTGAATTTCTCTATCTGCTTCGAAGAGCCGTATTCCAATTGCCATTGGTTTCGTTAAATTCAATTACGCGTAAACACGCCCAAGATAGGTATGATTCTACGTCTTCTCCTCGCTATGGGTAAGGCCTGTAGCAGTAAACCATGATTATCTTTAAAAAAAATTCTTTCAATGCAAAAATATATTATGGCTTTAAGTAATCTTCGAAATGTTGATAAACCGTAAAAAAAAAAAAAAATCAATGCTCTATCTTTACACTAGATAAGATCAGACCAGAAATAAAGTACTACTGCCATATATGGGTGAGGTTACCTAGAATTATCTTTCCAACTTAAGAACTGAACACTACACAGTTTGTAGGATACTAAATGAGACATTAATGTCCCAGCTTTGCTTTTACTTTTTTTCTTTTTTTTTTCCTCCATAATAACAATTTATTTAAAAAGAAAAATAGCTAATCAGAGCAGTTGCCATGAAAATATTTATAGAAAAACAGATGGAAGCCAGAACACGTCAATGAGAAAATGACTGAAGTCATACCTTAAAAAAAACTTTCAATGTAAAAATATGTTATGGCTTTAAGTAATCTGCGAAATGTTGATAAACCGTAAAAAACAACAACAAAAATAAATCAATGCTCTACACAAAATAGATCAGACCAGAAATGAAGTACTGTTGCCACAAGTGGGTGAAGCTGCCTAGACCTCTCTTTCCAATATTGATAGCGTTCAAAACCGTCCACGCGTCCTTGTGGGGATTAATTATTTTCTAGTCTACAAAATCTGGATCATCACAGCTAGGCACCACAATCCGGCGTACATTGAAACAGTTCATTCCTATCCCCTTCGTATTCCATTAGTGAGAAGGAAATTTCTTAAAAAGAACTACTAATCTATGGAATAGGCACTCGATATCTCTTCAATTTAGTCGTTATCTTTCCGACATATCATCATAATCGACACTTCTTCCTATTACGTTCATACAACAACCCATTCAGTAACACTCTACCTTGGGTATATCTTGTATTGGGTGAATTATTATCACATAAAAAAACACCAAGCTTCACAAATAACGTTCAAGCATAAGCCTCGTCGGCTTCTGTTATGGATCCCGGGAATGGGGCCCGCACAAATAAATGAACAACGACAGGAATTGAAATAGAAAATAAGTGTATTAACGTAAAAATACAGACTTGAATGAAGATTAGTAGTCCAGGAATGCGGATTAGTAAAAAGTATATGTACAAGTCTCTGGAAGTGAAGCCGTAGCCGTAGCTTACTGAGTATGCCCGCGTCGGAAGCTGACGGGTACGGCGTAATAATATTCTCGATGAGTGGAGCACAGAGTTACTATGAACTACTGTGTACTGACTGCCAATGACTCTCTGGACTCTCGTATTTTCCGGTTAACTCTCTCTGAAAAAGCGGTATCCTCTCGTCTCGTTTCTATAGTAGTAGTATAAGTATATTCTGGACGAGTCCATCTTTAGGAAAAGAGAGAACCCCACAACAGCTTCCGAACTGCGTCATCCAATAAATGACAACCAGGATGCGTGGGTAACATGTGGAATGTTTTTAAGGCTCTTTCTGATGCTGCCGTACACTTAGATCGTCTCATCATGACGATATTACCAAGAAGTAACACTCTAGACTAAACAATTAGCAATTTGCCTGAGCACATTGATCGACTTGTATTTTTACGGTTTATCAACCATTTTAACGCTATTTAAAGCCGAAACATATTTTCGGATGGCCAGAATATTTTGGAATAAATAGCGGTTTTCTGATACAATTCCGACTGCTCAGCTTATATCGGATAGGAGAAAACGTGGATTAATACCTTTCCCATAGGTATTTATTTATAAGTGATTATAATGAACTCGACTGGAATTCGAACCGCACATCCAAGTTTAAGCAATGACTGTGTTCCTCTGCTTGTGTAACATGGGGCAGAGTCTTGTTACTCGTTATAGGGTTTTCCAACATATTGTGTCATGTAGGAAGTTGAATTGAAGCATAAGGTCGCCACCACTAGTGATCTCTCCAAACACCTTCGTAATCACCATGAGACACATTTAACTCTTTCTGAGTCCCCTGTACCTTTAGTCTGATACCCAAAGACTCTGAAATAATCCTATTCGAGCTTCCGGTGCGACTTCCAAGCACTACAGCATGTCGTTTCCAAATTTTTGGCAGAGGGAATTGCATCATGGCGCTCTTTTTTGACAGACGGTGCGCAACTGACCCTACTATACTGTGCAGTCAACAAATTTAAAAAAACAGCAAACATATGCGAAATTAATTTTAAATAGAAGTGCGGCTACTAATCTACGTACTGTCCATGATCAACGTTGCTTAACTTCGATGATTGGACAAGAACTGCTGTTTCAGCGTCATATGGCCGTAAGCCCGCCACATGCCACATGCCACATGCCACATGCGTTGTTTCAGTATTATTTTAAAGACTGGAGCAATTTTAAGAGAGAGAGAGAGAGAGAGAGAGAGAGAGAGAGAGATTATTATATTTTTTTGCTCACTTGTACCATTTTATCCTGCCAGACAGTGATAGCGCACGCCTTACGAATTATATTTATAGTATAGTGCACACGGTCGCATAGGGTGTACATTCTGGTCTGGATGCCCGACGAATGAGATGCGGGTGAATATAGAAATGTTAAGAGTCGCTTTCTTGCTAAAAAAAAAAGTAAATAAATCCGAAAAGATGTGTTCGTAAGAAGGAGCGAAGTTTTAGAAGCGCGAGGAACCAGATCGCACTGTTGGTGAGTTCCTCCATCGTACTCAACACGTGAATGCGTAGCTAGTTTTGAAAACAGTTAAATTCTATTTTCCAGAGGTCGAAGGAATCCATTACACAAAACATTTGAAAAATCAAGCGTTTGATTTTTCTTGTTACTGGAATATAATTCAATAAACAAGAGGAAAAACAAACATGGAACTCAAAAACACGGACATCCACACACAAATACATAATACATCGTTGAGAACATATTAGGGTAATATTACCGGTTTCACTGTTCTGTGTTTTTCACAAGTTAAATTGAGATAGAGAGACGTGTGGCTATGGCATTAACTGTTTCGTATTTTGCATTTTGGACATGCGAGACAGACCATGGCACGGCTACAAATTTCTCTATCTTAATTTAACTTTTAATAGTCATATAGATGTGAATCCGGTAAATAAACATTAATAAAGACTCCAGTCGCATTTACAAGATCTTTCCCCACTCGCTCTCTTTCTCTCTCTCTCTCTCTCTCTCTATATATATATATATATATATATATATTCTAAACACATACTGTTAAATATAAGAGACAATGAATGTCTGTTATATTTAAACATGAGCCGTTCTAAACATCGTATTTTTACTTTAATTTCAGATGAAAATAAAGACAAAAATTCTCCAACATTTGGATAATTTTTATTAAGTTGGTTCTAAGCTTTCGACTTACATGGGCCATCTTCAGAGAGGTTACAAGCACGTTAACATAAAAAAAACCACGATCAGCGACGATTTTATCTTGTGTTGACATAACAGTTACTAAAAATAGTAAACGCAGTTGGTGAATTTGTAATATGGTTCTATGACGTCACACCGCGTGAGAGCTCGAAATGATAACAGAACCATATATCCAAATGTTGGAGATTTTTTGTCTTTATTTTCACCAGAAATTAAAGCCAAAATACGACGTTTAGAACAGCTCATGATTAAACATAATAAACATTCATTGTCTCTTATATTTAACAGTATATGTTTAGAAAATTATCTGCTGCCTCGATGCACTATATATATATATATATATATATATATATATATATAGGGTGCTATGGATAAATTGTCGTCAAAATTAATAAATGAAAATGACACTAACATCTTATTTTAACAGATATATTGAGCAAAATTAGACGAAAATATTTCAAAATATTAAACAATAAATTTATTCAATAAAATCGCCATGGGCTTCAGGTGTGTGTGAAAATATTGTCACTTAACTGATTGATGCTACTTTCAGTATCCCAATTTTGGAGTTTCATAGACGGACCCATCCGTCCAGTTTTCAGGCTTACTCACTTATTTGACATCGCAATATATACATCGTCATCATTTATCGATCACACTCAGATGGACCATAGGGCAGCAACTTCTTGTTGCTGGAACAAACCTTTTTTTTACGGAACAGTGTTGTTAGCCCCTGCACCCAACCCCAAAATCTGGAGGACCGGTGGACCATACGTGGTCCTTACGTTTACAGCACCTGGTATTCCCAAATGGTCACCCATCTAAGTACTGACCAGGCTTAATGCTGTTTAATTTCGGTGAACCGTTATATTCAACACGATATAGCCGTAGACGCAATATATACACACTTGTGCAAATTAATTAAAGCACTTACTTTAGTTCGGTTTCTTTTTCACCATATGGTCAGTTTTAAATCTAATGGAGTCACAGGGTGTAATCAAATTCTATTTTTTTTCCTCAGATTAGGTCATTTGAAGTGGTGTGGTGTGCAGTAAAATGAATCTATTTTCGGGCTGTATTATGAAATTTATTTGACCTTGAAAAACATTGAGTTATTCGTGATTGCATCAGATTTTTATCATTGTCTCGACTATCGATTAGTTGTTCCACGGATATTGTCTGCGATGGACGTTACTAAGTGGAAGAGTACAAAAATTCTAACCCTGCAAGAACACACTGGCAAGCCTTACATTGAGATCGCGGATATTGTTGATGTCAACCGTTCAAGTATTAGTCGTGTCATTAGAAATAAACTGAATCTATCAATTCAAAACGTTAAAAAAATGCAGTCGGAAGAGTAAGATCAACGCCAAGAGTTGTCATATACATGATCAAGGAAAGTGTGAAAGATCTGCCGAAGACATTATTCGTTTTGTTTCAATTAACTTTTAAAAGGGTGTATTACTGACTTTAAATTAACAAACTAAGATCTGTGTAGGAATATTCGTTCCTGTGCCAACCCGAATATGTTAGATCGAGCAAAAATAATGATGAAAATGAAATTTAAAAAGAGCTCAAGTTTTATTATCCTGGTTACTGCATAAATGCTGACACTATACAGCGGCATATATATATATATATATATAATACTGTTTGATTATAAACAGAATATCTACTTAAATACGAGTATCGATCAAAAATAATGTTCCAACTAATCAAATCAAATTACGAAAATGTATGTCATTCGGCATAGGGGAAGCCACCAATTGATCTGGCGCGTTTTAGACCTCTCGACCACGAATGACGATCAGTCTAAGCGAAGTCAAATTAAGCCTATAACACAATTTTCGATTCATCGTAATAACCATATCTCCTCCGAAATGTATCGTAATGTCAACAAATGTAAACATGTTATGGACATTAACGAAGATTAGCGAAACTGGTTATAAACAACAATTTGAATCACTTGGTGGCTTTCCCTATGTGGATAGCGGTAGCAGATTCAAATCCTACCGAATAGCACACATTTTCGAAGCAAAAATTTATCGTAAATAATCAGGCCGGTATAAATAAATATATAATGTTGTTTGATTATAAACAGAATATCTACTTAAATGTGAGTATCGATAAAAAACAATGTTCAAACAAATCGATTCATATATATGTGTGTGTGTGTGTGTGTGTGTGTGTGTGTGTGTGTGTGTGTGTGTGCGAGTGTGTGTGTGTGAAAAGTGTATGCATATAATTATAAATATACATACATATGCAATTTGTTGTATATATTATTTATATATTATCTATGCGCGGTACTTATTTGAATACACCAGTCGAATGTATGCGTATGCGTATGTATGTGCACAACGGCACACATATACATATATATGCCAAGCCCCATGCGGTTCGCATATAGTTATGTTTGGGTGAGCCCCAGTCGGCGGGCACGCGCGTGTGAGTGTCTTTGCGCACGTCAATGGGTGTACAAATGTGCATATATGTCTGCGTCTGTCACGACGACAATTTTTTTCCCACTTCCACAAAAATCTAAACTTATTTATAAATGGAACTTGTCTGTGTGTGTATCTGTGTGTGTGTGTGTGTGTGTGTCCGTTACCTATAGACTTCGAAATGGCTGAACCGATTTTCTTGAAAATGAACACAGAGTCTGCGAGTCTGCGAGTGTTCTTATCTAGGTTTTGTGTCGAGGTACCCCCGATAAATATCGAAAATCAAATATCGAAACAATCGGGTTATAGAAGGAGTGGTCTGATTATAATCAAATTTGGTACACTCATAGAGAAAGACATAAGAAACGATATTCAAAAGTTTCAAAGTTGCAGTTTTTACAATAGTGCAGAAAAATCGAATATATATATATATATATATATATATATATATATATATATATATATATATATATAAGGCAAGATGTTTGTGTGTGTCTGTTTTTCTCCAGGACGATGGATTATTTCTAAAGCTTTCATTACACCCGATCAACGCCGGGCTATACTGCTAGTACACCAATATACGCAGCTGTACATTTATCCAATTAAAAAAAATATATAATCAGTTTGTCTGACGATCGCAAGCGCATGAAACTCAGGGTCACAAACTCACACCTATATATATATATATATATATATATATATATATATATATATATATATATTACCTCCGTTCATATATATATGTTAATCGTATCACACCGAACAAGGCTGTAACCCCAGTACGTGCGTGTGTGTGTAAATAACGATCTTTAATCATCTCAATATTTGAAATTCTGTATAAACATACAGTGTGTTGTGTGTATATATATGTATATATATATATGTGTGTGTGTGTGTGTGTGTGTGTGTGTGTGTGTGCATGAGTAAAAAGAGTTTGTACATGTAACAGAGCAGAATCATGCCGACTTCAAAGTTTTGTGAGGGCACAGTTATGATGTTCCCACTCGTTAGAGCTGTTTGCAAGCAGCATCATAATGGCGTCCTCACAAAACTTGGAAGTCGGCATGACTCTGCTCTGTTAAAGAAAAATCCTTTGTAATCATCAAAGTTTTATCTACACTCCAATATCGAACTCTTCACCATAAAAACGTGCTTACAAAACACATTTTATCCGTACAACCACTGAGAAACAACAACTTTGGCTCTAAACATTATCACAATATCATCGATATACATTATATGTACATATATAAACATAGTGACTATTATATGCATTTACTATATATATATATATTATGCTCTCATTACGATTGAGCTCTCTGGAGAAGAAAATTAAAAAAAAAACAGTTTCCACTTTTGCTATAACCGTGACTCTTCAGAAATGAATTGAGTTCTTTCGGCGACTGGTGTGTGTATACACTGCTTATATACAACACGTTAAAATTTCCATTCTCTGAATCCATGCGCCTATGGCTTAGGGAGTAGCGACTCCTACTGACACCAAATCGGTTGAGTTTCGATCCCGGCGGTAAGCAAGTGAATGTGTCTAGGCACACTGATGAGCTGTGTTACAGCGAAACAGGCTTGTATGTGGATGACTAATATATATATATATATATATCGCAGTACATTTATCAGCCAAGGCAAACACTTGAGCTGCCAAGAAGTGGCTGTAATTGCTCAGCTGAATAACAGATCGATAAACGTAAGGCGCCGTTAATAATGATTGTCTTCGTCTCGTTTCTTTCTTGGCTAATCATATTCAACTTGAGAGGTCAGTGAACACTTTCGTTAAAAACAAATAACAGAAACAACAAAACTGCTGATATTGTGGAAATGCCCGCGACTACGATGTTAGTCTCGGGCGCCGATGAGAAAATATTTAAATGAGAATTTAATAGGCTACAAAAACACGGATAAAGTAATATTATCTTACTTATCGACCAAATAATATATTATTGAATAACTGACTGGACTAGCATCGCCACCTTTGTTGTTTCTGGTAGAATCTAATCTATCCAGTTAGTGTTCACAGGCTTAAGACCAGATCACGTTGGAACGTTGGTTCCTTTACGATCAGCGACGTTAAGCAACGTTGAGTAGGTGATCGCTTGGGAATAGTAAACATGGGTGTGCGGGAGGTGTATTGGATAATGGCTCAGAATTGCTAATCGGGGAGCTAAGTTCTAATTCCAGTTAAGTTCCTTGCATTTACATTAGGAAACATAGGAATCCAAATCATTTTTCCTCAGCTGTTGGTTAATTAGTAAGGTTTGTATACCTAAAACATCATCATCATTTTTTTTTTAAGTTCTGATAATCTGACAGTATTTTCTGGCTGTAAATAACCTATAAAAGGCTGATAAAATGTAGAAAACATCAATCAAGTTATGTTCCTCTGATTGTATTAGCGTATAGTGATGGTTACGAGATTCTCTTTCATGCCAACTGTAGCTGGTTGGATTCTCACTGGGTGCCTCATTAGTTTGGCTTTGGGAGAATCTCACTTTCATTACTTTTCCCTGTATGATTATGCAGATTAAGTGTGAACAAATGTTTCCAGTTTTTCGTTCTTTATAAGATTTGCAATTGGTATAATGAATCACGACTAATACGGAAATCCGAGTTCGAATTCCAGTCTGGTTCATTATGTTAGGTTCACTTATATTCACTCGAAAATACCCTTGTAAAACGTATGAATTCATCACTTTTTCTTCGGCTATGGATTAAATGATGGGACTTGTATCTGTAAAATTAGTGTAATTCTCAAATGAATGCATTATACAATATTGAATCGCCAAAGAGAGAATGATTCTTTCAACACAAAATATTTTTTAGCTTCAAATAACTCGCAAAAAAGGGTTGATAAGCCGTAAAATTCAAATCAAAATTGATTATTCGTTCTAGCATTAATTATTTGTTGTAGTTATTCAATCCGGAGTCTCCTAAACAGAGGTTCTGAGATTAATCACACACACACACACACACACACACATATGTGTATATATATATATATGTGTGTGTGTGTGTGTGTGTGTGTGTGTGTGTGTGTGTGTGTGTGCACGAAAGAGAGTGAGAGAGAGTGAAGGTGAGAAATAAATGTGTATCGGAATCTGAAAGACAATATTATTAAATAGAATTGTTTGCAATAATCTGTTTTCGTATTTTGTTATTTTAAATGATATATATATATACATATAAGTATTATGACATGAACTATTTTATCTTTTATGAGGCATATTGACAGAAAATAAAAAATAAAGTAATTTTATTTGATTTACTCAATAAATGTTTTAACAAGAAAAAAATACTTGTTACAAAATAAATTTAATATTTCGTATAATAGCATTTTGCTTTGACCACAGCCGTCATTCTGTCAGGCATTGACATCACATGCTTCTTTAATATGTCTAATGGTATCTCCTGCCAAGCAGCTAAGTGTGTATTGCGAAGTAACAATAGATTTATCGATTTTTTTATCCAAAATATCCCATAGATGTTCAATAGGATTGAGATCAGGGCTTTGTGGGGACCAACTCAAATTCCAAACCTTCCTTCCTCTTCCTTTTTAGTTAAATAATTCTTACAAAGGTTTGGCTTTTCACCCTGTATTTGAATTTCAGTGAGTTTTTTAGGAAAATCACCCCTGTCCTAATAACTTTGCACACTCCCGATAGTGTGCAAAAGTGTTAGGACATGGGTGATTTTAAACTTTATTTTGATGCCCCATAAAAGATAAAACAGTTTTTGTCCTAATACTTTTGCATAGGACTGTATGTATATATGTATGCATGCATTTAAATAAATTATTGGAAGTACAAAAATGTATAACATCACGAAACAATGTAAATTTCATACTGATAGGCAAATAAATGATTAAAAATAAGAAACAAGAGAATGACCAACCGGTTTCAATCCCGTTTATCATCAGGGTCAACTGGGATTTTTTTTAATTCCGCCTTCTCCAAAACTTCATCGTTTTAATTCCGCCTTCTCCAAAACTTCATCGTTGCTCATATGTTCGGTCCATGGTATCCTCAGTATCAGCATGCTGAGAAGTATAAGGAATACTCCTGAAGATGGCACATTAGCCGAAACTGCTTGCAAAAAAAAAAAACAAAAACAAACATTTAAACAATTTCTACACTCATTCAGTTGAGAAAAAAAAACATTTTTTCACATACAAGAAAATGTAATGAAAAACATAAACACTATACAATGTCGAATATGTTTAACTAAACATGCACACACACACATACACACACACACACACACATACACGCATATATATATGTGTGTGTGTGTGTGTGTAAAAAATAAGACAGACACGTTATTCCATGGTTAAGCAGAAGTATGGGGCCCATTTCAGGTGAACCATCGTCAGCTTCCGTCTTTATTGTACCGAAGAGTTTACATGAATCTTTTAATCTTCTGTACAATAAAGACGGGAGCTGACGATGGTTCGCTTGAAATAGGCGTATACGTCCGCTTAATCATGGAATAACGTGTATGTTTTATTTTTTTACATATATTTGCTTTTTATTTATTTATAGACATATATATTTTGAGCTCTGCTAGAGAGTTATTCTACCATATTATGTACAGGATACTCCTTTGCATTTTTCTATATCTACACCGAATGTTTATAGATAGATAGATAGATAGATAGATAGATAGATAGAAAGAGATCATTGGTGCCCACTAGGTATGAATTTACACGAGCTACTAGATTAGCAAGTAGATCCCATTCTTTTACAGTGAAACCAATAAAATATAACCCATTTTCTACTCTAACAGCTTCTTTTCACTCAATTCCCACCTGTGGAATTACTTTCCATATACTTAATTCTCCGACAACTACAATCTCCAGGAATTTAAATATAAGGTCAAAAGACGTCACCTATCACACTAACTCGCATCCTACCATTCTACCATTCACCTACACTAAAAAATTTTTCAACAAAAACAATGTCAAAATTAGTTATAGTTGCGTTAAAAACATAGATAAATATATTGCGCAAAATATTGCTATGATATCAAATAAATATTTGGACCACATAAACAACATCCGTCACCACATTAATAATAAAACAGATCCTTCTAAAAATAATTGCAACTGCCGAAAAAATAAAATCTGCCCATTGAATGGCCAATGTATGTCGGAAAGTACTGTTTATAGAGCTCGAATTCATTCAGATGATAACGATGTTAAATTTTACTTTAGAAGTGCTTCTAACAGGTGGAAGATAAGATTTAACGACCACATGTTGTCTTTAAACAATAGTAAATACGGCAAAAGTACTGCTTTATCCATACATTATTGGAAATTAAAAAACAACATTAAGAACCCAATTATTACCTGGAATATCGAAGCTAAATCCAAACATTACAATGGAAAAAGAGATAAATGTAATCTATGCATTTAAAAAAAATTGTCATCTTAAACCATATCAAGAATATAAATTTGTTTCATATCACCCGGTTCACACTCCACCCACGTCTATTGTACAGGTGTAGAGGCTCATCCCTTGTTCCCTGTTTAGGATGTAGTTTCCGGCTTTCTCTTTTCCAATCTTTTTCACTTTTCTTTTTTTTTTTTTCAATTGGAGTAGATAGACTGAACTATCGCCCGGTTCACACTCCACCCACGTCTATTGAACAGGTGTAGAGGCTCATCCCTTGTTCCTGTTTAGGATGTGGTTTCCGGCTTTCTCTTTTCCAATCTTTTTCACTTTTCCTTATTTTTTCAATTGGAGTAGATAGACCGAACTATCGCCCGGTACACACTCCACCCACGTCTATTGAACAGGTGTAGAGGCTCATCCCTTGTTCCCTGTTTAGGATGTGGTTTCCGGCTTTCTCTTTTCCAATCTTTTTCACTTTTCCTTATTTTTTTTTCAATTGGAGTAGATAGACCGAACTATCGCCCGGTACACACTCCACCCACGTCTATTGAACAGGTGTAGAGGCTCATCCCTTGTTCCCTGTTTAGGATGTGGTTTCCGGCTTTCTCTTTTCCAATCTTTTCACTCTTACGTAGCCCCCTGCACACCAGTGGCCTTACCGCCTTGTCCGGGGTGATATGATTAAAAAAAAAGAAGTTATTTAATGACTATATTCTGTCACAAAAAAAATACCGAACCCTTTATTACAATCACTGGGGTATATCATTCTTATTTCTTACCTACAGCTACTTCTGGTAGTCATGAGTTATCTCCCTCTAACCCTGCAAGTTACTTGTTCACCACTGCTGTAGCCTGGTATTGAACTCACAACTCTTTGGATAAAATCACAAGAACTAACATGCGGCAAACTCATTCGGTAGAAAATCTCTCTTGAGTAGCTCTTGGGCCTTGTGAACAGTTAATAAAATTATATTTCGATGGCAAGTGGCAGTTGTGGAGGTATCTGAGGTACCCATATTTCTTGAGAGTCTCTAGATCTGCCTTATGGAATGTCTTACTCATGGAAGAGTACAAAGTTGTTTTGAAGCAACGAAAACTTTCGAAACAGCTTGGTATAAATGTCGCCGGCGAACCTACCAGAACGAGGAAAAAATCAGCGTAAGTTCCACTAACGAACTCTTGATTCCGACTTTTCTTCTCATCTTTTTTTATGTGCTCTGTCCTTTCACGACGTAGGCGATCATGGTTTCTACATCTTCCTATCCCTGGCGGCCCTTAGCACGCTTTCCCTTGTTACACCACGCAACCCTCGTTCCGTAATCCAACTAATCAGGTCTTTCAGATATGTTATCCGCTGAATTCCCTTGTCTATTTTCTCCTCTATTTGGTCTGTGAGTATCAGGTTCTCCAAGCCCTCCTTGCATGTTCCAGGAACTTTGGCTGTCTCTTCCTGATGCTCATTATTAATTTCCTTTTCGTTTCCATCCTTTCCAAAACCTCATCAAAAAACTTTCGATCTATGATATTCGCAGCATCCTTCTGTAGAACCACATTTCAGTTGCTTCAAGTTTTTCCTTCATCTTTGAAGATATTGTCCATCATTCACTGCCATATTGAAGAACCGACATCACATAGCAATCCAGTACTCTCTTCTTTGTTTCTAGCGAAATTGTCCTGTTTCTTAATACTTTACTCAACTTCTGGAATGCTTCCTTCGTCATACCAATTCGCCTTCAGATCTCAGTGTCGCACTTTCCATTTTCTGTTAAAACACTTCCCACGTATTTAAATTTTTGTACCTGCTTAATTTTTATATCCCTTACCTGTATTTGGCATTTTGGGCTGCCCTATTTGCTGATGATCATGCATTCGGTTTTCTTGTAGTTAATTTGTAGTCCTTTCTTGTCACTCTCTTCAACTACCTTATGTAGGAGGTCCTTCTCCTCATGGATTACTTATTAGTGTTCCGTATTAGGAGATAGCTATGTATTTTCATAAGCTACCAGGTAAGGCTAGAGAGCTTAGTCTGCCCCACAATTTAACCAACAGATCGGCGGTGTTGGAAGAATAAATTGATTCAAACAATTCTTTAGAGAAGTAGGACAGAATGAACACAAACAGAATTTGAACTCGACTCACCGGTTCTGTATTTTTGTACCGACAACCTTTCAGCCGTTGGAACTTTTCTAATACTACAATTATAGCAACAATCATTTTCAGATTCATTTTGATTTTTTACGTAGCTAGTCCATACTTAACTCATCGCTCTCATCGAATGACCTCTCGCCATCAAGGAGGGGTTCGTTGATGCTTCTGTAACTAGTATTTTTTTACAGGTAGGGGTGTTGACCCTACACAAACCCCTTTATTCTCTGGTCGAGATTGACTGGTTGCCAACCAAGGGTATAGAACCCAATCTGCCTTGCTACTTAACCCATAGTCGGAGAGAGAAGACATGGATTCATACCTTTCCCCCATAGGTAAAGTGAATACGAGAAGTTCAACTGGAGTTCGAACACAGTTATCCGATTTTTCATTTCCAGACGATATCCACTGCGCCACAACGCACATCCGGGTAGTTTCTCCGCCGGCAAAAAAAGAAAAACAACAACAACAACAAAAACAAAACATTCAGACATCTGCCACTTTCAGATTCAGAAATAGAAATGCGCATCTAGTCACGCCTGGATGAATTAAAAACACGAGTTCACAGTCGAGTCTGAATGATTCTCAGGCCATAATTCACTCGCTTCTGACGTGCTTTCTCTAAAGAAACCAGAAAAACCTATAAAAGTAATCATTCTGCCTCTCAGTGCGACTACTGCCACTATTTACGACATTTTCATAATATCCATTTTTATACCCTATTATTTAAATCATATTTTTTAAATTCTACTGTTTGCTTTTTCTTTGTCAAAAGCATTTTTATAAAATTTAAAAAATTAATGGTTTAATTTAGCGCAAACGCAGATCCACTATCGAAAAATTAAAAAGTAGTTATCATATTCTATTTTCGACGAAACTTGGCGCCTATTCGACGATAATAATAATTTTTTTTCAGATATAGCTGTACGTACTAAAGTTTTTTCTATAAATATTTTTATGACAATTATTCTAATGAGATCTTCCTCGAGATAGCTCGACGATACGAAACTAAGTGTACTACTAGATCGGCAGTTAGGTTTCATCGTTTTACTGTGGAAATAGTATATGCCATTCTAATCGTTTCTTTTCACGTACTTGCCACTTGTGGAACTCTTGCTTCCCTACAACCAACGTTCTTTAAAAATATAAAAATGGAACATCAATCGCAATCTTCTGTCTTCTACATTCATGCTCTTTTTTATACTTTCTCCGCTCATTCTCTTTCAGTCACACTGGCCTCTGGAATCTTAGCGGAATTATCGCCTTGCTCGTAGTGAAATGATTAAAAATGCAAATATAGAAAATATAATCAGAAACAAAGAAAAGAGTTTTTAACTGTTATTTAATATCAATCCTATTGTTCAATTGTTTCATCACAGATGAAGACGAGACTTGAGGCAACATAGATGTTGCTCTACAGAAGGATAATGAGAATACAATTGAGAAAGCGTGTAAGTAAAAAGAATATTTTAATTAAAATGGAAAAAATAGACAATGATACTTAAAAAAGAGATAGTGGAAATTTCTGGGATAAGTAATGAAGAAAGAGGGCTTTGAAGGTGTGAGATTCACAAGGTATATTGAAATGGGGGGGATGAGGGAACTAACAAGTATCATCCCTAAGGAATTTGTGCACATAGATGCCAGAATAAATAGAGGGAAAAATAGTAAAAAAAGACGAATGAGCAAAAAATTAAAAGAAGTTGTGGAGAGCTAAGTGTTCTCACGTCCTGAATGAACACAGGGCATAAAACTATAAAGAACTAGCAGTATAGCCCGGCGTTGCTCGGGTGTAATGAAAGCTTTAAAACTAATCCATGGTCCTGGGGCTCAGACTCTTTGGACGTTGGCACGAAAGACTAAAAAGCAATAGTTGTTTCCAGTTAAAACGAAACTGTAAACTGAAAGAAAAATGAATGGATGTAAGTCAAATTTTGATTTCCTGGTATCGATTTATATATGTATATATATTATCGATTTTCTGCACTATTGTAAGAACTGCAACCTTGAAACTTCTCAATATCGTTTCTTATGTCTTTGTCTATGAGTGTATCAAATTTGATTAAAATTGGACCACTATTTCTATAACCCGATTTTTTCGATAATCGATTTTCGATATTTATCGGATGTACCTCGACACAAAACCTAGCTAAGAACACTCGCAGACGCTTATAGTACAACTGTGTAAGTTTTCAAGAAAATCGGTTCAGCCGTTTCGGACTCTATAGGTAACGGATACACACACACAGACACAGACACACACACACACACACACACACACGCGCGCGCGCACACACACACGCGCACACACACACGCACGCACACACACACACACACACACACACACACACACACACACACACACACGCACATACACACACACACACACAGACACACACACACAGAGAGACAAAGTTCCATTTATAAATAAGTTTAGATTACATTCCCTCGGTTCCTCACACCGCATTTATTCAGGCGGACTACCTTAATACTCTTCGTGTTCTTTTGATAAGGAGCTAATTCCACTCAGATATCTTCTTACCAAGAACTGTTGCTTTGTGGAACACTATCCCAGTGAGTTGCTACATAACCCCATCAAGTCTAGGGTGAACTGTTTGCCTTTCCCATATATCCGAAGAAATGTTCCCTCTTACTCTTATGGCTATCTCAGAACAGCCTCCTTCAATAATCTTCTATTTTGAGTGAGTCTCGAGTTTGTATAGAATGAACGCAGGACATAGAACTATAAAGAATTACATTCCTCGGTTCCGCACATCGCGTTTATTGAGGCGGACTACTTTCATTCTATTCGTATTCTTTAATAAGGAAGAAGTTCAACTCAGATATCTTCTTCCCAAGAACTGCTGCTTTGTGGAATAATATCCCAGTAAATTGCTACATAAAACCATCAAGTCTAGTGTGAACTGTTTATCTTTCCCATATATCCGAATAAATTGCACCTTTTACTCTTATGACTCTCTCGGAACAGCCTTCTTCAGTAATCTTCTACTTTGAGTGAATAATGAAAAAAATGTAGCATTCTGGGAAGGACTGATATTGTCTTTACTGGAACGATTTGAGAGAGTACCGAGAAGAATGCTGAGTAGGTTTTCTTTCGCGATGAAAAATGTATAACATATCTGGCCGGAACATAATACTGTATAAAATAATGACAAGAGTAATAATGTCGTTATCGAAATTCTGAGAACGGTTACCAAGAAGCTCGTCAAAAATCGAAGAAATTAAAAATCAGGACAAGCGTTGTTATCATCCAGATAACAGCATTATGGAAATTAGCTAGAATACTGAAAAAGAGTTAAAGAGTAAAATTGCTGAACACAGAGTTAACCTTGAATTATAACCGGTGTAAACACCCATCAAATATATGTATTTGCACAGACTGTCTGGGAAACAGCATTACAATATACTGTTTCATTACAGCTAATTTTCTTATATTTGACTGTTATTAAAACAAAATAAACATCAGCATCAAATTTTCCAAAAATGAGGAATGCAAGGGGTTACTGGGATTAAAAGCGAATGAGATGTTAGTGATGAGAAAGAACATTAAAAGAAGAGGTTTCAGGAATCGTTGCTTCGCACTGTCTTTTCTATAAATATTTTTCTGGCAATTGTTTTAATGAGCTTTTCTTCTTGATGCATTTAAGCTTGAATATAAGCATACTACGGATGTGCGTTGTGGTGCAGTGGATATCGGCTCGGAACGAGAAATTGGGGATCCGAGTTCGAATTCCAATTGAATTCATTGCATTCACTTACGCGCAAATACCCTTGGGAAAGGTATTAATCCGTCTCTTCCTTCCAGTTATGGGTTAAATAACAGGACAGATTGGGTTCTATAGACTTGGCAAGGAACCAGTCTACTGCAGAAAGCAATGGCAACATACTGCAGGATAATCTTCTGCCCAGTCAGTCATGTCTCTTTCGAGACATGATCGCTCAAGCGTGTTTCACGTATGGCACTTAACTGACTGACTGGATTGGTAACTAGGTCTCACCATTCTCCTGTCAAAATAGATAAATGTAACGGTAACATCTCTTGCTTCCTTTCTCGCCTGTGCAAGTCTCTTCCGACTTCTTGATTCCCTGCCACCTACAATCCTCAAAACATGCAACGGCAATCACTCATCTTCTGTCTTCCTTGGGCACCTTGAGGTGGTGTAATGGTTTGCAAGCTTGTTTCGCTAAAATCATTACAATTGAGTAGTGGGTTCTATCTTCATAGGGTGTCTCTTACTTTCAGCCTTGTGCCACATCTAAACTACGCTTAGAAAATCACCATCTTCCGTCTTCCTGAAACTTGTTCTCCTTCATTAACTCTTGACGCCAGTGTATAAATAACGAGAGTAACTATGCTGGTTACATAGGCACTTATATTTGGTATCAGAGTAATCTTGAACAAAAAATCAAGTCTCTTACAAATATTCCAAAGATTCTGTCCAAAACAGAATATATGATCTGGAATCGGATTTAAAAAAATGATAGCAAATACCCTGATGAACAAAATTTAGGGTGATTCGAACGAGTTTATCTTTGTTTTCTTGCCTTGTAAAATTTTGCAAAGTAATAATAACAAAAGAACCATTCTATTTTTATTTGGCAATAAATACTAAAAAAGTATGAAATACATTATTTCTTAAAAAAATGGGTGGCCTAATAATTATGGCCTGTAGTCTAGGTATTTAAAATGTTTATTATTTATTAATTTCACATTTTGAAGCTTTATATTTGGTATCAGAGTAATCTTGAACAAAAAATCAAGTCTCTTACAAATATTCCAAAGATTCTGTCCAAAACAGAATATATGATCTGGAATCGGATTTAAAAAAATGATAGCAAATACCCTGATTTTATTATTTTTTTTATTTAAAATCAGGGTATTTGCTATCATTTTTTTAAATCCGATTCCAGATCATATATTCTGTTTTGGACAGAATCTTTGGAATATTTGTAAGAGACTTGATTTTTTGTTCAAGATTACTCTGATACCAAATATAAAGCTTCAAAATGTGAAATTAATAAATAATAAACATTTTAAATACCTAGACTACAGGCCATAATTATTAGGCCACCCATTTTTTTAAGAAATAATGTATTTCATACTTTTTTAGTATTTATTGCCAAATAAAAATAGAATGGTTCTTTTGTTATTATTACTTTGCAAAATTTTACAAGGCAAGAAAACAAAGATAAACTCGTTCGAATCACCCTAAATTTTGTTCATTCTTTCATTGATGAAACTGCAAGATAGGTAATTATTAAATCTTTATAAATTCATTTGATGCACATGTTATTGTGCAATATTAACAAAAGAACCATTCTATTTTCATTTACAATTATTCACCTGGCAATAAATACTAAAAATATTATGAAATGCATCATATTTTTAAAACACTGAGCTGGACTAATAATTATGGCCGGTAGCTCGATTAGGCAAGGGCGTTTGACAAAATTCGCCACAAAAAATTGATGGATGCTCGGCAGCCTCGACATATTTAGGAAAGACTTCAGAGTAATCAAACATCTCTACTGGCAGTAAACTGCCTGCATACGGACATGTAACGAATTCAGCAGATATACAAAGATAGAAAGGGGCGTAAGAAAAGAATTTTTCACCGGATCTATTCAACTTGTACAGCGATACTGAGAAAAAAAAGAAAGACTACCTAACAAAAGCAGCAACAACCGCTGAAATAAAAGTTTCTATAGAGCAAGAATGCAGCCAAATATTTATCGAATTACTATTGTAATGCTGATTGCGTATTGTGATTTCATTGAGTCACGTCATCAAGTTTTTGGACTATAACGGACATCAATTTAAAAATATATGAAGGCAAAAACATAAGAGCCTAAAACTATAATAAATACTGACTTTATATGCATTATTTAACTTAGGTATAGTTGAATATAGTTGCTTGAACTATTTCTTGAGAAAACTTCAGAATATTGTTATGTGTTAGAAGTTGTAGCAAAAGAAAAGAAAATGATTTACCAAAACACAGAGCTAAATCACAAAGAAATATTCAATTTTCTAAAAAACACAGAACAAAATATGTAGAAAGATACAACTGAAGTATTCAAAACAGAAAACGTAGAGGTTTAGGTCTACTGGTGAAGTGCTACGAGGGAGAAAAAAAGGTAAGGGCCAAGTATTTTTAACACGTTAGGGCTATTGAAGTAATGCAAGTGCTATTACTGGAAATCCACAAATATATGTATATAGAGAATAGTTTTTAGTTTGGTCACTGAAAATATTAAAAAATTCTATTTACCAATTTAGTTCCAGGTCGTCCTCTTTTGGGTTTTTGTTGGTCGATAACTTTTTATAGATATTCTTTCGGCTGAATATAATAACCCACGAATCAAAAGCCGGAATTGATAATACCATAAATTCCTTTTTCACAACTGACAACTCTTTTCCAAAAACCGATTCTTATAGGAGCTAGCACCTGATTAGCGTATTTCTCGAATCATCCACATTTTTCTAGAATATACTGGAATGATCTAGAATCTTCCAAACGTTCTATTTCTAATTTCTCTATATTACAACTACTTCATGAATAAAAACTTTTTTGTATTAAGACTCAGTAGAATCTCTTACTATACATTTTAACCTTTTTGTAGATTTTATTAATATTGTTTACATAGAAATGCACCCTCGTAACCATATGTAAACACCGTATATACATGGTGCGACGAATGAATTGTCTTCTAAATGATTCAAACATGAAAATGACACTGATATCTCATTTGAACAGATATACTTACCATTATTATACAAAAATATCTTGGAATACTAAAGAGTAAATCTCTTCAATAAAATCGACATTGGCTTCAACCACGGCCTCTAGAAGACTGAATCTTCCGCAACTCTCCTGTGTAATCTCTTTGTTCAAGCTGATTAAGGCTGCCATAATCCAAGATTTCAGTTCATCTTTGGCGTTACAATTAATTTTGTTGGTCTCTCGCTCAACTGCGTTCTACATATAATAATCAAGGGTATTGCAGTCTGGTGAAATAAGTGGCTAGACGTAAGTTGTGGTCATAGAAATTGACTGACAGCCATGATTGTGTTCTCCTACTTGTGTGACATGGTGCAGAGTCCTGTTGCCAGATATAGAATCTTCCAGCTGTACCCTTTTCACCAAGAATAGCACTAACTCTTCGAGGTACTTGATGTAGGCTTCTTTAATGAGTTGGAGTCCCTGTGTGAATATGAGTAGTGGCATAACATCGCCATCATTAGTGTTCACTCTAAACACCAGATGTTGACTGGATATATCATTCAACTCTTTACGAATCGTCTACACTGCCCTCAGATTGACACATAAACACGATTAAATGTTCCAGGACGAATGCCAAACAGTAAAGAAGGCCGTTTCCAAATTTTTGGTGGAATGAATTACGTCATTGTGCTCTTTTTCTCACAAACAATACTAAACTAACCCTTCTTCTTCTTCTTCTTCTTCTTCTTCTTCTTCTTCTTCTTCTTCTTCTATGGGTCTTGTTCTTTCAGGACGTAGGCGATCATAGCTTTTCACGTCTCCCTATCCCTGGTGGCTCTTAGCACGCTTTCTCCTGTTACACCACGCAAATTCTATGCTGCTATCCACCCTCTGAGGCCAGTCAAGTACGTTACGTGCTGTTTTCCCCCGTCTCTCCTTCCCTCTATCTAGCCTTGGAGAACATGATACTAACAAACAGGTTCTCCAAGAGCCCCTTCCTCATTGCATGTCCCAGGAAATTCAACTGTCTCTTCCTGATGCCTAGTATTAATTTCCTTTTCGTTTCCATCCTTTCCAAAACCTCATCATTGGTCACATGCTAGATCCATAATATCCGCAGCATCCTTCTGTAGAACCTCATTTCAGTTGCTTCAAGCTTTTCCTTTATATTCGATGAAATCGTCCAGCATATTACAAAATAAAAAAACAAACAACGCGCGAAATTAAAAACATAAAATGGCGATTTTTACCTATAGCAACCTATATATATATATATATATATATATATATATATATATATATATAATGACTATTTACACTCTCACACCTTGATTGAGCACTCTGGAAAATGGTAGACTTCGAAAAAACAATAGCGACTCTAGCATCTACGCATCGTTCATTGAGTAATGAATTAGAACACACGTTATATCACACGCTAAAAGCCTGCCTCCTGAAGAACACCCATAGCTCAGAGGTAGAATCACAGATGTGACGCCAATTTAGTCGGGTTTCAATCTCCTGGGTAAAAAGCAATCGGGTGTTTAACCGTACTGAAGAGCTGTGATACAGCGAAACAGATCTCTCTGCAGATGACTATATATATATATATATATATGTGTGTGTGTGTGTGTGTGTGTGTGTGTATTCACGTGTTTAGATCTTGTGGCGTGAGTGTATGCGCAAGTGTGTTTGTGTGTGCGTGTATGCGCGAGTGTGTGTGCGTGTTCACGTCCGTGTTTGTGTGTGTGTGTGTGTGCAGGTGTTTGTGTGTATGTATTTAAGTATGTGTGCGTGCGTGCGTATGTCTGTGATTTATTCCTGCAGGTGGTAATGATAACAAATTGAAAAATAGGCGTGTCTGTGTGTGTATCAAATTTCTTGTGGATTTTGCGGTTTCCAATATTATCATCGCCTATTTTGACTGAATTTAATGTGCGTTATTAATTTTGTAATAAAATTTTATTGTTAAGGAAAAAAAAATAAGCGTATGTCCTGGGAAGATTTTGGTTTGTCGTGTGGTTGGATATGTGGGTGTGTGTTTAGTTTTATTCTATTATCTATCTAAACTTATTTATAAATGGAACTTTGTCTGTGTGTGTGTGTCTGTCTGTGTATGTGTGTCCGTTACCTATAGACTCCGAAACGGCTAAACCGATTTTTTTCAAAATTTACACAGTTGTATTATAAGCATCTGCTAGTGTTCTTAGCTAGGTTTTATGTCGAGGTACCCCCGGTAAATATCGAAAATCGATAATCGACAAAATCGGGTTATAGAAGTAGTGGTCCGATTTTAATCAAATTTGATAGATATAAGAAGTTTCAAGGTTGCAGTGCTATCCTTGGATGACTTATTTGACGCCGATATTGGAAATCGATACCCCGATATCCTACCGGGTCTGATCAAATCAGTTTTTCAGCCCTTTTATTTTAGTTTTTGCTTCGGGTTTGGCTCTATGTAGGTATAATTGTAGTTCTTAGTCTCAGCCATGATACCATTTACTCAGAGGACAAAATTCAGTTTACGACGAAAAAACCTTATTTGATATCGATACCAGGAAATCAAAATTTGACTTAGAATCCATTCATTTCAGTCTACGGTTTCACTTTAACTGGAAACAACTATTGGTTTTTAGTTTTCGTGCCAACGTCCAAAGTGTATGAGCTCCAGGACCATGGATTTGTTTTAAAGCGTTCAAGCTTTCATTACATCCGAGCAACGCTGGGCTATACTGCTAGTATATATATATATATATATATATATATATATATATATATATATATAAATTAAAAACTAGCAACTGTTACAGCAAGAGAAAAATAATAATTATAAAAATCTAATTAATGGCTAAACATAATAACAGTAATTATCGAATACAATAAAATGTCTAAATCAATAAATAAATCACAAATTGTAATAAAAATTAAAACATGATAAGATAACAAAAGAAGAAAAATTATATAGTTAGAGGATTTTAGCATGATACTATGGTTAATACTGTAAAATGTTTACAATTACTGTAGTTTCATACCTTTGATTTAGTAGTATTAGCTGTATTGAAAGGTTAATACTTTAATATGTTTACAATTTAATGCAGTTTCATGCCTTTGATTTAGTAATATGTCACATTTCATGCACTTTATCATTTCTATTTTCTCTTGCAGACGGAGGAAAAATGGTTCGCTCACCGATCAAGAGATTCTAGTTTGAGAATTTTCCATTTCACTTTAGGTGTTTTATTCTCCGCTTTTAACTTCCAGAAATACTTAGAAAGTGAAGTCATATTTCCTTTCTCAACATTAGTGAAGGATAATAAATGATTATATAAACTTTTTTAAGTTGGTTCATTGTATTCACAATATAAATTTTAGTAACACTCGAATTTTCTACTGATGAGATAGAACGCATATACACAAATGTTTACATGTGTTTTATCTCTTCATATTAATTATTAATAATAAATTTCAATTTCTTTTCAAATTCCAAGCTCCTCAAAACCTCTAGTCTCCTAATCAGAGGTCTTGCTGCCAGATGTAGTTTATCGTTGCTACTGTTTATTCTGTTGCAAGTATTTTTTCCGGGATGAAGTTGTTATACCCTCGTTCAACCGGTTTTGAATTCAGAGTAATCTTTCACCAAGACAAACTGCTGATCAAAGATGAAGAGCCCATTATTTAACCTATATCTGGAGGAAAAACTATACATGTTACTTGTACATAGATAAGAAATATATATTTTTAAAAGATTCCTTATGTAATAAATGAACACAGTGAGTTGGTGCAGAAGTACAAAAATAAACATGACTGGGTGGGAACAATCATATACTAAGAACTGTGCAAACGTATTTTTATAGATTTAGTGTTGCATTTATTGTCATTTTGCTATAAAAATGTATTGTTGCTTATTTTATTATTAAAATGTATAGCTGGTTTTTGTTTTGGAGTTCACTATTTGATCATAGCTGGGACCTTGGGCATAGTCAAGAGATATAGATGGAAAATATATATATAATATACGAACCCACGGAGTTTGTGTGGAAGGATTACAAATATAAACATGACTGGGTTGGAACAATGGTCTACTAAGAACTGTGTAAACGACCGAAATTTGACAATCAAGCTGATGAAAGTGAGAAAAAATCTTGTTGAAGTATCTGCAACTTGACAAAGAACTGTAAACCCACTGTAGATTAAGATGTCAAGTTGTGTCCATCCTTATTCGAGCGCTTTGCACAATGCGTGACGAGGTAAACAAAAAGTTTGAACGATCCGGAAAAATAAACAAGACGAAAATTAAACCTATCTAGACGACAGCTTTACTAAAAATCAAATCGGCCACGTGAATTTAAGGGTGCCACTAGATTGCCATCTAGGTCCCACTCTTTTACTGTTAGAATAGTTAAATTTAACCCTCACTTCTACTCGAACAATTTCTTTTCTCGCACTTCTCGACTGTAAAACTTTACGTTTACTTATTTCCCTGATGGGAACAATCTCCAAAATTTAAATGCAACCTCTCTTACCATCTTCCATCTTCTTGAATCCCGTTCATCTTTTATACTTTATTCAATACACCCTATATCTAGTCTTTTCTTTCAGTATACTAACACTGGAAAACGTCGAGGAACACGTATATATATATATAAAGCATAACCTTATAGTTTTATCCTTAGACGGTTTGGTCTGTGTAGAGCAGGAAAGCTGTCGGATAGAATTCGCTCACACGAAGGAACTGCCGGGAGTCGGAAGCAAACAGGAATCTTTTATTTCTTCAGCCAAAATTCTAGACTTTGTATCGTCTTAAAAATCCCACGCGACCTACATGGCTACGCCTCTTCACTCACACATTTTTACTTTTTCGAATTGGCACTTTGTTGACTTTATCTACTGCTGGATATATCTGTCAAACATTATCACTATTCCATCGCATTTCAAGCCGGTTATCACTTTTATTGACTTTATCTACTGCCGGATGTATATGTCAAAAACTACTACTAGTCCATCTCATTTCAAGCCGGTTGTCACTTTTTTTTACTTTAACTACGACCGGATGTATACGTCAAACATTACAACTAGTCCATCTCATTTTAAGCTGGTTGTCACTTTTGTTGACTTTATCTACTGGCGGATGTATATGTCAAACACTGCCGCTAGTCCATCTCATTACAAGCCAGTTGTCACTTTTGTTGACTTTAACTACGGCCGAATGTATATGTCAAACACTATCACTAGTCCATCTCATATCAAGCCGGTTATCGCTTTTGTTGACTTTATCTACTGCCGGATGTATATGTCAAACACCATCACTAGTCCATCTCATTTTAAGCCTGTCACTTTTGTTGACTTTAACTACGGCCGGATGTTTGTGGCAATTACATCCGCCGTTCAAGCTAATATATTACACTAATGGTGGTCCTGCCTTGATTGGGTGAAATGATTTTTAAAAAATAGGATAAAAAGTATTGAGGAGATATGTGAAACCTGAAGAATCAAACAGACAAGCTACGGAAAATTCGCTCCCGTCTGTATATGTTTTCAGCAAACAATGTATTTACCCTGTTCTCCCAATGGAGCGAGATGTGACACAAAGTAGGTTTTTAAAGTGGGGAACCCGAGTGTGGATGCCCGTGCCACTGATCAAATATTATTCAGCTCCCGCTGACGCGTTAACTAGGGACAAAACTTGTGTTAACACATCTCAGCATGTCTAAGCTTGTCTTTGTTTTTTGTTTATTTGTTTGTTTGTTTTTGTGTTTTTTTACCTACTCGCCAGATGGCAGGTAAGCAAAGAAAACCAAGTCTGTAAACTTATTAACGTTGCTTGTCCGTTTGATAATTAAATCGCCGAGAAAGAACAAAATAAAGAGTTGGTTTTATATGCGCCTCTTAGATGTGGCACAAGGCCGAAAGTATTGGGTAGCCAGTGAAGATCGAACTCACTACCCAGTTGTAATTGTTTCTAACGAGACAAGTTTGCAAAATCAAAAAGAATATTGTAGAGACTGTACATATTGTAACAGCAGCACTAGGAATTATGTTAGGTAATTTTCCCGATTAGTTGAAAGCATTAGATTTACTGGTGTGTGTGTATACGTTGTAGAAGATCTGCTTGCATGAAAAAGCAAAAACGTATTGGTGCAAAATATAGCTTGATATCCAGTAAATAATAATAATAATAATAATAATAATAATAATAATAATAATAATAATAATAATAAACAAAATATAAGGACCTGGAAATTGAAATACAAAAAATGTGGAAATTGAAACAAGAATAGTACCAGTGATAGTAGGTGCGCTTGGAATGACAAAAAATGGATCAAAACAATATATTAAAATAATCCCTGGAAACCCTAGTTTAAGAGATATACAAAAATTGTCTTGTTAAATACAGCCCACTCACTTAGGAGAACTTTTTCCATGTAACGTTAGTGATATTATGGAATATAGAAACAAAAGAAAGTAGCAATAGCAACACACCATGACCTGCCTTAGGTCTTTCCAAAGACTTGGTAGTTAGTCTGACCATAGCAAAAATCGAATTATGAGGAAAATGAGAATATCATAAAATAATGATGATGATGATGATGGTGATGATGATGATGATGATAACCTGTTAAATTATAAGGATGCGAAAAGAGAATTAGGAAAAATGAGGAAAATTGAAACTACAATTATCCCTGTTGTGATAGATGCAGCACAGTGGATTTGCGTTGTGGTGCAGTGGATATCGACTCGGAACAAGAAATCGGGGATCCGAGTTCGAATTCCAGTTGAATTACTTGCATTCACTGACGTGCAAATACCATTGGGAAAGGTATTAATCCGTCTCTTCCCTCCAGTTATAGGTTAAATAACAGGACAGATTAGGTTCTATAGCCTTGGTTGGCAAGCAGACTATCGCAGAAAGTAATAGCAACCTACTGCGGGATAATCTTCTGCTTAGTCAGTCATGTCTCTTCGAGACATGATCGCCCAAAGCGTGTATCACGTATGGCACTTAACTGAGAGTGGCATTGGGCATGATAAAGAAGGCTACTGGAAATCATGTGAGTAAAATTCCTTGACACACCAGCATCTCGGATCTACAAAGCATTACTTTGTTCAGAATTGCACGTATCCGCCAAGCTCTCTCGATCTAAACGATACGTACCAATTGTGCATAGGTAACACTCCATTTTATTCATATAACTCGGAGGGGACTTTGTAATGAGGCACTTTAAATTATTCTCCGGCTAGATGATAGCACACATTATTATAATAATATGTTATTTCTTTTTTATGCAAGTTTCGTCTTGTTTTTAAGTCTACTTGACTCAGAAATAAACGAGAAGGTTTATTAATTTCAGTGCAGATGGATGTAACGTAAATGTATGTGGAAAGTAACTGGTGGGAAAATGTACGTTGGACATTGAACAGCCGTGAAATCATTGCAGTCGGTTATTTAAAATGTCTTCTCGTTGAGGATCTAGTCGATCAAGGCGCACCACAAACGCTATTTTTCTCCTCCTCGTTTTATGATATTACAGTCAAAACATAAGAACATAACAACACGGGAAAAAATAACATCCTTAAAAATGGCCTGTAAAAGGGCTGAAAAGGATTGAAAAGTCGAAAATTATGGAACACTCTCAACTATAAGAGTGAATACCGTAACTACTACAAAACAGCACTTACACACAACTTAATTAACCGAGCACAAATTAACTGCTCCACAAAAAATATATTTTCCTCTGAACTAAGAAATATTAAGCAGACTCTCATTAATAATGACTTCCCAAACCACATAGTAGATGAATAAATAAGATGATATTTCAAAGACCTCAATACACATTAAACAAAATATGGCACTTCCACAAAAACCCTAAACATATCAAAGTCTTCTATTGCAACCAGATGCACAATAACTACATAAAGGGTGAACAAAATAATAATAAATATCATTCCTACAAATATATCTGTTGTTGGCCTTAATAAAAGATTAAAATTAATAATATATTATAAAAATATACTATACTACTAATTTGATTATCCGTAAAAACTCCTCTCCACCAACTGATGTGTTACGTAAAACCAACATTATATATCAATTCAAATTTCCCCTGGGAGAATGTATCTCTGACAAGAAAAAAAACAAAAAAACAAACATATACATTAAAGGCCATAATTAATAGGCCACCCCAGTTTTTTTAAAGAAATGATGTATTTCATACTATTTTTAGTATTTATTGCCAAATGAAAATAGAATAGTTCTTTTGTTATTATTACTTTGCGCAATTTTACAAGGCAAGGAAACAAAGATGAACTCGTCCGAATCACCCTAATTTTTTGTTTTTCATTCTTTCATGGATGAAACTGCAATATAGGTAATTATTAAATATTTATAAATTCATCTGATGCACATTTTATTGTGCAATATTAACAAAAGAACCAATCTATTTTCATTTACAATGATTCATCTAGCAATAAATACTCAAAAATAGTATGAAATACATCATTTTTTAAAACACTGATAATAATCATGGCCGGTAGTGTATGTTGGGTTTACAACAACTACATCAACCAGACTTCTTACATTACACTTGTCTGACCATTTGTCCATTTCTAGACATCTACAACAACATTCCTGCTTACACTCACAATATAAAAAATAATGAACGATAGCACAACTATCCTACGCTAAGAAAACAACAAAAACAAACTACAGATCCTCAAGGCAATATTCATTAAAACACTTAAGCCGTCAATTAATAGAATCAGCTATGAATACTGTAGTAATGTTCTAAAATGTTTGTAAAAAGAACAGATTTTTCATGCTTTAACACGTGCATGACAATGACAGCATATACAAAAATTCCATTTTGGATAATTTTCACGTTCTAACGAATGCTAGCAATTTGTCAACGGTTATATTTGAAGCAGAAAAAAATTATAATAAATTTTAGCTGTTAGTTTTGCGGTTATTTTTGGTTACCATAACTCATATCCCTAAAGATGATCTCGGAAAGAGATTGGAAGTACTTGGGTACATTGAGAAATGAATGATAATAACATCTGTCAAAGTTACAGCCAATTTCTGACAACTTTCAATTATAATCCGCGAAAGATTATCTGTGATTATGAACGGATTTTATTAAAAACAAGCAGACACAATGTTTGCAATTTATTTAATCTGACACACACACACATACACACACACGCGCGTGCGCGTGTCTATACCTCAGGTTACATCGTTTACGAGTTAAGTGATTGAATACGACTTTACGTCTGTCGTAATATTACTAGAATAGCATTAAAAGCACACAAACTCATGATACTGTAAAATAAATAAGAATAAAAGTAGATAAAATAATATCAAAATACGCACATTTACAGAAAATTTTAATATAATTAGACAACAACAACAACAACAGCCAGACGATGGTGACGATCCACAGCTATTTACGTCTGCGGTGTAAATAAACAAATTGAAGATAATTTTCTATAGATCTTAAGGACACATGGCACAGTAGATATCAATGTTGGTTAGTTCTAGACTTGACTCTTAGAGTTGTGAGTTTGATACCAGTCTAAAGCAGTGGTGAACAAGTAACTTGAAGGGTTAGAGGGAGATAACACATGACTTCCAATCGACGCTTTACTCAAAGAATGGAGTTCATATACCCCAGTGATTGTAATAAAGGGTTCTGTTCGAAATTTCTAGCACCTGAAGAAGGCCGGCGCGTACAACAGCCGAAACGTCATATAAATGGCAACAAAGATGAGGACAATAGTCCGAAAAATATAAATACTGTAAATTGAAGGTAAATATTGGTAAATTTAACAAATTAATTTGTTTTCTGCTATCGCAAATAATTTTAATATCTCTATTTATTATTCAACCTTACAAAATCATTTTATTTTATAATTTTTTTATGTAAGTACTTGTATTCGTAAATTTAGATTAGTTTGTTTTCTGTACTATAATAAAAATTAAAATTTACTTGTTTGTTTAAAATAGATTCTTATTGGCCCTATATTATTAAAATGCATTTATAAATAAAATATAAATGGTTATTTGTGGTTTAGTGACAATGAAATTCGGAGACAAATAAATTCGTCTGAGGTCGTTTTTCGACTAAAGTCTTCTATCCTGGAACAAAATCCCGACGTACGGTGAGATATATATCATTCATTCAGTAATGAATTAGAAAACGCTTAGCTACTGGCGTAAGTTTACATGGTATATCACACCCTAAAAGTCGTCTTCCTTCTACCGAGCGCCTATAGCTCAGAGGTAGAATCGCCGACTGATGTCAAATCTGTCGGGTTTCAATACTGGCTAAAAGCAATTGGATGTCTAACCGTACTGATGAGCAAAACTGATCTGTATACGGATGCCTATATATATATATATATATATATATATATATATATGAAATAATAACAAACCAAACCCTAAAATCAAATCTTGGTTTGTGAATTATGCTTTATATATGCGTCCTTTTGTTTTCTTAGTTACTATTTATTACATATATGGGGAAGGTTGCAATGAATTCTTCTCAGCAGACACCGGAGGTTACTTGTTTTCTCACGAACACATATGCATCCGATTGACTGAAACGAAAGATTTCCAGTTACTTGAGCCGTAACACCTGTCTCCAAATATGTGTCACACAGAGCAGCCACTTGTCTCTTCCAGTCATACACTTATTTCATTCACTTGCTCACTATTTATCAAACACTAGTCCTCAGCCAAACAGAAATTGTAGGAGATGATAGAAAAGGAATTTTTATTAACATATTCAACAATATGACAAGCAAAAATATGTTCAGTATACAAAATACAAAGAATTACATCAGAGGTTTTTTTTCTTTAAATGAATGAATCTATTAATTTTTCTATAAATTAATGAATCTATTAATTTTTCTATAAATGAATGAATCTATTAATTTTTCTATAAATGAATGAATCTATTAATTTTCTATAAATGAATGAATCCATTCTCATAATTTCAAATTGATCACTGAAGATTATAAATCAAACTTCAAATGTAATTTATAAACAATGAAAGTATTTTAGCCATTGTCATCCATTCGAATTTATCAAACCACTGTTAATAAATATAATGTAATTATCAGTCGTATGAATTAACATTCTCATGTTAAATTTATGAGCCTACTTTTCTATGCTGACAAGCTTGTTTAAGAGAGGGCTTGGAGATTTTCCCGCAGTAGATTGGCAGTCCTTTCTATGTTAGACTGGTTGCTATCCAAAGCTATATAACTCAGTCTCTCTTGCTATTAAGCCTCTTAATAATTAATTATTAATTAATGGATTAATAATTACATAATTAATAATTCAATAATTATTAATTAAATTCAGATCTTCATTTTGTAGACCGTTGCCGTCCAAGGCTATAGAAACCGGAATATCCTGCTATTTACCCATAGCTGGTGGGGACAAGAGATGCATTCATACCTTTCGCAAAGGTATTAGTACATAAGTTAATGTAATGAATTTGACTGGAATTCGAACTTGGCTCTCCGTTTCCTCGATACAAACCTCCTACTCCTACATTAATCCACCGTGCATCCTACTTCCCCGTCTCTCCTATTTGGGATGCAAAAGCTCAACTATACAATAAGGAAAACCCCGCAAAATAGAGCAGGTGTCTGTCAGGTGATACCCTGAATTCAAATATCCGTAGAGTACGATCTTGTGATAATTCTGACAGTTAATATTTCCAGAAGGTTCGAGAAAGACATAAAATTTTGAAGCGTCATTGAATTTGTTTTAAAGAATATTTGATCTCGCCACTTTGTCAGTTGAGAAGACCGAAACATTTTATAACTGTGTCCAGGATTCTGTCTTTTGTAAATAAATGTCATAAAAAAAATAAATAAATAGATGCCATTAAGGTCCGATTCTTTAAGTGACGTCTGATTTTTTTTTTTTCATATCAATTGGTATTGGATTCCGCCTTTGATATTTGTCTCACCTTTCTTCTATTTTCTTCCAATTTTTTTTCTTCCAAATTTGCTATTTTCTCTACCTTTTCTTTTTCATTTTCTCCCTCTTTTTTCGATTAATTCTCTCTTCCTTTCCTCTTCATTCCACCCTCCTGTATTTACCTAATCCTCTTTTTCTTCTGTATTCTATAATTAACGTTTTTCTTCGTCGATGTTTTATCTTTTTTTTTTCTTGTTTCTCTAGCCCTACGCCTTCCATTCACCGCCATCATTTCACACTTTTGACAATCTGTTTGCCACTTTCAGTCGTCGTCTTCGTCAGTTATTTAACGCAGCAAATGGCTAACGTTGCGAGTCAACATACACATGGGATCACGATGGTCGTTTTCAAATCGTTCATAAAAGATGTCTTCATTATCTTTCTTACAAGAGGCAATAAAAGTCGTAAGTAAAAAGAAGCGATAAAATGAACAAATGTCAGATGTAATTGAGAAAACCACACGAAACATTTTCCTTAAACAAAAATGCAAGCGAATAAATAAATAAATAAACGATTTTATTCGCAGCAAAATGAACATAAAATCAAAGCTAAATGAAAGCAGACATAAAGTGAGATAAGATTTCAGATATTCGTTACTTAATTATTGAGCAACTGATTTTTATTTTACTTCATCAAATGTTACCTTTGTAATATCTACCTATCTGCAAATCTATATAGGTAAGGATGTAAAAAGGTATATATATATGTGTATACACACAGTTTCACAGCGATATATAAATATTTAACAGGTGTTAATAGAACAGAGTTCAAAACCATATAACAGAGTTATTTTGTATATATTAACAAATATACATTTTATCCTATATCTATAGTACGAATTGAAGTTTCATGCATGATGCAATCATCGAGTTCGCACCTGATAATTGCTTAGGGCATGAAACTCCGAGTCTTGATTTAAACGTACGATAATATATATATACGCATATATACGTACGATAATATATATATACGCATCGCTCATTCAGTAATGGATTAGAGCACTCTGGTTATTGGGCGGGTATAATGACAATATACACGCTAAAAAGTCTGCCTTCTTCTACCGAACGCCCATAGCCCAGGGGTATAATCACCGACTGACGCCAATTCGGTCGGGTTTTAATCCTGGGTTAAAAGCAATCGGAGTCTAACTGTACTGATGAGCTGAGATACAGCGAATCAGATCTGTCTGCAGATGACTATATATATATATATATATATATATATATATATATATAAACGTACGCGTATATATATATACTAAACAGTTATAGATCAGTATTAAATTACATTAAGATTAGACCAATAAACATTTGTATTGGAAAGTGCTAAATGCATATATGAATGTTGAAGGGAAATGAAGATTTAGAATATACACGATTTATATATATAAGTGGAGAAGGTCAGACGATTATGCTACGATGATTTTGACCTTTCCGGTTTCGTCAGACGATTTGCGTTCCTGATGCAAATCACCTGAAAAGGTCGAAACCATGATGACATAATCGGCTTATCTCCCCA
>JBBBDQ010000256.1:11412500-11432500 GCA_037127315.1 Ascarosepion bandense
AAAATTACAAACTGAAACATCTCTCAAGGGATCCCTTTCACCAACAACACATCAAGAGAGAATCGTTTGTAGTGATCAAAGAACGAAATAATATTCACGTGAGCAAAAAAGGGGATGAACAAAGGCGTATAAACAATTAGCGAGGGGGATAAAATTCAGGGAATATGATTAAATATATACAATTAGATAAAATATGTAGAACAATATGTACAGAATAAATAGGTGAAAGAGGTGGGATGAGTGTTCAAAACTGTCCCCGAACAAGTCCAACGACTTAATGAACTCTTTCTGTCGACAGAGAGAGGGTATATGCCGACTCCAGAATCCTTAAATGGTTAATAGAGTCTGGTCTGTGTAGCACCCTGAATCAATCACCTTAATACGCCTTGGCACAAGCTGGATTATCCAAGAGGTGCTGGCCGATGGCCGATTCCACGGAAGCGGGGCGAAGGCGACTTATTTTACACAGTCTAATCTGTGAATGCTACGGATATCGTGGACTGAGCATACAAGCAACGACGAGGTGTTAGAAAGAATGGCAACAAAAAGGAAATTGATGCTGAGCATCAGGAAGAGACAACTGAAGTTCCTGGGACATGCAATGAGGAAGGAGAGCCTGGAGAACCTGATACTGACTGGACAGATAGAAGGAAGGAGAGACAGAGGAAGGCAGCGGATAACATATTTGCAGGGACTGATCAGGTGGATGACGGAACGGGGGTTGCCAGGATCAACAGGAGCAAACATACTAAGAGCCATAAAGGATAGGGAGACTTGGAGAGCCATGATCAAATTTAATCATTTCATCCCAAGCGACTTGAGACTGCTACTAGTGCGTAATGGGTTACGGTGCGGGAACTGGTTAGCGGGGTATTAAAGAAAAGAAAAAAGATGAACGGGATTCAAGAACACAGAAGATGGCAAATGATGTTGCATTTAAATTTTTGAAACAATTAAATGGAATGGAGTTCCACAGGCGGAAAGTGCGAGAAAAGAAACTATTCGAGCAGAAGTGACGGTTGCATTTAACTATTTCAATAGTAAAACGGTGGGACTTATATGCTAATCTAGTAGAACGCTTAAATATATGGAGACGGGGTACCAGGGGAAAAAAAAACTCATCAAAACAGTTGCCATAAAAATATTTTTTTTGAAAAGACAGAGGGAAGTCACGTCACGTCGGTGAGAAAGTGAATGAAGTGAACTAAGAGAGGATTAAATAGTTGCGGCATTTGCATAAATACCCAGCTGGGAACTGATGACATTGTTAAGGTCGTTGTTAAAGATCAGAAAAAGCATAGGTCAAAGTATAGAATCCTCGGGAATTTCCACATTCGCATGAAATGATCTAGAAGCGTACCCGTTCAACACAATCTTCATTACGATTTGTTAGAAACGATTGTCTTAATCCAGACATTCGTTCAGTGACACCGTAGACCTCGAGCTCATGGAGAAGGCCAGCATGCCAAACTTTGTCGAAAGCCTTTGAGATATCTAGAACCACAGCCCCAACTGCACCGTTATTATCTCAAGCTTGATAGACTAATTCAGTAATGGCCGTTTACACATTGGCAGTAGAAGAAACGAAACGGAAGACATATTGCTTTTTGAAAGGAGTCCGGGCAAAATAAGATGTTTTCGCGAGAGTAGTCGCGTATAGAATCATAGAGAGGATTGTTTGAAGTTTGAAAGATAAGTCTGTAGAGGCTCATCCCTTGTTCCCTGTTTAGGATGTGTTTTCCGGCTTTCTCTTTCCAATCTTGTCACTCTTTGCTTTTTTTTCAATTGGAGTAGATAGACAAAACTATCGCCCGGTTCACACTCCACCCACGTCTATTGAACAGGTGAAGAGGCTCATCCCTTGTTCCCTGTTTAGGATGTGGTTTCCGTTTTTCACTTTTCCAATCTTTTCACTATTTTCTTTTTTTCCAATTGGAGTAGATAGACTAAACTATCAGCCGGTTCACACTCCACCCATGTCTATTGAACAGGTGTAGAGGCTCATCCCTTGTTCCCTGTTCAAGATGTGGTTTCCGGCTTTCTCTTTTCCAATCTTTTCTCTCTTACGTAGCCCCCTGCGCATCAGTGTCGTTACCGCCTTGCTCGGGGTGATATGATTAAAAAAAAAGGTCTACAAAGAAAATTTTGCAGTTAAATCTAGATATTTACAAAGACTATTAATCGGGGTCCGTCTGGGCAGATTTCTTTTGCTGCCTGGACGTATTTCTAACTGAGCAGCACCATCAAAGAAATGCGCTGTTTTCATCACCAATTCTTGTACATTTGTCTGATGTACCATTATCAAACTTTGTTTTGTGATGAGCTGTATTGAAGTATGTAGAAAGAAATCTAGCGAAAACAGATCTGAGCCACACAGATGACAGCGCTAGAATACCGAGGAACGTCCTGGAGTATTGAGTAGAAATCTCCCACGAAAAGTGGTTGATAAAAATAAACTTGAAAGAAAAAAGGAAATAAGAGGCCCATTTTGTTCCTGATTTTATTTTCTAATTACTCTGTCTATTTGTCTATCGTCTCTGACTCTTTCTCTCTGTCTCTCTGTCTCTCTCTCTCTGTCGCACGCACACACACACACACTCACACAGACGCACAGCAAATTCAATATAATGTCATTTATGAGCAAGAATTTAATGAAATTTTCTTACAGATTTCTTTGACTTTTACGAAATGAACTCGGTTAAAAATCTTTCAGAACTTTCATTTAAACTTAATAGAAATACATGAACTTTTTCTTTCTCTCCAAATTGAGCGATGGAAAAATGTGTGAATATATATATATATATATATATATATATATATATATATATATATGTGTGTGGGGGGGTGAAGAATCTGGTGCTTGCGTACATGAGGTCAAGGGGAGGAGAACCATCGCAATAAAACGATAGAACAGTAAAAAATATCTACAATCGATATTAAATAAAACAGAGATTGATAAAAAACATTGATAACTGGGAGGCCTTCAACCAATTTTCTTTTTCTTTTTGCTCTTTGTTTCGTATTATTAGTAATTTTTTGACTATTGTTTTTGTACTTTTCAAATCTCTCGTCTTTCAGCCATCGTCTGGAAGCCTCGAATATTTTCACACCTGATGTTATCTGATTCCTTTCGGTTCCTCTTTGTTGCATTTTACGACCAGCGAATCACTTTTTTTTTTCAATTTTCTTTTCACTTTCTGCTTTCGACAAGTGAAGCCAGCCCTCACTTCTGTTTCCAAATGAGTTTCTCTATCATTGTAACTTCCAAATTTGTCATCGTTTTGCGAGTTTAACCTCCTTTACCGTTAGGCTCCCTATTTGGTATTTCTTTTTCTTTCTTTTTTTTTATGCGCAATCTCACAAACATCGTGGGATTTTTTTCTTATAAATACTTCCGGTTTTGCAGCCACTATAAAAATTTTACCCCCCAAATTTTACATTAGGTGTGTGCAAAGATTCAAACTTTTCAACATCTGCCTATATTTCTGAGATAGGGTATTGTAACTATTTAAATCATTCGGACTCTTGTCTTCATATTTATTGCAATACAATACACACGACGTTTCGGCCGTTGTACGCTCTAGCCTTCTCCAGGTGGTATTTCTTGAAATTTTCTAGCCTAACTCTTCATTTAGTTTAGTGGTGGGTCGATAGATTGTTCTAATTCCTCGTGACATGGCTTTGGATATCTCCGTTTCAGTTAATTTTCGGGATAACTCAACTCTCCAAGTTGTTGTTCTCTCTGTTGTGATCAGGGATTGAACTCACAACTCTTTGGTCAAATCTCTTTTGGATCAATCAATCAACACTTTTATCCACTGGGTCAGGCGTTTTTTTTTATTTTTTTTATTTTTTATTTTTTATTTTTTATTTTTCAAAAGTCAGAACATTTTTCGCACACTTAGTGTACTATTTCCTCTCTGGAAAACCCTAGTAATATAAAATATTTTGTAGGTAGTACTAAAAATTTGACGAAAAAAAAATAATCAGCACACATCTTCATTTAATAACAACTATAGAAAGAGAACATCCCTATCGATTTTATCATTGATATCTAAAAGAAACAAATAAACTTCACATTAAAATGAATTTTTTTTAAAAAACTTAGAATATTGTAACTTTTTAAATGACTCATACATCTTGTGTCTATATGAAAACTATATGTCATTAAATTCCTTAAGAATAAAAATCTATTAAGTAAACGTAATTAAATAAATGTCATATGTAAATATTGCAAAACATTCACCTTAGAATATGTTTAAAATATCTTTTATAAAAAATATCCATTAATTTACATATATCTAATTATTTGTTTTGTATTATGATATAATGAAAATTAAATAGATATAATTTTTTTTACAAATTAAGAGTTTCAAAAAATTTAAATAAAATGCATTCTGAACCGAAATAAAAATAGTATAATTATACCCATATATCCCTTCAAGTCAGATCAAAAATATAATTTTTTCCCTTCTTTCTGTTTTGAAAAAGGCTGGGATACAGAGAAAGTCAAATGCCGTAAGTAATACACGCTTGGGCGATCATGTCTCTAAAGAGACATGACTAACTGAGCAGAAGATTATTCCGCAGTAGGCTGTCACTAATTTCTGCAGTAGATTGGTTGCCAGCCAAGGCTACAGAACACAATCTGTTCTATTACTTAACTCATAACTGGAGGGAAGAGACAGATTAATACCTTTCCCAAGGTTATCTGCGCGGAAGTGAATGCAACACAATTTAACTAGAATTCGAACTCGGCTCTCCGATTTGTCGTTCCAAGTCGATATTACAGAGAAAACTAAGACAATAATGGGTAAAACAACACTAAAAAAATCAGTCTAGACTGTAGCTCGATAGACTGATTTTTTTCCCGTTAAGATTAAAAGAAAAAATATTTCCCCAAAATATATCTTATCTGATTAGTTAAATTAAGCACACACAAATTTTTCTGCCTTTCCACATCCTTATTTAAAGAAGAAACCTATTGTTTCCTACATTCGAAAGAAAATCATTTTCACAACGATGAGGGATCATTGCCTGATGACGAGGCAAAATCTCGTAACATAGAAATGTCCGTGCCACAATGTAAACGATATTAATTTTAAATAAAAAACAAATTTAATTATAGTCATATGGTCTACGATATATGTTGTATTGAGCAATTTTTTAAAAAAGTAAATGCCGGAGAAATTCTAAAAATGTTGGTTCTCTTCACCTGGATATATATATATATATAATTTAATAATAGAGAAAGAGTTGTTCCAACGAGAGAAATTGGTATAGAATAAAAAGTGTGAGAGGCCGTGAAAGTTTTGTTTAACGTGTAGATTTGTTGTTTTTATTATAGATGTTATGATACATTCAGTCAGTCAGTTCAGTGCCATACGTGATACACGCTTGGGCGATCATGTCTCGAAAGAGACATGACTGACTGGTTATCCCGAAGTAGGTTGACATTGCTTTCTGCGGTAGACTGGTTGCCGACCAAAGCTATAGAACCCAATCTGTCTTGTTATTTAACCCATAACTGGAAGGAATAGGCGGATTAATACCTTTCCCAAGGGTATTTGCGCGTAAGTGAATGCAATGAATTCAGCTGGAATTCGAACTCGGCTCCTCGATTTCTCGTTCCGAGCCGATATCCAATGCACCACAACGCAAGTGTCCATAATGGTATTTGTGACGCTAGACGTGTTTGGAGTCTAAAGTTAACTCTCTTTAGGCGAATAAACTTGTGACTTTACGTATCGAGATCCGTTTACTTTTCTGATGGCCAAGGTATCGTATATAAGTAGATAAATCAAGTGGTGACCACCAGGTTGAAGAGGTTGTGGGGTTGGGGGTTTTTCACATTAGCACGTTGAGTTTCTTCTGGCGGCGCCTTCCTTATCGAGTAATTTGTCACTGACTTGCGAAATTGATTTAAAGTTGTTTCCTATCGGAAACACACACACACACACACACACACACACACACACACACACACACACACACACACATATATATATATATATATATATTACGGAAATTAACGAAATTTAACGAAACTTGGTTATAAGCAACCGACAATTTGTAATGAATTATTTTGAACATTATTTTTACCGATACTCGTATTTAAGTAGATATTCTGTTTTTAATTAAACAGTATTTTATATTTATATCTACCGGCCTGATTATTTCACGATAAATTTTTATGACGAAAATGTGTGCTACCCAGCAGGATTTCGTCATAAAAAATTATCGTGAAATAATCAGGCCGGTAGATATAAATATAAAATACTGTTTAATTAAAAACAGAATATCTACTTAAATATGAGTATCGGTAAAAATAATGTTCAAAATAATTCATTATATATATATATATATATATATATATATATATATATATATAATAATTCTCTCAAATATTTTTCACTCATTTTTGACGGCAGGGGTACATTCGTTAGTAATATTACTCTTTTCGAACAATTCGTGAAAAGATGTTTTTCCAAATTCTTCAATATGAAGTTGTTGACCACTGGTGCAATTAAAAAAGAATAATTTCTAATTCTTTTATTTCCTTGATAATAAAACATCAATGTAGGGATTTATTTATTTTTATTCTTAAGTGACACAAGATCTTATATAAGATCTAGAGTAATCTTTTTATTGAAATAGTTACTAATTTCTTAATGGTTGTACATGTTCTAAAATATATATATATATATATATATATATCGGAGTCTTACCCTACTGATGAGCTGTGGTGCAGCGAAACAGATCTGTCTGCGGATGACAATTTACGCTCTCACACCCTGATTGAGCACTCTGGAAGAATGGTAGACTTTGAAAAACTGTAGCTATTCTGGCATGTACGCATCGCTCATTCCATAATGTATTCATGCACTCTGGCTATTGGGCGTGTATAATGATAATGTATACGCTAAAAAGTCTGCCTTCTTCTACCGAGGGTCATAACCCAGTGGTAGAACCGCCGACTGACGCCAATTTGGTCGGGTTTCAATCCTGGGTTAAAAGCATTCGGAGTCTAACGGTACTCATGAGCTGTGGTGCAGCGAAACAGATCTGTCTGCGGATGACTATATATATATATATATATATATATATATATATATGCATGTGTGTGTGTGTGTGTGTGTGTGTGTGCGCATATAAATATAAAACGGTTCTTATTATAAGTATATGTATATTCTTTTCAACTTGACATAATTATTGCAAAAATAAAATAATAAGGCATTGTTAAATAGAAAACACTTGACAAGATCTTTCATAAATGGTAGTAAATTACAATAACTGGTAGTAAAGAGAATGAACTGAGTCGACGCTGCTGCACTATTGTCTCTTAAATGATGAGCTGAGCCAACTCTGTCCTAACTTTTGTCTCTTCTTCATAAGGAAGGATATATATATATATATATATATATATATATATATACTAGGTAATTAAAAAAGTTCTGTCCATTTTTAAAGGAAAAAAGAAAACACTTCACAGTATGTGTAACTTATATTTAGTAATCAAAGTAATCGCAATCGGCATCCAGCACCTTCTGCAAACGTGTCTCCAGCTGTTCAATGCCCTTGGGGTAGAACTCGGGTCGGGTGGGTGTTGACGCAAAGAAGTCCGTGAGTGCTTTGCGCAAGTCTGCTTCATTGGTGAAGGATTTCCCACGAAGATGATTATCCAGAGAGAAGAAGAGGTGGTAATCGGATGGTGCAAGGTCAGGTGAATAAGGTGGATAGAAGAAATTGCCCCACCCAAGTTACTGGAACGCTTGGCAGTTTCGTACAGAACCCACTTTTCATCCCTAGTAAGCACTCAATTGAATAAGGATGCGGTATGGTGGCGAGAAAGCAGCGACACGCAGGCTGCCACTGGTTGTCCCTTGTGGACCTCCAACAACGTTTGCGGAACCCACTTGCTCAGTTTGTACGCCTTACCTAGGCGGTGCAGTTGAAGTCTAACTGTTTCATCGGAAACGTTGAACTGTCTTGCAAGTTCACCACACGTTAGACTACTGTCCTCTTCAATGGCCGTCTTCAAGACTCCATCATTCAAGACCTGTGGTCGTCCACTGCGAGGCTCATCATGGAAAGACAAATCTCCCGACATGAATTTTCGAAACCAACGCCTTGCAGTACGTTCATCTACAGTACTGACCCCAAACGCTTGACATATGCGGCGAGTGGATGCAGCTGTTGATAAGTCTACTTTAAAGTCGTAAAACAAACAGCCCCGAGCGAGATCTCTAAACACTTCCGTCCTTCTCACAGCTGTCTGGCTTATAACTGATGGACGGGCACGGTGCGCGTGTTTTTTATAACGTATGATGTTCCTACTTTCGGCTGTCCGAATTTGAAAACAATTGCTACACGCATGTCGTATATGGTTCAACTTCATTCAATGACTAATCAAAAAACGGACAGAACTTTTTGGATACCTTGTACAAATACACAACGGTCATTATGATATAGTGGATTATTATAAATACAGCAACAACATATTAAAGTGCATAGAACATTTATGTACTAATACCATTTTACATTTTTATCAACTCCCGGACAGCTTCCTCAAACGTTTGTTTTGGAAACAATTCCATAATTAAAAGGAGAAATTTACAAATTCTAAAATATCTATAACAAAGCATATTCAAGCATGTTTTTAAAAAATTACTATGACAAAAGAACGCAGATTATCTCATTGACAAAAATGTGGCCTTGTAATTTACCCCTGAAGATGATGTCGGAAACGATCGAAAGTACTTAGTTTAAAAAACATCCTGGGTTGAATTTCATCTTAACATCATGAAACTCATTAAAAACTTGAAGAATGAATATAAAAATAAGTAGACAAAATATGTCTCTATTAGCCAATGAAACAACTTTGAATAAAGATATGCTGTATGCCGACTGACGCAAATTCGGTCGGGTTTCAATCCTGGGTTAGGAAGCGATCGGAGTCTAACCGTACTGATGAGCTGTGATACAGCGAAACAGATCTGTCTGCGGATGACTATAGCATTTACGCTCTCACACCCTGATTGAGCACTCTGGAAGAATGGAAGACTTTGAAAACAGTAGCTACTCCGGCATATACGCATCGCTCATTCAATAACGAATTAGAGCACTCTAGCTATTGGGCGTGTATAATGACATACGCGCTACAAAGTCTGCCTTCTACTACCGGACGCTCGTGGCCCAGTGGTAGAATCGCTGACTGACGCAAATTCGTTCGGTTTTTAATCCTGGGTTAGGAAGCGATCGGAGTCTAACCGTACTGATGAGCTGTGATACAGCAAAACGATCTGTCTGCGGATGACTATATATATATATTAGGAAGTAGAGACGCCGACTGACACCAGTTTCGATCTCGGCCAGAAGCAAGTGGATATGTCTAGCCACACTGATGAGCTGTGATACATCGAAACAGGCTTGTATGTGGATGACTAATACATTATGCTCTCATTATGATTGAGCTCTCTGGAGAAGAAAATTTTAAAAACAGTTTCCACTTCGGCTATAATGCGTGACTCTTCAGAAATGAATTGAGTTCTCTCGGTGACTGGCGTCTATATACACTGCTTATGTGCGTTGTGGTGCATTGGATATCGGCTCGGACCGAGAACTTGGGGAGCCGTAGTTCGAATTCCAGCTGAATTCCTTGTATTCACTTACGCGCAAATACCCTTGGGAAAGGTATTAATCAGTCTATTCCTTCCAGTTATGGGTTAAATAACAGGACAGATTAGGTTCTATAGCCTTGGTCGGCAACCAGTCTACCGCAGAAAGCAATGGCAACCTACGGCGGGATAATCTTCTGCCCGGTCAGTCATGTCTCTTTCGAGACGTGGTCGCCCAAGCGTGTTTTACGTATGGCACTTAACTGGCTGACATACAAGACGTTAAAATTTCCCTTCTCTGACCCCATGCGCCGATGGCTTAGGGAGTAGAGACTCCGACTGACACCAGTTTTGATCCCGGCCAGAAGCAAGTGGATATGTCTAGCCACACTGATGAGCTGTGATACAGCGAAAACGGCTTGTATGTGGATGACTAATATATATATATATATATATATATATATATTTTAATCGTATCACACCGAGCAAGGCGGTAACGCCACTGATGTGCAGGGGGCTACATAATAGTGAAAAGATTGGAAAAGAGAAAACCGGAAACCACATCCTAAACAGGGAACAAGGGATGAGCCTCTTAACCTGTTCAATAGACATGGACTATCACCCGGTTCACACTCCATCCATGTCTATTGAACAGGTTAAGAGGCTCATCCCTTGTTCCCTGTTTAGGATGTGGTTTCCGGTTTTCTCTTTTCCAATCTTTTCACTATTATGTAGCCCCCTGCACATCAGTGGCGTTACCGCCTTGCTCGGGGTGATACGATTAAAAAAAAAATAAATATATATATATATATATATATATATATATATATATATATTAGTCATCCACATACAAGCCATTTTCGCTGTATCACAGCTCATCAGTGTGGCTAGATATATATATATATATATATATATATATATATATATATATATATATAATTTAGGGACATCACCCAATTATGCTATCATTGTTTCGACTTTTTCAGCTTCATCCATCGATTTGTATTGATAGATTGCTTAACGTTTAACGTTTTTATAAGTTCATAGACTGAATAAATAAAAGCTCTTGACAAAGATATGTACAGTTAGTCGTGTTCATAAGCGAGTAGTTGTGTTTTAGATATAATTATTTATGAATTTGTTTTCGTCGGGCACGCAGATTTCTATGGAGCATTTGAATTCATATGGAATGTTGGTTTTTGTAGTTTTGATTTGTCGGCGAACTGTTGTTGATGATGTTAAAGTTGGTTGTCTTGAATTTTGAAACTTTTATAGCTTCACCCGTTAAATTGTATTTTATATTTCTTACAGCAACTCAGTCCTGATTGTAATTACTGTGCGTTTCGATAAAAAGATATTTCTATCATTGCTATTAACTCTGTGAACTGTGTTATTATTGCTTAGTTTTGAAATAAACAATTTAATTTGGCTGTCTATAAGAACAGTGCATGTTGAACAAGGACACATGAACTAGAAACGCAATATTGATACTGTGCTGTTCCTTATTTTATTTTCCAAACTCAACACACACACAATAAAATTAATTCACACCACGTGTATCTCAAAAAATACAATTGCGCGGGAATTCACCCCTTACCATACCCTTTGGGGTCAAAAACAAGGACGGCGCACCCAAAAGCTCGGACATAGTAAAAAGCACACCAAGTGATAAAAAAATATGAATTTTCGACCAATCAGGGCTCGTCATAAGAAACACACTTTTTGATCTCCCGGGGCCTCACCGTCAAGATAAAAGGAAAGTAGAAACTTTCAACGACAGAGAGAAGAGCAGCCAGCTCGAAACACACAGAGAGACACGGACAGCTTGGAGCACACACACACACAGAATTTAGCAGTTCACACAACAGGCAGTATCACGTATCAGTGAACATTCTTTCACCCTCTCTTTCTCTCATCTGGCTCGCAACACATCGTCCTTTCTTTCCCTCTCACATTCCCAGTTCCTTTCTTTTTCCTTTTTACAAGCTTTACGGACAACTACATTTTTGTATAAAAAAATAATTCTTTTATTTTTTTTACGAAAATAAAAGTTTATTTTAGTTTATTTGTAGTGCATTTTTCTTTTTATTAATTGTTTGAGGGAGTTCTTCGCCCCCTACAATACTCAGAATCTTATCAGAAAGCGCAATACTAATACTAGAAGGACGTGTAACTGTAGTTTATAGACTACGCAAAAACGTTCAACAATGTACGCCACAAAAACTTGATAGAGATGCTCGGCATCTTTGACATACTCGGGAAAGACATTAGAATAATGCAGAACCTATACTGGCGGCAAACCGTCTGCATACGGACAGAAAATAAGTTCAGCAAATTTAGAAAGGGGTATAAGACAAGGATGTGTCTTTTCGCCGGAGGCATTCAACCTATACAGCGAGGCAATTCTGAGAGAACTCGAAGTTTTGCCAGGGTTTGTCGTTGGCTGTCACAATCTTAACAATGTATTATACTGTGGCAAACATGAGATACAACCTGGGACTAGCACTACTGTTTGCGACTTGCCTTGTCCCCGCCAAAAGAGAGCCCGTATTTGCTTAGCAAGTAAAGCTACTGCAGCTAAAATGAAGTTAAAAGAAAAAGCACTTACTGCTCTGACGTAATCCGTCCTCGGCCAGATAATGTAAAAGAATGAGGGGGGGGGGAACTTGCGTTACATTTTTATACGTTAAAAATGTGCAATGCATTATGGGTTAACAGGAAGACGCAAATGGATTATGGGTACATAGACAGATATAAAAGCAACGAATTTTTCCCAGTGAGGGGGAAAAAAAAAAGAAAGAACTTTCAGATGGTGGCGGAAACGTCTGTCAGTGAGATTTTGAGACCGAGCTCAAGAAGGAAAGACTTGCTTGGGATACCAGCTGGGAGAGCTATTTTAAGTTTATTTTGCCACATATACGCAGATGACACCGTGCTGATAGCAGACACAGAAAGTAAACTACAAGATCTTCTACAGAATGTAAGGAAGGAAAGCTAGAAGAAAGGACTAAGCATGAACTGCAAGAAAACTGAATGCACTCTCATCAGCAATACTGAAATTAAGTAGGAACAGAAATACCAGGGAAGTGTTCTAACAGAGGACGGAAAAGTGCGACACTGAGATCCGAAGGCGCATTGGCATGGACCAAGGACGCAATCCGAAACCTCAGCAGAATATTGAGAGACAGGAAGATTTCGTTGTTTAATATCTGTCCTCATATATGACAGCGAGTTCTTGACAAATTTCCGCAAAGATGAAGACAAGACTACAAAAAACCAAAATGTGGTTCTACAGAAGGATACCATGGCCCGAGCATGATGATGTTTTGGAGGGAATGGAAACGAAAAGGAAACTTAAAGCTAACACCAGGAAGAGACAGCTGAAGTTTCTGTGACATAAAATGAGGAAAGAGGTTTTATATAATCCGATACACACAGGATGGATAGAAGGAAAGTGAGACAGGGAAAAGCAACGCGTGACATACTTGATAGACTTAAGCAAATAGATAGCAGAGCAGGATTTGGGACAATTAGTAAGACAAAAGCTGTTAAGAGCTACAAGAGATAGGAGGATGTGATGAGCCATGATAGCCTACGTCCTAAACGAACAAAGCACATAAAAAGAAGATAATGTAGAGAAAAACCTTCCTGAGTCTTTGTTTTATGTTAGCATAGCTGTATAACATTAACACATACAACTTCCTCTACTGCTCGACACCAAATGACGCCAGAATGCGGAAAGCGTAACATGTGCAAGGGTGCTCGGGTACAAAAGGTGTGTCTGAGTCACAAAATGCCATGGTTATTGGGGAATCACATTAAACAGAATAAGCAGATGTGAACCACATTCGCCGGCGTAAAATTTATTCGCTTACTTCTTATAGCTTAATATTAATCCGTATTAATCCATCTCTTCCCTCCAGTTATGGGTTAAAAAATACGAATATTTTTAAAGTAAGAGCGCACTGTATTTTTCGCAGTAACGTCTTCCGTAGATAATTACATATTTCACCGCTATAAATTGTAAGTCATTTAAGCAAAGTAGAACCAAGTTTGAATGGTATAAAACTGCGTCTAAATTTTTTTTTTTTTTAAGCGTTTCACCCCGAGCAAGGCATGTCACTGCCTCTACTGCGCAGGGGGCTACGTAGAGTGGAGAAAGGATGATTAAATATAGGAAATGTCAGAGGGTGGGTGATAGGCGGGTAAGGATACCGAGAATGAGGGTTGGGTAGATGAGAGTGTTCTGAGAATAATTGGGAGTTAGTGTGATAGGAGGTGTCTATTGACCCTACATTTAAACACCTGGAGATTGTAACTGTCGGGAAAGCAGACTTGTGGAAGGGAATTCCACAGGCGGGAAGCGCGAGAAAAGAAGCTTTTGGAGTAGAACTTACGGTTACATCTTATTTGTTTAACTGTAAAAGGGTGGGACCTAGTTGCTAATCTAGTATCTCGTGTAAATTCGTGCTTAGGCGGCACCAGTGATCTAAGCTCATGGGAGCAGAAGCCATGAAAGTACTTGTAGAAGAGGCACAGGGAAGCCACATCACGCCGGTGAGAGAGCGGCTGCAGCCGGTCTGCCAAGTCAGTATCAACTACGTTACAGATCTTCCTTTGTATTTTGTCAAGAAGCCCAAGGAGAGCAGCAGGGGCACCCGACCAGATATGGCAGCAATATTCAATACACGGGCGGATGGTAGATTTGTATATGTGCAGAATAGATTCAGGTGGGAAAAACTTCCGGGCCCTGCACAGGGAGCCGACTTTCATAGCAGCAGATTTGGCAATGGATTCAATATAGTCATTCCATTTGAGGTCCGCCGAAAGTGTAAGGCCAAGGAGACGTAGTATTTTACTCTCTGGGAGGCTAGCCTGTCCCATGCTAATAGGAGGTAGATGCGATTGTCTATGGTGGTTAGTTGATAACAGCTTTGTTTTAGAGGCATTGAAATTTACTTTATCATTTATCTGAGCGTGTGCCTTGCATGGAGTATTTAAAAAATTAAAATGGAAAATTGCTAAGCGGGAATTTGGATGGCAAAAGACTTATGTCTTCTGTCGGATAAGCATGCCCAATTAAGACAAGACATGCTGAGACCAGTCCTTACATGATAACACAAGTTTGCACCCAGTTAGTATCAGCTGGGGCTTGGTACTCTTTGACCAGTAGCCAGAGCATCTGCGCTCGGTTTCCTCACTTTAAAGACTGACCTTGTGTCACAAATGGCTCCAGTTGGGGCGTAGGGTAAATAAATTTATGTGCTTTTTCTGTAGTCTTTTAATCAAGACATCTAGATTTTAATTATTGCATTGCTTTATTACAAACGATGAGAAATTGGTTTTGAAAGTCAACAGAAAACGAAAATATCAAAATTGAAAAATCAATGCCAATACCAAATCTAGGAATCTATCTGCAGAAGCTTTTACATTTTAGTTTGATGGAATACCAAAGATATTGTTCATTACGAGCTACTAAAAGATGGTAGAACGATCACTGCAGGCATTTATTGCCAGTAGTTGATTGGGTAAATGAAACATGACATTCGAAATTATTCCTCTTTGGTAAACAGAAAAAGCGTTGTTCTCCAGCAAATGTATCTAGAAATAAATATAGGTACCTTCATTCATTCGCCGAAAAAACAGCATAGCATAATGCTAAAAGGCCCCAAACTAAACAAAAATAAAGTTTGTCGCCTAAAAATGTCTATGTTATTATTAAGAAGAAAGAAGAAAGCGTTTATTTAATTTTTTAAATCTTTTGTACCACATTCGAAATTTTAGTTAAAATCTTTTCTTTTTTCGTCAGCGATTGACAATATTTTTACCAGATTTTATGGCAAATGTAATTCTACGCTGTTCATTTTATGCCAGTGAAAGAGATATTAATTTAAAGAGTCTTGCAAAAATAATAAAATTTGCAGGATTTATCACAAATACATAAAGTCTGCAACTACAATTTTTAAAAAGTCTTGTTAAAAATATTTTTTTTACATCTGTTACCCTACCTCCAATTAATTTCATAAATTTCTAGAAATTCAATGCTGTTTACAAAAATTGCCTTATTAGTTAAAAGCAGAACTCCTTGGTGAATGTAAATCGTCTATTGTTTTTTCTAAATGTAGCTTTGTATCCGAAAATCAGTTCCGAAAAATAACATAAAAAATGCAATAAAGCTAGTCTATCTCTAATTTACATACGTATTTAATTGATTTTATAAATCTAAATCTAATTTTATATATAAATAGAACTTTGTGTGTGTGTGTTTGTGTGTGTGTGTGTGTGTCCGTTACATATACTCCGAAACGGCTGAACCGATTTTCTTAAAAATTTACACAGTTGTACTATAAGCATCTGTTAGTGTTCTTAGCTAGGTTTTGTGTCGAGGTACTTCTGATCAATATCGAAAATCGATAATCGAAAAAATCTGGTTATAGAAGGAGTTGTCCGATTTTAATCAAATTTCATTCACTCATAGACAAAGACATAAGAAACGATATTCAGAACGTTCAAGGTTGCAGCTCTTACAATAGTGCAGAAAATCAATGATATATATATATACATCGATTATATATATATATATATATATATATATATATATATATATATATATATATAAAAGGCAAGATGTTTGTGTGTGTGTGTCTGTTTAACTGCCTGTATGTTTGTATTTTTTTCATCCCTTTTATTTTCGTTCTTGCTTCAGGTTTGGCTCTAAATAGGTATAATTGTAGTTCTTAGTCTCAACCATGATACCATTTACTCAGAGGACTTATTTAGCCTTCAAAATTCAGTTTACGACGAAAAAGAACTTATTTGATATTGATACCAGGAAATCAAAATTTGACTTACATCCATTCATTTTTCTTTCAGTCTACGGTTTCGCTTTAATTGGAAACAACTATTGCTTTTTAGTCTTTCGTGCCAACGTCCAAAGAATCTGAGCTCCAGGACCATGGATTAGTTTTAAAGCTTACATTACACCCGAGCAACGCCGGGTTAATGCTAGTAATATATATTAAGGATATCATGTTCTGAAGAAAACCAAATTTCAATGAATAATTAACTTCTGCAAGTATTGCTTTCCTTTTTTCTTTGTAAAATTATTATGACTTTTAAAGTTTCAATCATGTTCTAAATTCCTTCCAGTCATTGGTTATGTTTAATCATTAAGTTATTAAGTAAAGACTATATTTACTAATCAAAAATTGAAAAACTTCATACAAATAATTTCGCACTAAAATGCTTGGAATAATCTTTACTTTTATATTTTAAATAGTTCATTTATTTTTACTATGGAATGTTCTAAGGGACCTATTAAAAAGTCACGTCTTATAAGTTTATGTCAATTCTGGTCAACCATACTTAGCTTGTCACCATATTTCTTACTTCAAAGGTCAGAAAGATCAGAGACTCCTGGTTAAGAAATACTTTTATTCTAAATTTCATACTATAAACAAGTCTACTCGTTTCGAATCACATTAATTGAACTTTTAATTTGCTATTTTTCCTAAAATGACCTGTCACAGATGTATACTTCATTTTTGCAATACTTTTAAAAATGAGAATTAACTTTTGTTTACGAACTTGTTTATCTGTCAAAACAGATTCGCAAATTGATACTTTTTAAAACTCTAAAACAGTTGAAAATCTACTCAATATAACCAGTGTATTGCGCCTACTGGAAATAAGAAATTGAATCGTTTAGCTTTAATTAAAGCTAAATTAAAAAATTCAAGAAAGCTTTTTTTTTAATTCTAAAAATTAACTTTAAAACTTAGGTTTAAAAAAAAGTGGAGGTAGCTAAATAAATATTTAGTTTGAAATGTTTTCCACATCCTTTTTACTCACAAGATTAAGCACCTATCGATTTTCATTTGTTTTCTTTACTATAATATCCCATAAGTGGCAGAACGTTTAGAAACAAAAATGAAAACAGTTTTCCAAACATTTCTTCTGAGAAAAAAACAAATTGATGTCTTTAAAGAGAAATCGAAAATTTTGTGCGGCAACCACTGAAAAACAAGGAAATTATATTTGTCTATACGTCTGTGATGAGAAAAACAGACATTTTTCAAAAATAAATTGAACTTTCCATCTTTGAATCATTTATTAGCAATAGTTCTCTTGCTATTTTCGAATCAGTTTACTTGGTTTTTGGATTTTTTTTTTCCATCTAGAAAAAACTTCTATTATCTGAAATTAACCAGTTGTAATTCCATTGTTTAGATCTAATTATTAAAATAGTTTATTGTTTTAACGTACTTTGAATAAAAAAACCAAACCAGACAAAAATAAATATATAAATAAATATAAACTAAGAATAAAATTATGCGAGAAAAGTGCTTTCTCTCCATTTTTTTAAACAAATTAGTTTTCGAAACTCATGCATGTGCAAACCATTGTTGTTGGGGGAAATGTCACTTTGACATTTAAATATCGAATTTGGATAATGAATTTCTTTAATGCGCTCTCCGAGAGTAAAAGTGTTGACAAATATTGACTTGAAAATATGAGCACATACACAATATGCAAAGAGAAAAAGAGAATGAAGAATAGAAGTAGACACATACACACACAATATGCAAAGAGAAAAAGAGAGAAAAAGAGAATGAAGAACAGAAGTAGACACATACACACACAATATGCAAAGAGAAAAAGAGAGAAAAAGAGAATGAAGAACAGGAGTAGACACATACACACACAATATGCAAAGAGAAAAAGAGAATGAAGAATAGAAGTAGACACATACACACACAAAACTCAACCTCGCACTGTAGCGTGAGGTTGAGTTTTAAAAACATATATTTATATAAAAGAATATGTAATAATGAAAATATCAGTCAGTCAGTTAAGTGCTATAAGTAATGCACTCTTTGAGCGATCATGTCTCTTCCGAGACATGACTGACTGGGAAGACAAAGGCTAACGAACCCAATCTGACCTATTATTGAACCCATAACTGGAGGAAATAGACGGATTAATCCCTTTCCCAAGATTATTAATGCGTAAGTGAATGCAAGGACTTCAACATGATTTCGAACTCGGCTCTCTTATTTGTCGTTCCTAGTCGATATCCATTGCACCACACCTCACATCCCTTGGGAAAGGTATTAATCCGTCTCTTCCCTCTAGCTATGGATTAAAAAATAGGACAGATTGGGTTCTTTAGCCTTAGCTGGCAACGAGTCTAGTGCAGAAAGTAATGCCAACCTACTTCGGGATAATCTTCTGCCCAGTCAGTCATGTTTCTTCCGAGACATGATCGCCAAAGCGTGTATCACGTATGGCTGACTATAAAAATATCAGCTTCCGTATTGACTTATACCAATATATATGTATATATATCGTTTTTTTATAAAAGATTTTAGAATATTACAATGGGTAATACATATTTCACCGCGTCCTGATGTTATTATTGCGGCTCGTAAAATCTTTCATCAATTATATTACTCTTTTAAATTAAATAAATGAATTTAACATTCAGTTCTCTTGAGTTCGTCTCTATCGGAATTTAACTCGATTGTATACCAAGTGTACTATGTTTCATATATATATATATATATATATATATATATATATATATATATATACACACGTGTGTGTGTGTGTGTGTGTGTGTGTGTGTGTATGTGTGTGTGATTTTTCAGCCGTTTTTAATGATTTCATTTTTTTATAATCTTCTCATTTCAAGCAAGGCAGTACTGCCACTGGTGGGCAGGGGTTTACATAATAGGAAAGTGAAGAAAGAGGAGAGCAGGTCACATTAGGTGTCGGAGGATGGGGTAGGAAAACTACGGGGACATTGCTGCGTGTGAGGAAAGTGTAAACTGAGAAGACGAGTGGGTGTCAAGAAGATAAGAGATGACAGGGGACGTTGCATTTAAACTCTTGGAGACTCTAGCTATCAGGGAAACAAGAATACGAAAGGGATTTCCGTAGGCAAGAAGTGCGAGAAAAGAAGCTGAGGGAGTAGAAGATGTGGTTATACTTGATTGATTTCACAGTAAAAGGATGGGTCCTTGTTGCTCGTCTAGTAGCGCGAGTATATTCACGCAGGTTAGGGTAGCAAAGAACTGAGCTCGTCGGAGCTGAATCCGTGAAAGTATTTGTCGATGAAACAGAGGGAAGCCACATCTCCTCGGTGAGAGAGAGAGACTGGAATCGAGCCGTCAAGTCAGGATCGACTACATTGCAGATTCTCTTCTGCATTTTGTCGTGAACCCTAAGATGAATAGTAGAGACGCCCAGCTAGATATGACAGCAGCATTCAAAGAACGAGCGGTTGGCAGATATATATATGCGCCTGATGTATTCGGGAGAGAAAAACTTCCAGGCCCAACACAGGCACCCGACTTTCTTATCAGCAGATTTAGCTATTAA
>JBBBDQ010000256.1:11437500-11600000 GCA_037127315.1 Ascarosepion bandense
TTCCCTTATCGCTAACCCCCACCAACATCCCAAACTATTATGCACCACTCGGCAAATATAAGAAAAGAGGCTTTCCATTCCTTTCTACACCACCTAATAAGACTTGTAATTTCAATGTCGAAACAAAATATACACTTTGTAGTGGATAAAAAAAAGTTTGTACATGTTCTAATATATATATATATATATATATATATATATATATATATATATATATATATATATAAACATGTTACGGAAATTAACGAAACAGGATTCGAACCTGCGACCCCTATTACATAGGGGAAGCATACAATTTGATCTGGTATCGCAGGTTCGAATCCTGCTGGGTAGCACACATTTTCGTAATAAAAATTTATCGTAAATAATCAGGCCGATAGACGTAAATACAAAAATACTGTTTAATTAAAAACAGAATATCTACTTAAATACGAGTATCGGTAAAAATAATGTTCAAAATAATTCATTACAAATTGTCGGTTGCTTATAACCAAGTTTCGTTAATTTCCGTAACATGTTTACATTTGTTGACATTACGATACATTTCAGAGCAGATATGCTTGTTTGCGGTAAATCAAAAATTGTGTTATATAAGCATAATAAAAACCTCGTCTGATCAAGAGGCTATCCATGGTCGAGTAGTCAAGACGTACCAGATCAAATGGTATGCTTTCCCTATGTAATAGGGGTCACAGATTCGAATCCTGCTGGGTAGCACACATTTTCGTAATAAAAATTTATCGTAAATAATCAGGCCGGTAGATATAAATATAAAAATACTGTTTAATTAAAAACAGAATATCTACTTAAATACGAGTATCGGTAAAAATAATGTTCAAAATAATTCATTATATATATATATATATATATATATATATATATATATATATATATATATTCCTTAGTTTAAATGTTTGTGAGAGTAGATCCGGTACGCCAATTAAGTGCAAATTTATGGTCATGAAAATCTAGTAACCTTCTCGTCTCACAATGAACGAAATATCTGCATAGTGATTTGACGTATTTGCTCTTTGCAGTTGCAGATAAAGTTAAGAAGATGGCTTGATTCATGTAACGCTAATGCTATAAATTGATTACTATTTTTCAACCTATGCCTACCTTAATGCGAAACTGTAAACTTACACTTGAGAAAAGTAGCAAGTAAAAGTAATTTTCTTTGTATACCTAATTTGGCTTCTTCCAACAGAAAAAAATAAAATATGGAAAGAACAAAATTGTCTGAGATATTTTCAAAGCACATTTTAATTATGATTTTAGAGTTCTTGAGACCATTTGTATTAAGTCTCAGCAGCCTTGCCTATGAAAGCCAAAAGAAGGTTAGCTTGGTGTATACAAAATTTGTCTGAATATGAAGGTAGTATTGTTCGTTTCTCATTTTTAGTCATTGCGCATAGATCTATAAGTTTTGTTGTTTATTATCTCTGAAGAGCGAGGATCAATAACTGGTTATCTGTTTTTTATATATATTTATTTATTTTTTGTTTAAATTTTTGAACCACGACTGGTGTATTGTTACGTAATATTGGTTTTTCTATGTGGTAATGAACGCTGTAGAATCTTCTCTGATGAAAAAAAATATTATGGCTGCAAAAATGTGGCCCTACAGATGGATACTGAAGATACCGTGTACCGGACACATGAGTAACGACCAAGGGTTAGAGAAAATGGAAACAGAAAGAACGCTTACCGCTAAAATCTGAAAGAGCCATTTAAAATTCCTAGTGCACATAACGAAAAAAGAGGGCTTGGAGTATTTGACACACAAAACGTATTGAATAAACAGAGAAATAGATTGAATAGCTATATGACGAGCTTGTGTAAATTGTTGTCAGAAAATGGATTGGGAGAAAAGATAAACTTTACTAAAAGCTAGAAAAGAAGAGGAAATTGTGGAGAATCATGATTCTTCAAGTCAAGAATGGACAAGGCGCAGGAAAGAACAAAAATATTTTTGAAAACATTTTCCGATTTTTATTGACATTGATCCGAAATGTAAAGATTGAAAACTTTTCATTTTTTTCATGTTTTTATGAAACGTCAATAATTTAATTAAATGTTTATCATGATTATTTGTTTAAAGATGTATCTAGTGGCCACTGTCCATTTCTCTCAACCCCCCCTATTTATTCAAACCGTCATATGAATTTTCACACTAGGCGTAATTGGATGCGCATGTGTGTTTAGCATTCGAAAGTTGGTCTTCTGAGGAACTCATTTGCCCGTTAGCGCTTTTTCTCCTTGATTCTCTGCCAAAGATTGTCTACGAGAGTAGCGTTCGTTTATTCAGCGAAGGAGGAGAGGTTGAATTAAAAACAAGAAGAAAATAAAAAATCATTCGCCCACCCTCTTCCTCTGTTCCATGTCTGCCCTACGCGAACCCTTCCCCCAACCAATCTGGAAGTTCCACCTTCCAACACTCACCCGCTTCGAACCAGCAACTCTTACCCCCAGCACCATAATCAAACTTCCCTATGCTCTAAACCTCACCACCCAGTTTTTATCGGTCCCCGATAGTGATGACTACTGACCAATCTGCACCAGACTCATCACAATTCTCACCATGTTTTATCAAGTTTGGGAGGAGAGAATGCTTGTAGCAGGGACTGCAAGCAGTGAGAAGCTATATCACAGATTGCATGGTGGAGGTTGTGAACAGGGATAGGATTAGATTATGAGAAACCTCTAAGGTCGGGTCAGAGGGGAGGTTTTATTTATTAAAAAGTGGTAGACGGGACACCATCAGACAGACACGAATGGGTCAATATCGTAGATTTAAAACTGCAACATAAGAAAAAAACAAAAAAGGAAAAGGAAATAATAATTTTTGTTTGTAATATAACAGAAAGTGATATCTATATAAAAGAAGGAAAAAAAACGAATATTTGACTAGGTTATATTGTAAAAATACCCTTTCTATACATTTTGTTTTAATCACTTTACTACAAGCAAGGCGATAATACCACTAAGACGCAAGAGGGCTACTGGGAGTGAAAAAGAATAAGATGTTAGCGATGAGAAAGTACAATAAAAGAACGTTTCAGGAAATGAGGCTTCCCGCTGTCTTGGGGAAGGTATTAATCCGCCTATTCCTTCCAGGTAGGGGTTAAATAACAGGACAGATTGGATTCTATAGCCTTGGTCGGCAACCAGTCTACCGCCGAAAGCAATGGCAACCTACTGCTGGATAATCTTCTGCCCAGTCAGTCATGTCTCTGTCGAGACATGATCGCCCAAGCGTGTATCACGTATGGCACTCAACTGACTGACTGGATTGGAAACTAGGTCTCACCATTATCCTGTCAAAATAGATAAATGTAACCTAAACTCTTGCAATAATTCCCTTTCTTGCCTGTGCAATCTCTTTAGCTTCCTTGATTCCCTGCCATCTACAATCCTCAAAAATGCAACGTCAATCACCAATTTTCTCTCTTCCTTGGGCACCTCGAGGTGGTGCAATGGTTAGCAAGCTTGTCTTGCTAGTATCAGTAAAACTGAGTAGTGAGTTCGATTCTTACTGGGTATCCCTTACTTTCGGCCTTGTGCCACATCTAAGATACGCTTAGAAAATCACCATCTTCTGTATTCCTGAAACTTGTTCTCCTGCTTTACCTCAAGATGCCAGTGTATCAATAACGATAGTAACTATGCTGATTACATAGGCACTTATATTTGGTAAAAGGTTGATCCTGAACAAAAACAAAGACAACATGTTTTAAGAAATAGTACAAGAATTAGGACTTAAGATAAACCTTTCCAAAAAAAGAATCTATAGTGTTTGCACATATTCTGAATCCCTCATAAAAATTCAGAATGCACAATTCATAAGTTGTAACCTTCAAATATCTTGGTTTATGGATCAGTTGCAACAAATTTATTATAGCAGGTGAGGAAATTGAACACAATATCTTCTTCTTTTATGCGCCATGTTCTTTCAGAACGTAGGCGATCATGGCTTTCCACATCTCCCTGTTCCTGGTGGATCTTAGCACGCTTTCTCCTGTTGCACCATGCAACCCCCGTTCCGTCATCCACCTGATCAGGTCCTTTAAGTATGTTATCCGCTGCTTTACCCTGTCTCTTTTTCCCTCTATCTGGCCTGTTAGTATCAGGTTCTCCAAGCCCTCATTTCTAATTTGATGTCCCTGGAACTTTAGTTGTCTCTTCCTGATGCTCAGTATTAATTTCCTTTGTGTCTCCATCCTTTCCAAAACCTCGTCATTGCTCACATGCTCGGTCTATGATATCCACAGCATCCTGATTCTGTAGAATCACATTTCAGCTGCTTCAAGTTTTTCCTTCATCTTCAAAGATATTGTCCAACATTAAATGTCATATTGAAGAACCGACATCACGTAGCAATCCAGTACTCTCCTCTTTGTTTTTAGTGAAATTGTCCTGTTTCTTAATACTTTACTCGACTTCTGGAATGCTTCTTTCGCCATGTCAATTCACCTTCGGATCTCAGTGTCCCACTTTCCGTCTTCTGTTAGAACAATTCCCAGGTATTTAAATTTCTGTGCCTGCTTGATTTTAGAGTTCCTCAACTGTAATTGGCTATTTGGGCTGCTCTTTTTGCTGATGACCATTCATTCCTGCGTTAAATGTAATTTTATACCATAAAATATACAAAAAACCAAGATATTAACCTGGGAACTCGAGTCATAAATAGTTTCATCAAATATAGGTTCTCGTATGGAGATCATCCATGATGTCCATCTTGTTCAGAAATGTAGACTAATGTCTGTACGCATCCGTTTTCTCAGATCGTTGATTAAAAACGGCTTCGAGCGAATGCTTTCTTTAAGTCTTAAAGAAAATAATTCTTTTCATCAAATCCTATACAATGGCACTAAAGAATCAGAAACAATGGATTTTACCAAATAACAAGAGCCACTTCGCGAGAAAACCTTTAACAGCAGAAACTGAAATGAATAGCACATGTAATTAAAAGGAGAAAATAATGATATAATCAAAATGTTGATTTTCTACACTATCTTAGACAAAAATTGAGGAAGAAAACTCCGTTTAGTACTAGAAAGGACGATAACAGTGGACTTGTAAAATAAACATAGCATTTGTTTAATGAATAACAAATACTTTCATGTAGGGAAACGGTATCCGGGGAGTCTAACTATTACTAATTATCCGCTGTCATGGGACATTTTTCTAAGCTTATAAATTTATGAATTTCTCCATTGTGGTTTAAAAATTTTCTTAATGAGTCTCTCTCTCTCTCTCATATATTTCTCTCTCTGTGAGAGCGCGCTTGTAATTCACTTTCTCATTTTCCTTGTTCTCTATAAGATGGCTTATTTTCAATAACGTAGCAGCAAGAAATTATATATATATATATATATATATATATATATATATATATATATATTCATTGGAACGGAATAATACGCAATGTTGAATTTAATATGTAAAATGATCCAGCAGAAGAAAATAGCCGAACTAAAATTTTCATTTTGGATGCCGCAAGTAGGAAGGATTAAGCGCAATCCGTCCTGAGAGGGAACTACCTGGAAAGATGTCATCCTCAAACATGACAATTTATTTCTGCCACAGAAGTCATAATTGCATAACTGTGAAGACACAGTGAATATAGAAAAAGTACAATTTAATGTCGGAGTGAGTCTCATGTGGACATGGAACTTGCCCGCTTCTCCTCCCGAAAAAGGTCTATTACTTTAGCACTTTCCTCTTGGGACGCCTCAGGCACAAGAGATCAACCCAAGCCCACCCTCTTGTAAGTGGCACTGTCTGGATAGAACTGCTCCGCGGAACTGCAATCATTCAATTTCTTCTCTACAGACAAAAAGTGGCTAGTAAACACCCCCCTCTCTCTCTCTCTCTCTCTCTATATATATATATATATATATATATATATATATATATTTCTCTCTCTGTGAGAGCGCGCTTGTGATTCACTTTCTTTCAATAACGTAACAGCAAGAATTGTTCAAACATATTTTTTATCAAGAAGCTGTCCACAATTAGTAATATATTTTGGTTTCGATTAACATCAGTTATATTGGAATTATCAAGAAAGGTAATATTATATGTAGATACATACATGCATATTACTATAAACCTTATTTTAATATATATATATATATATATATATATAGCCTTTGAGATTTCACTCACCCGATCGACTCAGTCGATTAAAACTTGATTGGGCGATTGAAGCTTATTACTTTAATCACCCGCAGTCGATTAAAAAACCTCGCAATGAAACGTATCCATTGAAATACGGAAAAAAGAAATCTGATTCTTTTACAACACAAAAGTCTGCCATTGAAGATTTACAAGTTACTTAGAACGCCCTACAATTACATTATTGAATTCCTTGGTCTTATGCATGGCCGATCAGTGTAAACATTCGTTTAATTAACGCTTCCAGAGTGGAGCCAAAATCCCTATGACAGATTAAAGACGCTCACAGATTTTTCGAAACTTATTTGAAAAAATATCATCCTTGACTCAACAGCAATTTCCTCCCCGCTTACGAAAAGTAAAAATGAACATTTGAAAGAAAGAAAAAAATATGCATACTTATTTCAACCACGCACCGAAATAAAAATTGTACAAGTAAGTATTTCTTTATAGAAAATCGTTGAGAAAATCAGATTTGTTATTTCTTTGCATCTTGTATGAGATGTAGTTTGTAGTCAAACAAAAGAAAGAAACTACGTATTTAGGTACCTCCGCTCAATTCCCCCAAAAAACAAAAAAAAAACCCAAAAAAAACAAAAAAAAAACAGCATGTCATGATGTTAAAAGGGCACGAATTTAATAAAAACAAAGTTTTATCAACAAAATGTTTATGCTATTATTAAGAGGAAAGATCAAATTTTGATATTATTTTTTCAAAAAATTTTAAATCCTTTCTAATACGTTCGAAATTTTTATTAAAATTTCATTTTTTTGTTTTCCGTCAGCGATTCACGCTATATTTACGTAAGGCAACTATTAAGAAAATAGAGTTGGTCAAGTGAAGTGATTTTGGGAGCGATTAAATTTTCCCTAGCTTTCGACCACCGGTCGAGTGATTTCTTTTTCAAATCTCAAAGGCTATATATATATATATATATATATAGCTAGAGGTCCTTGAAAAATTCAACGGAGAATTTATAATGTGATCGATCTCGACTTGGCTGCTCAGATACAATCACTTTATCACCGGCGAATTTGTCGTTTCCCAGTGTCTCTTCTAAAAATATTTTCACGGCTTCTGCTCCGATGTACTTAGCTAACTGGTGCCCCCTATATATGAATTTACTCGAGCAACAAGATTAGCAACTAGGTCCCACCTTTTTACTGTGAAACCAATAAAATGTAAACGCAAATTCTACTCCATCAGCATTTTTTTAGCACTTCCCGCCTATGGAATTCCCTTCCCTTTACTTGCTCTCCCGACAGCTACAATCTCCAAGGATTTAAATGTTAAGTCAATAGTCATCCTCTATCTCACTAACCTGCATCCTCTCTCTCTCATGCTCCTTTCTCCGTCCACTCCACTCTCTTCATTATTCTCATACTTCTCCCACCCACTTCCTGTTACCCCCTATAACCTATCACTTTTTTCTCATAACATTCCTCCTATGTTACCCCCTGTAAAACTGTGGTAGTAAAATGCTTTGCTTAGGACGATATGATAATATATATATATATATATATAGTAGGTACATCCATTAAATCGCTGAAAAAAAACAGCATATTATGAAGAAAAAAGAAAAAAGGTCCTAAATTTAATAAAAATCAACTTTTTCTCACCAAATGTTTATGTTATTATTAAGAAGAAAGATCAGCGTATTCTTAAGTATTTTTTTAAATGAATCTTTTTTAACAAGTTCGAAATTTTGAAAACGTAATATTACATAACTCAGTTTTTCCAGAGATAAACATTAATTTTGAAATTCTTGCTAAATGAAATTATGGTCGGATTTTAATAAAACTTTCAGGACTCATTCACAAAAGAATGCCATTATTTTCTAAATTATTATTTTAAAAAATCTTCGTTAGAATATTTTTTACATCTGTTACCCCTACTCCACGCAAATTCATGAAATTTCCAGAAATTCAATTCTGTAGGCAAAATGGCTTTTGTTAGTTAAACGTAGGACTCATTGGAGAATGTAAAACATGTATCCTTTTTTCAACCATTTAGCTTCTTTTGCCGAATATTAGTTCCGAATAGTAAAATAAAAAGGGCAATAAAACTATGACATTATTTAATTAGATAAGCTCTTAATTGATTTAATAAATAATATAAATTTCAGACATTATAGTCTGAAGAAAAAAAAATGTTCGATCATTAATAAAATTTTAAAAGAAATGTTTCCGTTTTTATTCAATTATAATAATTTATAAAGTTTTAAAAATATTTTTAAAATAATCCAAAACTTATTGACGTTAGTTTGTTAAGTAAAGTGAAGACTATATTTACTAATAGAACATTGGTAAGTTTAATACAAATAATTTAGCCATCCAATTTTTAAAATAATTTTGTATTTTTTGTGTGTATTTGAATTTTTTGTACGTTAATTTCTATGTATACATTAAAAGGTCATGGGTTTCACGGTTTGTTCCCCTTGGAGAAAAACTTTGTACAATTATGTTACTTGGAATCGCCATGCATTTATCTTATCTAGTATCTATCGAGCTGTCATCATATTTCAAATACGGGGTAACGTTCAGAATGTTCAACTCTGTGTTTCATAAACAGTTTTATTCTAAAATCCAGCTATAAATAAGAAATACTTTTGTAAATCAGATAAATTTAACATTAAATTTGCTAATTTTTGAAAAATAATGTGTCAGAGATGTATATTTTTTTAAATATTTTAAAAACTAAGAATTAAATTTTGTTTACAAATGTGTAGATAGCTCAAAAGTGGCTGAAAAATTGACAAATTCAAAAACATTCTCAAAATATTAGATTCCTGTCAGTATAATTTTCTTTAAGATACACTGGAGTATTTTACTTACTGGAAATAGTAAATTTAAAAATTTCAATTAAAACTAAAATAAAAGTTTCAAGAAAACTTTTCATTTTTACAAATTCAATTTAAAAGAAAATTATTGAAAATAAATGGAGGTATCTAATTTTTTTTTTCAAATAAAACTTCGAAAATCACATGTGTCGTATGATCATTTCTGTGAATTAATTTCACTTCGTCAGCGACCGTTCATTATGGAAAATTAAAAAAAAATCATACACCGGAAGTAAAGAAATAAGAAAAAAGTGATGAAGATTATTTTAGAAGATAGGCGAATAGAGACTGTTACAGAGTTTAGGGAAAAGAGAGAGAAAAACAAAGAGAGATGGCAAAATGGATTTAAACTCGATCTTTGAAAAGAACATTTAAAATTACTTATGTGTAAAGAAATAAAAAATAAGCGTCTCACAAGTATGGAAGTGGGGAATGGGAAACGGGGAAAAATATTCATAGATTATCAACATGTCCTAATAATTTTAAGCAATAGTACTACTTTGAAGTAAAAAAAGTAAAACGTCGATTTCACTTATTATTTTTTATGAACCAGATTTAAATTTCGGGGTTGATTATTAGTTTTCATTGTTATGTGAGCGTGCAATTTGTTTTTGTTTAGAAAGGAAACTCTTACGAAAATAAGGTAAAAAAAAAACCGATATTAATTGCATTTTTTTAAAAATAATATATAAATTTACAGTGTAGTTTAATTTATTATTATTTCCTAGAGTAATATTGAAGGAAAACGCAATATATGGAAAATTTTTCCTCTAATCTTAAAGCATCTCTTGCTAATGAATTTCTCTTGGATTTACAGGCTATGGGTCTTTTTAATTCAGGATTTGATTTTATAAACATTATAACTGTTAAGTCAAATATAGATACAGAAAAGTCAAAAATAAAAGGAATGATACGTGAAAATTACACTGAAGGTATTAGGAGCTCATGGTAAGATTAATAAATAAACTTTGTTGGATAAAGAAGTTATAAGGAAAATGGTGACATTAAACTAAATTAAGAAAGAGGTACAGAACACCATTTAAAATTTACTCAAGCGACAGGAACCGAGACTGGAAAATACCTGATTCATAGAATAGGTCCAACGACAGGTACCACTGGTGTTGTTCGAACAGAAGAAACTTTTAGTGTTTTCGAAGAGTTAGACAATATAGACAGTCTTAAGGTTGTTCTTCTGGATAACATAAATACAAATACGGGATTGTAACTGCTCCTAAGAAGCTTAACTGAAAAGCACATACTCTCCATTATATCAGAATGAGCTACTATTCAGAGCTGGTTTTAAATATGTTAGTGGTACAAGATGAAGCCTGGCTGTTTTTACAGGCCCACAAGGTCAATTGGGTGAAAGGTGTACGAGCCTCAATGATGCTTGGTAAATTGGCCTTGTGCCAAACACGCCCGAAGTCCCTACAATTTAAATATCAGAAGGTTGGTGGTTGAAATGTGAACGGGTAAAATATTTCGTGTGTACATTAAAGTAAGGCTTTAATTACAGAAAGGCAGAAGTTTAAGAAGAAAAATAAAAGTGAAATTTTGTTAACTGAACACTATAACATATTTTTTTTTTTTTTTTTTTAATCATTTCACCCCGAGCAAGGCAGAAACGCCACTGATGTGCAGGGGGTTACATAAATGTAGAAAGATTAATTAGAAAAGAGTGAGGAGTACAAGCTAGTTAGAAGGGAACAATAGAAAACTGAGAAAGCAGGTGCAATGACAGGTACATGGGCGGAGAGAAAGGGAAGGTTATACAGGGGAGGGGAGAGAGAGCTAGAGGCCAGTGGTTAGTAGGTGAGTATTAACTTTGCTTTTAAATTTCTGGAGGTCGTAGCCATCAGGAAAGCAAGAATACGGGAGTGAGTTCCACAGGCGGGAAGTGCGAGAGAGGAAGCTGCAGGAGTAGAATTGTCGTCTGCGTTTGGCTAACCTGACTGTGAATGGGTGGGACCCAGTTGCCAGTCTGGTTGAACGGGTAAACACCTGTTGAGGAGGCATCAGTGACTTAAGCTCATCCGAGCAGAAGCCATGAAAGTATTTATAGAAGAGACAGAGGGAGGCCACATTTCGACGATGGGAAAGTGGCTGCAGACGAGTCGCCAGATCAGTACCTATCACATTACAGACTCTCCTTTGGAGCTTGTCAAGAACACTGAGGAGAACGGCAGGGGCACCTGACCATAAATGGCAGCAGTACTCCATGCACGGACGGATGGTTGACTTGTATATATGCAGGATGGATTCAGGTGGAAAAAACATCCTGGATCGACATAGTGACCCAATCTTCTTAGCAGTAGATTTTGCTATGGATTCAATATAGTGCTTCCATTTGAGGTCTGAGGACAGGGTAAGTCCGAGGAGGCGTAGTGTATTACTCTCCGGGAGAATCATCTGGTCCATGCTTATGGGAGGCAGAAGAGGTTGCCTGTAATGGTTGACAGACAACAGCTTGGTCTTAGAGGAATTGAAGTTGACAAGCCACTTCTTGCCCCAGTTCACCACAGAGTGTAGATCCCGCTCAAGGTCAGCAGCGAGATTATGTCTGTCCGCCACGACAGGTTTCTTACTGGAGCGGGAGTATATTGTAGTGTCATCTGCGTAGATGCCTACTTGGGACCTGATCTCATCTGGGAGGTCGTTGATGAAAATAAGGAAGAGCGTTGGGCCCAGGATAGAGCCTTGTGGGACACCAGCATTCGTGCTGTAGGACGAAGAGGCGCGCCCATTCAGAACGACCTTCATTTTGCGGTTATTTAAGAAAGATTGGATTAGGTCAAGCAGGCGACCGGTAATACCATAACCGCGTAGTTTGCATAGGAGGCCAGGGTGCCAAACCCTGTCGAAAGCCTTGGAGATATCCAGAGCAACCGCGCGAGCCTCGTCAGACTCATCAAGGGCCTGTAGCATGTACTCCGTTACAGTAGTTAGCAGGTCGGCTGTGGACCTGTCAAATCGGAATCCATATTGCCTGTCGGAGAACAGTTTGTGGGCGGTGAGATGATGAACTATTTCAGCATTTATTATAGCCTCGAACACTTTCCCGAATATTGGTAGAAGACTGATAGGGCGATAGTTTGATGGGTCCGAGGGTTCACCACAGTTCTTAAAGACAGGAACGACTGAGGAGAATTTCCAGCATGCAGGAAAGCAGGAAGCAGAAAGGCAGTTTTGTAGTTAAAATTGTTCGTATAGAAATGTAGGTATTTAAATGTACGCAGAAGTTTAGAGGTCATGGTTGTGTAGTAGCAGAATATCAAGTCCTTGTTCCTTCCTCTTTTTAGTAGGTTCCGACAGGTTGAGAGAAAGAGAAGGCAAAACAAATAAAGAAGTGGTACTTAACACGTCCATTTTGTCGTTGTGTTGTTCTTTTTAGTGGCGTGATGTGAAAGTAAAGAAAAGGACGTTGGAAGAAGAGGACGAATGAAATTGTGACGTGCCCTACGTCCGGGTCGGCTTCTTGAATTTTCTTTCGTTACATTGCCACGAGCTCTTCATCTAACCGCTCCCATATGAGTGACTTTGACAGGTTAGCGTCGTTGCTTAAAAAGTGAAACTTCTCATGATGTCGGCTCCAGCAAGCCTTTTCACAACTAGTTGTAAAAATACGTCATATATAAATTTTCTGTTTTTAATCCAATCAGGATTCGGAATTTGCTTTTTGCACTGACTTGTGAATTTTTCTTAATTGGGTTTTTCCAAAGTAGTTTGAATCCACTTTTGTGGGCATGCAATTTTACTTTGGGTTTTTCCCAAATGTTGGTCGTTTGAATCCGATTTTCCGGGTGTGCAATTTATTTTGTGTTTATTAGTTGGTTGATGGATTATATACGATTTGTATAATATAAGAGGATTATCATGATTTGATACACGTAAACTTAATGAGAATCAGTGGCTCTATTGATAATATTGGTCAAAATTAATAAACCAATCCCAAAATTCAATTTGTTCACCTAGAGCCACTAAAAAATTTTAAAATATGAAATTCAATCATCCTTTATAAATAACAAAAATCAAAGTTGCCTGATTTTCCTTTACTTTCTCAGAGTTTTTGAAATAACAGTGAATTTAATATCTGAATCTTCTCATGTTCTGTACGGATTTGAAGCGAGACATGGACACATTCTTCTAGAAACATTATGTCGTCTACTAACACTTTCCTTTGTTTCTAAAAGGGTCTTGCAGTTTGGTGATATGATTATATAGATATTTGGATTGAGTTAGTTTTCACGTAATATAAAATTTATTTATTGAAAAAACAAACTTTTTATTTACTATTTATGAAAAGCAACATTTTTAATCAAATATTACGAAAACGAATGGATTTTTACACGCATTTTAAATGTCGATATTTAATAGAATTTCATCGAAAGTGGTTTAAAACTAAGAATCTATAATTTGATGAAACTCCCTAGACTTTTCTAGTTGATTTAGAAAAAAGGTAAAACCGATATACCCTAATATATATATATATATATATATATATATATAAAATCCTCACCTACTCAAATGAGCAGAAAAAAGAGTTACGCAACAACTCCAATATCACCATTGAACGAGTTGACAAACAAATAATTATTTAGTTCTCAACCGACAAAATCACAACCAAAAATTACAATCTATCCTAGATGACAAAACAAAATTCAATAAATGAAGGAAAAATCCCACAGAATCACTAAAAATGTGAGTAAATAAACTGATCACAGTGAATAAAGCTGAGATCGGTAGCATAGAATCAAGAAATGAATTCCTCCAAATCTTAAAATCAACAAATATTACACTAGGTGCCCTTGATGTCAAAAATCATTTTAACAACATCCTAGTTGAAGAAGCAATCAACATAATTAGTTACTGTATTTACAAATACGCCTCAATCCGAAAATTCGACCAGTAACTCTTCGGAAGCTACACTTCGCCTGACCACGAAAACCCCATTTTATGATCATAATGGCAATAGCTATACCCAAACACATGGTATCAGTATGGGAAACTAATTACTTTCCTACTTTATCTAACTTTTATATGTCTTATATTGAAAGTTTCTCAGCTTTAAAACAACGTAGAAACCACAAGCCTACACAAAGTCAGTCAGTCAGTTAAGTGCCATACGTGATACACACTTGGGCGATCATGTCTCGAAAGAGACATGACTGACTGGGCAGAAGATTATCCCGAAGTAGGTTGCCATTGCTTTCTGCGGTAGACTTTTTGCCAAACAAAACTACAGAACCCAATCTGTCCTGTTATTTAACCCATAACTGGAGGGAAGAGACGGATTAATACCTTTCCCAAGGGTATTTGCGCGTAAGTGAAAGCAATGAATTCAGCTGGAATTCGAACTCGGCTACCCGATTTCTCATTCCGAGCCGATATCCACTGCACCACAACGCACATCACACATCACTACACAAAGTACTTTGACGATATTTTTGTTTTAATAAAATATAAGGAAGAAATTATAAATCTAACATACAAATAAAATTATAATTCTTTTAAAGTGCACACGAACTTTATGGACACCCTGTATGTGCATCAACGCACTGGTGACCCAGAAGTGCATCACTATCGAATTTACTGTTTGGGTTTCAATTTCATGACGTCGTTTGAAAAACAATCAACGTTAAAATTTATATATGAACTTCTGGTTAATAACAAAATCTATTGATGTGAATAAAAAACTAAAATCCATAATATTTACCACTGACGCGTATGAAAAACAAACCAAACAACAACAGTATTTAGCTTCAAAACTAAATTATAGCCAACGTCCTGAAGGAAAAATAGCAGTGATATCAAACTTTTTAAACAGAGTTCACCAAAAGTCCTCTTCCCAAATAATATTTCTGGGCAACTAAAACATAAAACAAACATCATTTAACATTAATTTCCCCAACTACACCATTGATTAACAAATAAAATTATTCTTACAAAAACTACACAAGACCAGTAATAAAAGAAGCACACAAGAAAACATCAGCATATTTCACTGCAGCCAAATGCACAATAATTATTAGCAGGACGAATTCGCTATACAAAGAATCATTAAACACTATATGTCTGCAGAAATTCCCGAACAACATGTAAAATATATAATATATTATAGAAAACAGAAGAACGTAAACATTGCTGTCACTAATCAAATCTAAACTAGCGATACTAATATAATGTATCAATTTCAATGTCAAGTACAAAAATGTTTTTCTTGTCATAAATCAATTACCTATATTAGACATACTACCACTTCCTTGAGTATACGCTTTACGTGTCACTTATCAGACACAAGTTATTTAAAAACCATCTATTAACCAATAATTTACAAGAACCCTTAAGAAAAAATTGTAGTAAAAAACATATAAATCATATGATCACAAACATCTCGCTATTAGAAAGTACCTGTTTATCAAATATTTCTCTCCTACTATCAACCTCACATTATTTAACAATGGAAATACAGTGTTAAGGTTTTTTCTTTCATTTTGTTGCTCACCCAAATTTCAGCCGTGTACAACTTGTAAAGATTCGTAACGAACGCTCCTATTCAGAACAACACAAAAATAAATTACAACGTAACAAACAAAACAAAAGGAAAAATAAAAATACCAGAGATAAAACACTCTTGAAAATGACTATAGAGGTGGCCGAAATCGCTTGTAACAATAAAAATTATTGATAATTATCCTTTACTCCTACAAAATGGAAAAACGTGAAACTGCTGGAAAAACTTAATAAAAAATGACTTCAATCTTCCTTGTAGGCAGGATTTAATGAAAGTTATTTGAAAGAAAGGTCGCTGCCTAAATATGCATTAATATATATATTCATTATTGTATATATATATATATGTGTGTGTGTGTGTGTGTGTGTGTGTGTGTGTGTGTGCGCGCACGCGCGTGTGTGTGTGTGTGTAGATATAGTTTAGTGCATCGAGGCAGCAGATAATTATTTTTTTAAATATACTGTTAAATATAACGTTTTAATCATTGTATTTTGACTTTAGTTTTAGGTGACAATAAAGACAAAAATTGTCCAGCATTTGTAAGTTTTTTATTATACTGGTTCTAAGATTCGGTTCGATGAGCCGACTTCAGAGAGATTATACAGACGTTAACATGTCTTTATGTTAACGTCTCTTGTCTTTATTTTCACCTGAAACGAAAGCCAAAATGCGATGTTTAGAACGGTTCATGATTAAACATAATAAACATTCATTGTCTGTTATATTTAATAATAATAATAATAATATATAATATATATATATATATATTTCTTTTCATTCCCAGTGAAGAGGACTCAACGTTTTATTATTTTGAGTGCCCTGGCATTTATTTTATTATGGACAGTGCTCAATATAATGAGTATTAAAAAGATTAATATAATTATATAATTATGAATTAATTGTACATTGCGACACGGAAATCTCTATGTTTCGAGATAGATTCTCATTATCAGGCAATGTGGCTGTTGGTTGTGCAGATGATTTACATTCAAATAGCAAAAACATTTGGTTTTCTGTTTATGTATGTGGGAAGATATAAAATTTGTATGTGTGTTTCTTTTGGCTACACAACTAACAGCAACATTGCCTGATGATGAGAAACTATCTCGAAACATAAAAATTTCCTTGTCGCAATGTACAATTAATTCATAACGATATATATATATATATATATATATATATATATATATATATATATAAACGAATTTTAGCGAAACTTGGTTATAAGCAACCGACAATTTGAAATGAATTGTTTGAACATTATTTTTTCGATACTCGTATTTGAGTAGATATTCTGTTTTTAATGAAACAATATTATATATTTATTTCTACCGGTCTGATTATTTACGATAAATTTTTATTACGAAAATGTGTGCCATTCGGCAGGATTCGAACCTACGATCCCTATCTATACAGGGGAAACTACCATTTGATCTGGTCACGTCTTAGACCTCTCAACCACGAATAACCTCCAGTCTAAACGAGGTTTTTATCAAGCCTATATAACACAGTTTTCGATCCATCGTAAACAAACATATCTGCTCTGAAATGTATCGTAATGTCAACAAATGTAAACATGTTACGGAAATCAACGAATTTTAACGAAACTTTGTTATAAGCAACCGACAATTTGAAATGAATTGTTTGAACATTATTTTTTATCGATACTCGTATTTAAGTAGATATTCTGTTTTTAATGAAACAGTATTATATATTTATTTCTACCGGCCTGTTTATTTACGATAAATTTTTATTACGAAAATTCATTTCATATATATATATATATATATATATATATATTTTGTATATCCATAAAATAAAAAAACGAATATTATATTAATAAAATAAAATAAACTCATACAACACAAAAAGTCACTCTATTTCATCCACTCATAGATAGTAGTTAAATAAAAAGTGTCTATCCATTTTGAAAAAAACTAACATCCCACTCTAAGAATTACTTAGACAAACTAAAATGTGACCTGTCCAAAACTAAACTACATCGCCCCCCTCTCCTAACCCAATGCTGTATCTCTAAGGTTACAAACTGCCGACGGACTAGCTTAGACATACTAAATTCCTATCCCGCACATCACTTACATATCACATTCCCAAAAATAAATAGTTTCCACGATTTATTTTTCAGTTCCACAAATCACCCGAAGAAGAGCACTTGTGCTCTGAAACATGAGAATTTTTCTGTGGTGATACTATGTTTTTATAAACCATTATAACAACTAGTACAATATAAGGTTCTACTTTGTATCGAGTACTCTTTATAAAAGTAAATGCTTGAACAGTGGGTTTAAAATCTACGTGTTCTATCACTTTCTTACACTACACACACACACACACACACGCACACACACACACACACACATATATATATATATATATATATATTTGTCAACTTTTCTGTTCATTTTACTCTCTACATATCTGTCCATGTATCAGTCTTTATATCATTTCAGTTAGTGTTATCGTTGCTAATTTATCAGCGATTGGCATTTAAATGTTTTTATCACCTTTTAAAAATACAGAATTCTAATCCAAGTGATTGTTCTTTGAATTATCTCTTGGAGTCATCAAAATAATAATTTGGCTGGTGAGGGATTTTTGCTTAGAACAAAACTGTATTTCGATGACAGACAAGTTTATGGCTTGAGTGAAATATATATAATCGTCTTTAAATATTTACCACTGCAATCTCTTCTTTTTTTACCAGAGTCCTGATGCAAATGACAAGACATCACTCATTACTTATCTCTAGTATTTTTACAGTGTGTCTATCAGGGCCATCGAATGGATTTCGTTTTCCCTCTCCCGAAACTCTGATGCGCCCCACACTACTACATCTCAATTTTCATAAGTTAATATTCATATAAAATACAAATAATTCATAAAATGCAATATAAGTGAATAATGTAATTATAAAAATTATATAAATACAATGTAGGTATTTACAAATTATGTCATAATAGATAATTCTATCTTAAATAAATTAACATTGTTTTGTGACAATATTTAACATGAACTTGAGATTTTTCTTGTTAAAAATTACAGAATTTTAACACATTCAACAATATGGATAAAAACAGTAAATTTTATATCGTGTTTTTTAAAACTTAACATGAACAAAACAAGTGCTCAGATTTTGTATAAAAAATAAACCTCAGATCGTCGACAAAATTCTCGAAAATCTTTCATCCTTTGTCACTTGTACTTAATTTAATTCGTAATGTAACACGTCCCTCAATACGTCCCGGGTTTGACATATAGATGGTGCCACTAATAATTCATATGATTTTTTTTAAGCTTTTACCTTCAAATGGCACGCGATAAAATTTGGGCCCGATCTGATTATTCGTTTACGAATGACAGTTATTTAAGTGAAACTACTGTTGCAAATTTTTAAAAGAATAGAAAAATCTGAATTTCCTGTGTTGATAAAGCATTGCTTTATGATGGGAAACAATAATATTTAAGCAAAGATAATGGTTATTTGGACTGTGCTCCGTCGGAAACAACGGTTAAGAGGTGATATGCTGAGTTTAAACGCGGTCGTAAAGACACAAATGATGCTAAACGTTCAGGTTGTCCACAATTAGTAGTTGTCCCGAAAAACAACAAAACAATTCCACAAACTCGTTTTGGCCGATCGTAAATTGAAGTTCCATGAGATAGCAGATGAGTTGAATATATCAGAAGGCAGTATATTTACTATTTTGAATGAACATTTGTCAATGAGAAATGTAAAAGTCGTTCAAAGTTACCAAAGACGCAAACATCAGCGGGCAAGATTTTGGCTTCCGTATTTTGGGATGCGCAAGGTATTTTGTTCATTGATTACCTTAAGAAAGGAAGCACCATCAATAGCGAATATTGCATAGCATTATTGGTGCGTTTGAAGGAAGGAATTGCCAAAAACGGCCACAAATGAAGAAGAAAAAGTGATCTTTCACCAAGACAACACACCGTTTCACAAGTCGATCGTAACGATAGCCAAACTACATGAATTGCATTTCGAATTGCTCCCGCATCCACCCTATTCTCTAGATCCGGCATCCAGCGACTGCTGGCTCTGTGTATACCTCAAAAGAATGCTGCAGGGAAAGTGATTTGGCTCCCATGAAGAACTGATATCAGAAGCTGGGGTGTATTTTGAGGTCAAAAACAAATCGTTCTACAAAAAAGGCATTGAACTGTTAGAGAAGCATAGGAATCAGTGTATCACTCTAGAGGGAGACTATGTCGAATTTTGCCTAGAAGTTGTTGGTTTGTTAGTTAGGCCCGGGATTTACTAAGTGATGTTTTATATGAATGTAATTAGTAAAAGCAAATGATAAATACGAAGTGTCATAAAATACTCCGCGGTTCCTTTAATCAGGCCTGCACCTACCAGTCTTGGGGTGGGGTAAGTTGTACTTCTCACAGGCCCTGATGTCTATCGACAGAAACTGATCTTTGTTGGAAATCGTCTTTAAGTACTAAAAGTCTAAATTGTATGCAACTATTGATTGTCTTTGCATAGCAGAAATGTCTTACCTAGATATTCAGAAAATTCTAACATCTGTGGAGATATAGAATTCAAATATAAAGAGTCTTGTTCTGCGGCACTGAAAACAGATTCCTGATGACTTAAATTCCAAAGCAGTCTGAGATGATAGAAGGCTTCAAATGTCCATTCTGAAGTCCCATAAAAACAGTAACAGAAATTCAAATAAGTATTTTTTAAGAAGATTAAAAAAAGGATTAATGATTCTGTTTCTTTGACTTTTTAGATTTTATATTCATCAAACGATTTGCAAATAAACTATCCACAAAGAATGTAGTAGATAGATTCTGTTAACTTTTATGGTCACTTTGTGAATCAGGTTTTGAGCGTATTATGTTTTAAGCAATTTCTCAGGTTCTGATAAGATATGCAGCCCAGAATCCCTATTTAACACAGTGATGCAAATGATAGGCTTAAAAATAAGAGGTAGTTTAGCATCTGATAATGACGAGCCGATACACTGAAAGAAATCAGTTAGCACGAATGTGTTCCAAAATATATTACCAAAAGAATTACTTCCAAATTTGGACAATGTAATTGCTGATAAAAATTATGACACTTAGTTTTTGTTCAATACGATATTTTACAGTCCATATTAAAAAAAATCTTACTTTTAGCGGCAGTTATTGTCAGTAATAAATTTGCTTGGTCAGTTACTGGTTTATACAGGCGCGTATTAAAAAAACAACAAGCTGGTTGTGATACAATCTAGACAACTGTCGAAAGCTGTCAGATAAACAAATAGAACAACTTTACAATCATGTATAAAGAAGCATAGGGCAGCTTGTTCAAACTGTTTAGATTTCTGGATAAATTGCCTTAAAGAGGCAAAAAGGAAAATAACGCTGACATCTAACGCATATACTTACCATAATTACACCAAAATATCTTGAAAATCAATAAAATCGCCATTGGCTTCAGCCTCGGCCTTCACGTGTCTTTGGAATTTTTAGCAACACTTCTGGATGGTCTCTTTGTTTAAGCTGCCTTCAGTTCGTCCTTGGAGTTCCAAGGAGTTTTGTCGCTTAACTGCACCCCGATCAAAATAATCAAGGGGATTGCAATCCAGGGAGTCAGGTAGCCACATGTAAGGGGTGATAAAACCTAAATACTCCAAAATGTTCGTATTGGAGATTCCAGCGCTAAATCCAAGCAGTACAGCATGCCGTTTCCAAATTCCGGAGTGAATTGCTTCATGGTGGGCTTTTTCTCACAGCCGATGCCCAACTGACCCCACTATACTCAGCAGTCGAAAAATCAAAAACAAACAACACTCATGCACGAAATTAAAAATATAAAATGGCGATAATTTACCCATCATGCACAGTATATATAAATATACGTATACATGTATGTGTGTGCGTGTGTGTGTAAACCTAGAAATCAACACTGGATTACAAGTTTCATGCCTTAAATATCAGTTGCAATTACACATAGACTAAAATATTACCCCTAAAATATTTAGTAAAATAAATGGGAAGAACTGATATCTCCCCTCCAACAACATCCCATAAGCTTCAGTGTCCTACAAATACGTAGAATCCGTGCAAAGAGTAGGGACAATTGGTCAGAATATCACTTGAGGCGAGAATCTCACAGTCAGCTGCCAGTTCTGATGTCTATATTTATTGTATATAACTGCAAATGCTTATTCTGCGATACTAACCATTCTTCACTTATATATATATATGTAAAAATATACTCAGTTATAATCTGAGATTAAGGACAGAATGGTTAAATAAAATAAAGACAAGAGGAAAACTGTATTTAAATCGCCTACGCGTTTCGTCCTGTGATAGACTTTATCAAGGCAAAAGAAAACGGTTGAATTCCCTTCATTTTAACATCTTGTGACTTTGCACGAGACATGAAGGAATTCTAAAACAGACTAACACAAGAAATAAACAGTTGTCAAAGAAAACGGTCAACTTCCTTTCATTTTAATATCGCGTGACTTTGCACTACACAGGAAGAAATTCTAAAAACTAAAATATTCTGTTAATCTTTTGAAATGATTTGTGAGCGTCTTTGTGGTTGCCAACACTGTTTATAGATACGTAATTTAGAATAAAGCTCATTTCCTCTTTTTGCCTTGATAAAGTCCATCACATGACGAAACGCGTAGGCAATTTAAAATACAATTTTTCTCTTGTCTTTATTTTCTTTAACCAAATATATATATATATATATATATATATATATATAATTTCGCATGTTTCGGAATCATATTTTTACTATGACTCCATCTTCAAGCGATCATTTTTCGCGTTACTAACAGAAAAAAAAATACTTTTGAAAAATTTTATTTTTCCGTTAGTAACCCCAAAAATGATCGCTTGAAGATGGAGTCATAGTAAAAATATGATACCGAAACATGCAAAACTCTGTGTAGTGAAAATGTTCAATTAATTATACTACTATAATAAGACACACACACACACACACACACACACACACACACGCACACACACACACAGACATATATATATATATATATATATATATATATAAATTAATTAATTAGAATCCTTGGTAATTTGTAAGATAAATTCCACGGGTGATCGTAATCCGATGAGAACTCAATGTTAGAATTAAACAGAGTATTATAATTAAAATAAATTGTACAAATTTCCAAATCCATTGGTGATGATTTATTTCATGAATATTTTTTAAAAAATTATTCAACTCCTCAGACCAAATATTTTTACAAAAATGAATGGGTTAGATTTATCCAGGCGGAAGGTATAATAGGGTGGGAAGGAGAAGAAGGAAAATATTTTAGTAATGAAAGAGAGAGAGAGAGAGAGAGAGAGAGAGAGAGAGAGAGAGTCAGATATACAATGTTAATTTTAAAACACGGATGTTCAATTTAGAATGTTGCACTTCTATCCCAGACGATAAGACGACCTTACATTGAACTTTAACTTAAACATTTTCAAATACAGAACAGTAAATTTAGGGGCCGTATTTTAACTAGAAGAATTGAATTGTTAGATTTTTATATTAATTTCGGCGGCAATAATAATATCTTCATCTTATAAATATAATCTTTTCGGCTTCTTGACTATAATATTACTTTCAAGTATGGTAACATTATTAATAAGGATAAAATAATAACAAAAAAGTAACAGTATTAATATTATCATTATTATTAATAACATTAATAACAATAATAATAATAATTATTATTTTTGATCTGTGGGATTCCCTTTCACATGATTGCTTCCCCGACAGCTACAATCTCCATGAGTTTGAATGTAAGATCAATAGACACCTCCTAACACACTAACTCGAATCCATTCTCTCAAACACACTTCCCATCTGCCCAACCCTCAGCCTCGGTATCCTTACCCGTCTATCACCCTCCTTCTGACATTTCCTATATCTAACCTCTCTTTCTCTTCAATTTCCCCTATGTAACCCCCTGCGCAATAGTGGCAGTGGAATTCCTTGCTTGGGGTGAAATGATTAAAAAAAACTTTTTTTAAATAAATAAATTACAAATGTTATAAATATAAAGCTTTTAACGGGTAACTACATGAGTATTACATGACAACACTGGAGGACCGTTACAAATGACTTAATTATATACTTATTTGCATATAAATCTTTACTTGCACACCTGCCTGTTTGTACCTACGTAAATACTAACATGTATATACACCCACATGTATATATAAAAAATACCCTAATTCATACATAGATACATTGTATATATGTATATACATATATATATATATGCATACGCAAGCAGATATATATATATATATATATATATATATATATATATATATAAAGAAATAGAGAGAGAGAGAGTGAGACTTACAAATATTTTATCTGTATACATATACACTTTAACATAAGCATATCCACTTACCAAAATTAATTTTGCACACAACTAACAATTTACATAATATATTTATCCTTGCTAAAAACAATAATAACTAAATTATATATATATATATATATATATATATATATATATATATATATATATATATATATTAAAAAAGGATTAATTCAAAGATGTCATCTTTGAATTAATCCTTTTTAAATATATATTTGCTCTGTAATATTTTATTACATGGAGCTCTCTTCCTGTATCATTTTTTAATATTAAAATAAAATTTTTAATATTAATTAGGATCGGGTTTTTGGAATTTACGTTCCTGCTTTTTTCCCTTGGATTGAAGTATCTGAATTAATATATATATATATATATATATATATATATATATAAACATTATAATGTTAGTACAACTACATCCCAATTAAATTTAACAGTTGGAGGTTTTAGAAAATTATGAATTTTAGTAAATTCATGTGTCAGTTTTTGACCGAATTAAACTTTTACGTGTAAATTCCATTTTGTCATGGAATTTTAAATCTATTTTTGTGTCTGCATCTGAAGATGAGTTTTCAGGTTCCTCTGGTTCAATAGTTCATTGGTATTTTCTATTTGATTATTACAATTGATTTCTCCAAGAATCTGTCCCTGAAGATATTGCGAGTTTGTACAAGTCCGGTTGTCCTAAATGTAATTTGTGAGGTGAGTCCTCCGTCTTTTAGTTTCCAAAATTGTTTTGATAGAGCAGTTTCATGTTTCAAGGAGGCGTTGGGAAAAGAATGTGGGTGATTGTAGAATCTTTGTTTCCAACTTCATGCAGATATCCCTGTGTATGTCTTTTTCCTGTTTGGGTCTTCTTCCCGAAATATAATGCTTTATCGGAATTGCATTTGCCTTCAACGGGGCAGTTGGTTCTGTTATTACAGTTACGGGGAGGTTTATATTCTTGTGTTTCATCGTAATTTTCTTAATAACTGAATGGTGTGTGAGTTAATAATGTTTTGAATATTCTTGCAGCAGGAATAACTGACTTTCAGAGTTTTTTTGTTGAAAATTTTTTAGGGGGTCATTTTGGTTAAAGCTAACACACACACACACACACACACACACACACACACACACACACACATATATATATATATATATATATATATGTAAATAGATAGATTCATATATATATAAATATACATATACATATATATATATATATATATATATATATATATATATATAGTCATCCGCAGACAGATTTGTTTCACTGTATCACAGCTAATCTGTACGTTTAGACAGCCGATTGCTTTTTACCTAGGATTGAAACCCGACCGAAATGGTGTCAATCGGCGATTATACCTCTGTGCTATGGGCGCTCGGTAGAAGGAGGCAGACCTTTTAGCATGTATATTTTCATTATACACGTCCAATAGCTGAGAGTGTTCTAATTCATTGCTGAATGAACGGTGCGTAGATGCTAGAGTAGTTACTGTTTTTCAAAGTCTACCCTTCCTCCAGAGGGCTCAATCTGGGTGTGAGAGCCTAATACAATAGACTTAGTAAAGTAACTTCCATCTGTCATCATTCTCTAAAATATACCCTAAATTATAGTTAATGTTTCTTATACAATATAACTAGACATCAAAAATCTATCCCCAGCATATATTGATTGATTCTTCCATCTCCTGATAATTTGTTACGGCTTAACGGATAGATCACCCATAAAATCAACTACATATTTATGATGTACAATGTATTAAAAAAAAAACACGTCTATGTCACTTGCTTACTATTTTAAGTGAAAAATAACTTAAAGAAAATCTGATGAAATGCGATAACTTTTCAGGGTTGCTAAATGCTACATATGTATCATTCAATTTATTTCGTAACTGGCATAGAAAACTTTTACGTTTAAGTCATTTCAAATCTCTATCCTCTTTTACCCTTACAATCAAATTTATTCTATCCATCATGTATTGATTCATTGTGCTAAAACCTCCAAAATTCTCCCCTACTTAATTATCTGAATATGGTAAAAACTGTGTTGGATTTGAAGCTTCTCTCTATATATAATTATTCCTAATAAAAATATTTCACTGCCTGACGAGGTACTAATAAGATAGTACCGAAACACAACGGTTCTTGTGTTGCAGTAAACTATGTTTTTATTATAAACTCATAATAAAAATATTGCCACACACACACACACACACACACACACACGTGCGCGCGCGCATATATATATATATAACTGAATCAATAAATCTGTAGCCTGAGACATAATGTTGTTTTGAATGTTTCACTGGAAGATCTTCAATCTATGTGATTAATATTTTCTGCTGGATTAAGCTCATTGACAAGGATTATATTGAAATATAAATATTTGATATGTAAAAGTAAAGATGTTTTTCATCAAGAAAGTATCTGATTAAATTATCTAACTGCGGTTATTTTTTTTTTTTTTTTTTTTTTTTTTACCTTCAGTATTCCTAATCCTTTTGGTTTATGATAAAGCCGTAATGTTATATTTGCAGGAATTTTTACGCACAAACAAACAATAAAGCCCCTAAGACGCAAAAGAGTTACTAATTATGAGAAAATATGAGAAAATAAAATATTATTATGGAGAGTTTCAGTTTTATTTAACGGCATATCAATCTCTGTGGGTTATTTAATGCCAAAAAGTAAGGTTTTAAGGTATTTCTTTAATGTTTGGTTATAGTGGTTTAGTCAAATTTTGATAAAAAATTTTATTTATTTACGAGCATTATAGCCCGGCGTTGCTCGGGGTAATGAAAGCTTTAAAACTAATCCATGGTCCGGGAGCTCAGACTCTTTGGACATTGGCACGAAGGACTAAAAAGCAATAGTTGTTTCCAGTTAAAGCGAATCCGTAGACTGAAAGAAAAATGAATGTAAGTCAAATTATGATTTCCTGGTATCGATATTAAATAAGTTTTTTCGTCGTAAACTGAATTTTGAAGACTAAATAAGTCCTCTGAGTAAATGGTATCATGGCTGAGACTAAGAACTATAATTATACCTACTTAGAGCCAAACCCGAAGCAAAAACTAAAATAAAAGGGCTGAAAAAATACAGACATACAGGCAGATAAACAGACACACAAACATCTTGCGTTTTATATATATATATATATATATATATATATATATATATATTGTCGATTTTCTGCACTATTGTAAGAACTGCAACCTTGAAACTTCTGAATATCGTTTCTTATATCTTTGTCTATGAGTTTATGAAATTTGATTAAAATCGGACCACTCCTTCTATAACCCGATTTTTTCGATTATCGATTTTCGATATTTATCGGGGGTACCTCGACACAAAACATAGCTAAGAACACTTGCAGACGCTTAAAGTACAACTGTGTCAATTTTCAAGAAAATCAGTTCAGCCGTTTCGGAGTCTATAGGTAACGGACACATACACACACCGATACACACACACACACACACACACACACACATATACACACAGAGACAAAGTTCCATTTCTAAATAAGTTTAGATTTTTTTTATTAAAAAAAAACTGAAGTTGTCTTCTAGCTTTGTATTAAAAAATGTATTGCTGGTAATAATTTTTTTCCTTCAAAAATCTATTATGACAATTTTTTTTTTCTTAAAAAATGAATGGTTGGTAATTTTATTTTCAAAAATGCATATTTTTTTGTAAAAGTCTATTTTCATGTATATATTGCTCTAAAAGTCTATTTTTATACTTTTGTATTGTTTTGATACTAGTTTAGGGGTTAACTATTTATCCATAGCTAGGACCCTAACAGTTGTTATCACACCGGGTCAAAGTGGACCTGAAAACAACAGCAATTAAGAGATGATACCATGCTCCTCACAACCTCCCAATCAGAGGTCTTGCTGCCAGATGCAGTTTAGCGTCATGTCCAGGACTATATTAAAGAGAGAGAGAGAGAGAAAGAGAGAGAGAGAGAGCAATAAATTAACAGGAATTAAGACAGTAGATAATAATTGATATTGCATTAAAATTTTTTAGGTTCAAAGTTGACCGGAAAGTACAAAAGCAGACTGAAACTGTTAGCGTAGAACTTATGGTTCCATTTAGACATTTTAACTCTAACGTGTATCACGTATGGCACTTAACTGACTGACTGACCAAATGAAAATAATCATCAAACAATGTTGTGATGGTAGCGCAAGTGTCATCGACGCGTAAAGTAGAATCAACGAACCGACTTCAAGTTTCGGCATAAACTGTTATGTTTCACTTTCTAATTAATAACTTTCCTCGGCAGCCTGTCTAAGAAAATAAAAAAAATATGGAGAATGCAACGGGAAATTACTCCAACATAATTTCAAAAGAAGTCATATTAATAATTCACAGTCAGTCAGTTAAATGCCATACGTGATACACGCTTGGGCGATCATGTCTCGAAAGAGACATGACTGACTGGGCAGAAGATTATCCCGCAGTAGGTTACCATTGCTTTCTGCGGTAGACTGGTTGCCGACCAAGGCTATAGAACCCAATCTGTCCTGTTATTTAACCAAAACTGGAAGGAGTAGACGGATTAATACCAAGGGTATTTGCGCGCAAGTGAAGGCAATGAATTTTATCCGGAATTTGAACTCGGTTCTCCGATTTCTCGTTCCGAGCCGATATCCAGATATTAAGAAAAAAAAAAAGGAACTATTTACACAATTTATATTCGGTTTGTTATCTTCATCTTTGTTGCTATATTGACGATGCTTCGGCCACTTTACGCTCCGTTCTTCTTCAGATGGTTGAAATTTTGAACCGAACCCATTATTTCGTCCACCATGGTAGATTGTTGCAGTTCCATGTGCTATGCCTCTTCGGGATATCTCAGTTTTTAGTTATTTCCCTTTAGTAATTCAACTCGCCAAGTCTTTGTTCACCTCTGCTATAGAAATTAGGAGTTTGTTTCGGAATTCCAATCCTCGGAAAAAAACCGTATCGTACAACGGCCGAAACATCGTGAATATAACAACAAAGATTAGAGAACATTTCGAACAATGTAAATAATTAAGTTTGATGTGGCGAGGCATTTAAAAAAGCTTTTTATTGCATACTTAACAACCCAATGCTTGTAAAATCTGCATCAGACCGTATGATATAACTATACACTTACACAAAAGAAACAGAAATATAGACATTGAATAAGCAGAAAGGACAGATGGGTTCCTAGTGAAATTTCCCTATGTACAAAAACACATATTTAATTGCATACACTGGACAGGCAGTATTCCTTTGGGGGACAATATAAATATAAAAACACGTACGTATGATAAATATAGATAAATACGAATAGTAAGTGGACCGCTGCTACTGTTACAGACTTGCAGAAAGCATGATTGATAAATAAATAAACTAGCCCAATGAAAACTTTGTTTGCGTAAGTGTTTACTGTCGACATCGTTCCAAAGTCAAGACTATCTGTCGTCCTCATCGCCAACATCGGCGCTGTTTTGGCACGGCTTACAAAATGGAATGGCGTAACGATTTCCACCGGCCGCTCGATCAATCGACATTGGCCAGCCGACGGCCGGGTCCATTAAAGATATTGAACTAACATTAAATGAAATAGGAATTACTGGCTGCGAATAAACTTGGCATGTTGGGCCGAGAAATTTACACGAATAATAAGCATAATGTATCGTTGATATGCGTTGTGGTGCATTGGATATCGGCTCGGAACGAGAAATCGAGGAGCCGAGTTCGAATTCCTGCCAAATTCATTGCATTAACTTACGCGCAAATACCCTTGGGAAAGGTATTAATCCGCCTTATTCCTTCCAGTTATGGGTTAAATAACAGGACAGATTGGGTTCTATAGGTTTCCTTGGTCGGAAACCAGTCTATCGCAGAAAGCAATGGCAACCTACTGCGGGATAATCTTCTGTCATGTCTCTGTCGAGACATGAACGCCCAAGCGTGTATCACGTATGGCACTCAACTGACTGATCGTTGATATAGTTTTCTTACTATCTATCAACATATGTGGACCCTTATCCGCTTATCTTTTCTAGTGTGAGTATCTTTTCATATCTATCAGTAAATGCTTGTTCAAAGGACGCTTATTTTAGATCGGCGGTTAAATACGCTTCATAAACCATTCGCGAGTTCGATTGTCAATACATATCTAAAGCAAGTCTTTTTTATGCAAACGGTTACATACTACAAGGCTCAAGAGCCACTCATGATAGGAAATAGCTGAACGATGTGCGACATGATAGTAAGAAGAGGCAGAAAAAGGTGAAGATTATGACGATAAAGAGGATAGATAGAGTTAAACCCTTGACCTGAAGACATTGAGATTGTAGTGTTCAGTATGATGCATCCACGCAAGTGTTAGTTCCACAAAGTAGCCAGTTTCAGGCAGTAACTAATTGGAACTTCATCACCAAAAATAAAATACGGCGGATTTTTTAAATAAAAAAATAAAATACGGTTGATTTTTTAAAATTTCCAGCAGGAAAAAGGACGTGAAAAATTTCAATTTCAATTTTAAAACCACGCGCTATCCCCTTGAAATCAAATAATTAATTAAATTTGAAAAAGATATCATTTTCATATTACACCAAATAAAATTTTAAAAAAACCAACAACTTCTAAAAATTATTAAACACTGAATTAAAAAAAAAATACACAAAATACCTTTATTAAAAGAGGCAAATCCAACAACATTTTTGAAATAAACCCAAAGGAATACGTAAAAAGATAAATGAAAACATCAAAAACTATTAAAATAAGTCCCGGATTCCTATATTAAAAATATTAACAAGGTAGCTATAATTATTACAGATAAATTAAGTTTAAGCTAAAAAATATTGATATAATCCTACACTGACGCAAATCAATACTTTTCCACAATGGTAAAGCATGGATTAAAAAATCAAACAACGGCACCTTTGATGTACCACAAGGATCGTATGACGGAGTCGAAATTTCAGAATTGATTAGTATATAGGTTTTAAATAAAATCAACAGAATAATCCACATAGGCAACCATTGATTATACAGCGATAACGGATTAATAATAGCACCGGACAACAAAGAAACATTATCTGGTTTAAGTTAAAAGTAAAAACCAAAATAGGACAAACATTTTTTTAAACTGATCGATAAATACTTTCCCAAAAAACTCAGAACTAAACAAAATTTTCAATAGGAATACAATCAAACTGATTTATAGCTGTAGTAGTAATTTAGAAAATTTCATAAAGAAACAAACGCCAGAAATTTAAATAGCATTATACAATAAAGATCATTAATAAAAAAAATGTAACTGCAGGGACAAAAAGAAATGCCCACTTCAAGGACTCTGTAATACAAAAAAGTCATTTACAAAGCAAAAGTACATGACTTAAATGTTCAAAACAAAACATATTTGGAATCAGCCAAAGATACTTTTAAGACCAGATGGTTCAAACAAACGTCTACATTTAAAATAGAAAACTTTAAAAAATGTCCAAATTGGTCAGCCACGTGTGGAAATTGAAACTAAAATATGGAAAAGACCCAGAATAATGTGGAATATAGTGAAAACAGCCAAGCCTTACAACGGTGGCGAAATATGTTGACTGTGCACAGGTGAAAAGTTAGCTATTATGTTCTTCCCAAACAAAAATGAATTACTGAATGAAAGAAACAGAAATTATGACTAACTGTAACCATACTAAAATTACCTATAAGGTCCATACCACCATGGATAGAAATATTATAATTTCTTGTAATTTTAATAATTGCGCGTTCAAAAATTCCCCACCACGTGAGCGTTCACAAAAAATCACCGTTACGGGAGCGTTCTTAAAAAAAAAAAAAGGTAATCGGTAAAATCAGTTATTGCAAATCACTTGAAGACACCACATGGTAGAGACCTAGGTCGCGTAATAACTCGTTTACAAATGAAGAATATATATATATATATATATATATATATATATAGGATGCAATGAGAAACATTTCTAGATGTAGTGTTTCGCTTATATTACAACTTCATGGTTAAAATGTTATAATTTCTTCTAATTTTAAAGATTTCGAGTTCAAAAATTACCCGTTACGTGAGCGTTCAAAAAAAAAATCCCCGTTATGTGAGTTGTCTTTAAAAAAAACGGTAAAATCAGTTATTGCAAATCGCCTGAAGAAGACACCACATGGTATAAACCTAGGTCTTTTACATATATATATATATATATATATATATATATATATATATATATATATATATATATGGAGCGTAAAGTATTTAAAGACAGATTTATGCTTACACAAAAATATCTCTTACAAACAGATAATGATGTCTTTTTACTGAAAAATTGTGAGGATAAGAATAAACAATTTGTTTATTAATTTGATAACGTCTCCATGAGCTTCGATAACGGCTTCTTTGCGAGGACTGAATCGCCTACATTCTATGGTCAAGTTTCCCTTGTTCATATTAGACATTAGTCTGACTATGGTAGCTTTTATGAGAGATTCTTCAGTGTTATGAGGGTGCTCATTAACTCCTTTTTCAACTACGCTCCATATATAGTAATCCAGTGGATCGAGATCTGGGGATCTAGGAGACCAAATGTTAAGGGTTATGTGGTCATACAAAGGTTCTTCCATCCATTCCTATCGTTGGTTGTGCTTTGTGTGATGGTGTCGAGATTTGTTGAAATACATAAGATCTTCTTCACGTACATTGTCGATTCATGGCATAACCACGATTCCCAGAACATCTATGTAGGCATCAGAGTTTACTCTAAGACCTTGTGAAAAAAAGTGAAGAGGCATTGCAAATCTTTCATTCCTGACAACCCCAAAGACCATGAAAGTTGCAGGAAGTTTTGTATGCATTACTTCTGGAACTTCCGAACTCTCTGTACATAATCATCTATCATTTTTTTTTTCTGTTTACTTTCTGATTCGAGCCAAAACTTTTTCTCATGTACTTTGTAGACTAAAAATCTAGCGACTTTTAAAAATTGAGCTATTTTTAAATTTCTATTTTCAGCCATTTATAGCCACGATAACTGCGTGCCTCTTTATTTCTTATGAAACCGTAGGATCTTCCATTGATAATTCTGAAATAAATATAAACTGAAATAATAACTGATGCTATTGTAAAAATGACATATGTCCTCAAATACTTTACGCACACTATATACATTGGAACCTTCCGTATGCGACCCTTTTCGTCAACGACCACCTGTTTTTAACGACCGTTTTTCTATGAACGGTCGATTTGCTAATGTTAATTGACCCTCAGTGAGCGACCACCTCCAGAATGCGACCAGCGACTAACATCAACGAATGAAAATCACTATCAAGCGACCGCTTAAAAATAATCCATTTTGGTCGTTCACCGCGAACTTCTAAATTAGGAGAAACTCTATTTCATTTTGCTTTGATCTAAGTCAGGAACACTTCCTCGTTGTTTTGTTATTGTAGTGTCGTATCAAACTGTTATTTCTTCCTGAAATGTACATTGCCTGAGTTCACCTCACCGTCAAACATCGTCTGTTTTGTACAACATGTATTGCATCTGACATATTCAAGGGATTTATCGTATTTATGTACTGACTTGGATAAATTCAGGGATTGGGACAATCACAATTATGTCTCTTCTCAAATGTCTATCTCTTTCTTTCCTTTATTTTTTGTGTATCTATCTATTCTATTTCTATCTGGGTATATCTATCTCTATCTCGCTGTTTCTCTACCCCTACCTACGATCGCTGTCAGTTTTTTGTATGTTTTGTTTATTTTTTTCCATGTATTATCGCAGATTCCCTTTTTCTATCAATCACTTCTAAGAAAAAAACTATCTATAATGTGATCGATACCGACTTGGCAGCCCTGCTGCAGTCACGCTCTCACCGGCGTGATGTGGCTTCCCTGTACCTCTTCTATAAATATTTTCACGGCTTCTGCTCCGATGAACTTAGATCACTGGTGCCCACTAGGTATGAATTTGCACGAGATACTAGATTAGCAATTAGGTCCTCCTCTTTTACAGTGAAACAGATAAAATGTAACCGCAATTTCTACTCTATCAGCTTTTTTTTTCTTGCACCTCCCACCTGTGGAATTCCCTTCCATATACTTGCTTCCTCGACAGTCAGAATCTCCAGGAATTTGAATGTAAGGTCAATAGACATCTCCTAACACACTAACTCGCATCCATTCTCTCGAACACTCTTCCAATCTACCCAACCCCCATCCTCGGTATCCTCATCCATCTATCACCTCCTTCCGACATTTCCGATAACTAACCACTCTTTCTCATCACTTTCCTCTATGTAACCCCCTGAGCAATAGTGCTCGGGGTGAAATGATTAAAAAAAACCGTATATGTTGCGAATTTTTGCAACCTTTATATTTTAGCACAGACACGAAAAGGAAAACACTAACTTTTTAAAAAGTCCACTTAATAAATATTTTTTGTGAATAAATATTTTAATTTCTTGTTGACAGTTTTAAATACGTTTTAAAATTTTAAAATGAAATATGCTGAAATTTCTTTAAAGTTAGGCAATCTTCTTATGTTCGTATTTATTTATTACCAGATTACATGGTAAAATTCTAATATGTACATTATGGTGAGTAGAATATGCCTTCCTGGCGTTAATAGGTCATTACCATTAGCCTTTAGTTAGCGACCACCTGCTGTATACGACCAGTTTTTGATGGCAGAAGGGGTAGTCGCATTCGACAGGTTTCACAGTTTTTTCAAAAAATAATAATAGTCTGTGGACTTATTTGATTGATATATTGTATGCATATATGCAATTATTTGGGGAGTAACTCTAAACACGTAGAGACTGTAATTTTTAGCCATTCTATTTTGCAAAATAGCTCAAGCTTAGTCCGATTGAATGGAGAATGTCTGTGGAAAATGATTTACATGTCTTGCTACAGATTCTCAATCGGCATTACGTTTGGACTTTAACTGGAATATTCTAACACACCAATATGCATGGATCTAAACCATTTCATTTTAGCTCTGGCTATATGTATAGAAGGTGAGTCGGAAGGTGAGCCTCTTTCCAAGTCTCAAGTCTTTTACAATCTATAACAGGTCTTCATGAAGAATTGCCCTGTATTTGGCTCCAAATCTCTTCCTATCAAGTTTGAACAGCTTCCCTGTCCCAGCCAAAGAAAAGCATCCCGGAGCATGATCTTCTTCCTCGTATATGTGTCTTGTCCCTTCAGAACGTAGACGATCATAGATTTCCACGTCACCCTATCTCTGGTAGCTCTTAGTACGCTTTCACCTGTTACCTCACTCAAACCCCTCTCTACCACCCAACTGCTCAGGTCCATTGAATATGTTATCCGCTGCTTTCCTCTGTCTCTCATTCCCTCTATCTAACCTGTGAGTGTCAGATTCCCTAAGCCCTCCTTCCTCATCACATGTCACCAAAATTTCAGCTGTCTCTTTCTCATGCTCAGTTAAAATTTCCTTTTTATTTCCATTCTTTCTTAAACCTCATAATTGCTCACATGCTAGATCCATGATATTCGCAGCATCCTTCTGTATAACCACATTTCAGTTGCTTCGAGTTTTTTCTTCATCTTTGATGATATTGTCCAACATTTACTGACATATTGAAAGAAATACATCACATCCAGAACTCTATTGTTGCTATTATTATTAATATTCTGAGAAAAGCAAATGGATCTCGTAAAAGTCATAAAATGTCAAATCGTAATTTTATTCGCCTGAAGAGCGTCAACGTTAGACACGAAACACGTGTAACGACACAAATAAAATTATGGGCACTTAATATATCATACAAAAAGCAAGTAATAATAATAATATCAACAATCAATCTACACTTTAAACAAAACATTCACGGCTTCATCACTTTTTCTTATATATCTATCTATCTATCTATATATATATATATATATATATATATATATATATATTATAATATTTATCAAATATTCAGGCCGGTAGACGAAAATAAATAAAGCTTCTGTTTAATAAATAAATGGTGTGCCCACTCAAACATGAGGAGCCAATAAATATAACGTTTAAAGTGATATATATATATATATATATATATATATATATATATAGAGAGAGAGAGAGAGAGAGAGAGAGAGAGATTGCTTGTTGTTTGGCACGAGAGTGTAGGCCAAAAGAATGAAATTAAATATTTCCATTAGAAAATGTCCTTCGATGACCATTACATCAGTTTTATCGTCAATGCACTCTGTTTAATGATTGATATTGACCTTCAGTCTGGGGCTATTTTAATGCTAAAGTATTAAAATAGTTAACCTCGTATTCGCCTGTCTCTCATAATATTACAAATACTCCTACGAGTACTACTACTACTAATAATAATACTATTGACGTGAAAAACCTAACAGTCGCTGCCATTAATACAATAAGTCTTTAACATTTCTTCTCTATGTTGAATGAATCATAATAATTCCGCATCTTGACCGGCCAGCCTATCTAAGAGATAAGACAACATTTAGAAAAGAGAACAACCGGACGAAAGCTCTGGAACTATAGGATTAGACCACCGTTTGAAGAATTTTAAAGTTGCCATCTATTAACCATCACAGACAATCGCTCCTACCCCCACATTAGTATGGATCAAGCTAGTTTCCCTGAATGCGAAGCACTGCGTCTCCTTGGCTTAACTCTCACAACAGACCTCAAGTAGAATGACTATATAGAATCCATAGCTAAATCCACTGCTAATAAAGTCGGTTCTCCGTGTAGGGCCAGGAATGTTTTCCGCCTGAAACAATCCTTCAGATATATAAATCTATCATCCACCCGTGTATTGAATACTGCTGCCATATCTGGTCGGGTGCTCCTGCTATCCACCTACACCATCAGGTTCTTTCCGTGCACTTCCCGCCTGTGAAATTCCCTTCCATTTACTTACTTCCCCAACAGCTACAATCTCCAAGAATTTAAATGTAAAGTCAATAGTCATCTCCTATCTCACTAACCTGCATCCTCCCTCTCTCTCTCTCTCTCTCTCTCATGCACCTTTCTCTCTCCACTCCACTCTCATCAGTATTCTTATCCTTCTTTTACCCACTTCCTGACACTCCCTATAACCTGCCACTCTTTCTCACAACTTTCCTCCTATGTAACCCCCCGCAAAACAGAGAAAATGCCTAACTTGGGGCGATATGATTATAAAAAAATAAAAACAATAATCGCTTTTTTGATTTCTTAGTAACTAACCCATAGATAAGGAGAAGACGTGACTTCATACTTTTCTCAAGCGGTTACTCGTTTAATTACTGACTAGGCTTGACGTTGCTTAACTTAGGGGTTCATACAGATATGGAAACCAGTGTTTTAATGCGAAGTGATCATAAGCCTTTAGCCATACAAACCTATTGTATATACACGGACTCCATATAAAATCCTCCGAAACTTTGAATTTCGAAACAGTTGCTCAATTCAGACCAGAAAACCGGCTTTGGAAGTCGCAGACATTCCAGATTTGGGTTGATACTGTCCAGTCTTCACTTTCCAACCATAAAAGCGAATGCGTGAACTTGGAAGTCATGAACTGTTTTTCTTTCCAAAAAAGAAATATTGCTAGTCCATATCGCTATTACTATGGCAAATTTTCAAGTGTGTTATATTTCTTAGTTCCCCTAGTTCAGACCTTTACGATGAGGATCCGTTATTTAGCGTACAGCTCCTCTTTATTCCCTTCGTATTTCTTCGATTTTCTTTTAGTAAGAAGGAATTTCTACTTAAACGGTTTCATCACCAGAGCTCTTCACTGAACCGAGAGAATGCTCCCCCAACGACTACCATGGCAAACTCTTCAAATCCTGTGCCAACCGTTATCTATCCTACATAACCTCATAATATACACCACATTTTCCTGCATTTGTGTGTTAGATAACCACGTTCAGTAACCATTACCTTGAGTGGCTCTTGGGCCTTGTATTAGGTGAACAATAATATTTTAAAAAAAGTATATTTCGCTGTTACGTTAGACTAGAGATTAAATAATCTGAAGGTAAGTGGGAAGATAAATTTGGAAGGAGATAGTGATACTTAAATTTCTAGATGTTTCGCCGATAAGAAACCTAAAAAAATCTAAGTGAGTATCGCAGTCATCTATTGCATAAGAACACCTTTAATGACCACAATTTCGACCAAATACAACTATTTTAAGCAATGGCACATCTAAGACGACATGAAAATATCAAGGCACATTTCGCAGAATCTTTAAAGGTTATATATTTAAATCATATAAATTAAAACCATAGAATATTAAAAAATGCACACAAAAACAAACTTCTTTTATTTCACTGTTTCTATTCAACTGTTTATGCAGCTTATTGAGAGGATGTGCGTAGTGGTGGATTGGATATCGGCTTGGAGCGAGAAATCGGGGAGCCGAACTCATTGCATTCACTTACGCGCAAATACCCTTGGGAAAGGTATTAATCCGTATACTCCTTCCAGTTATGGGTTAAATAACAGGACATATTGGGTTCTATAGCCTTGGTCGGCAACCAGTCTACCGTAGAAAGCAATGGCAACCTACTGCGGGATAATCTTCTGCTCAGTCAGTCATGTCTCTTTCGAGACATGATCACCCAAGCGTGTATCACGTATGGCACTTAATTGACTGATTGAGAGTGAAAACTGCCCATTTTTTCTTTCGCGATTTATTTAATGTTTGGTCGAATGTGCGATAAGCAGACCCCCATTTCTTCTTCAGTTGAGCCTGGTTTTACTCGCGTCTTATTTTTAAATATATTTAGGGTTGAGAAGCTTAATTGAAATAAGTAGAAAATGGCCATAAAACTGCTAATGTCCTTTTAACTAACGTGGAATATTTCTTTTGTAGTGAGCGGTGGGTCTGTTATGTGATCGATACCAACATGGCAGACCGCCTGCAGTCTCTCTCTCACCGGCGCGACGTGGCTTCCCAGTGAATCTTCTATAAATATTTTCACGGCTTCTGCTCCAATGAACTTAGATCACTGCTGCCCCCTAGATACGAATTTGCACGAGAAACTGGATTAGTAACTAGATCCCACCCTTTTACAGTGAAACCGATAAAATGCAACCGCAACTTCTACTCCAACAGTTTCTTTTCTCGCACTTCCCGACTGTGGAGTTCCCTTCCACATGATTGCTTTCCCGACGGCTACAATCTCCAGGAGTTTAAATGTAAGGTCAACAGAAACCTCCTAACACACTAACTCGCTCCCATTTTTTCAAACACTCTTCCCATCTGCCCAACCCTCATCCTCGGTATCCTTACTCATCTGTCACCTTCATCCTGACATTCCCTATGTCTAACCACTCCTCCTCTTTACCTTCTCCTATGTAGCCCCATGCGCAATAGTGGCGGTGGAATGCCTTGCTTGGGGTGAAAAGATTTAAAAAAATATCCAAAATGTATCAATGGGTACTGTTGAATGTTTTATTTTGAGTCCTTGATCGCTAGAAATTCTGGCCAATTCTCAGGGAAAAGAATTAGTTGAAAAAACAAACAAACAAAATTTCTAACGCTGTACTATAGCTACTTTCACACACTCATATATATGTATTCCGTGACAATATTTCGCGACACAGTGGCTAAGAATCAGTGATCTGACAAATGCCAGTTTGATTAGAAGAGAAAAGAATTTACCAAGAAAAAAATACACTGAAAATATGCATTTTATGTGTCCAAACATTAGGACTACCCTGTAGAATAAAAAGTCTTATATCAATATTTATCAACAAGTGGATAAAGTAAATAATATATCGTGATAGGTGTACAGACGAGTAATACAACAGAGAAATTTCGCGCTTTATTGAAGTTTATAAACTCACAGCAATATATGGATATTAATGACAAGGATGGTTATGCAAACGTCAAAAATATCAAATTGCTTCTAAAATGACATTTATAACAAAGTGACGTTTGAAACGGAGATAATATTACAGGAAAGTAATTTAATCTTTTTTAAAAATCTGATAAGCTGTGGTGGCTGCACTCGTTGACAGATGGGTAAAAAGTGATCAGTGAAGTATTTTGTATCCCTTTTTATTTGCGTGGCGTGTACGTAATAGAAGAGGCTTCTGTATGTCCAAAAATTTTGATATTGCTGTGAGAAAAGGATTTTTTAAAAATTTTCTCTTAATAGGACCTAATTGTTTTTGGTCTTTGAAATGGACTCGTCCTAATCTTTGCGTTCACTTTCGCACCTTGGAGAAAGCATAGGTTCATTTTTTCTCCTCGCCCTATAAGATTAAATACGTTTGCAAAATGAGCTCTCTGCCCTTGGATATTAACCAAGACTGAATTCAAAATCGTGGATGATGTAACAGGCAACCTCTCCCATATATTTCACAATTATTAACATCAGTTCACAAATTTCGCCATCTACAAAACACAAACACGTGTTATGTTTTTTTTTTTTTTTTAATCATTTTACCCCGAGCAAGACGGTAACGCCACTGATGTGCAGGGGGCTACGTAAGTGATTGGGAAAGAGAAAACCGGAAACCACATCCTAAACAGGGAACAAGGGTGAGCCTCTTCACCTGTTCAATAGACGAGGGTGGAGTGTGAACCGGGCGATAGTTTAGCCTATCTACTCTAATTAAAGTCTATCTACTCCAATTTTCATCTAATAAAATAAAGTAGAATTCCCACATATACATTTTATTTTATTGTTTAGTTAATTATTTGTTTAATTTTATTTATTTATTTATTGGTGTGCATATAATCATATAATAATTCTGCTTGTTCCTTCCTTAGTTAATTAGTGACTTAGTTCGTCCGTCCGTCCGTTACGCCACTGAAGAAAGATAACAGACTTACTCTCTACACGAGCTTTTCCTTCCCCTCTATCTTTTTATAATCTCCCCAGCCTTTATCTCACCTTTGCCAAACGAAAGGATAGTAAAGAGTGAGAGAGTAGGAGGAGAGAGCCTATAGCATTACCTTAGCAGTAGCAGTAACTGTGTGTGGATATATGTGTGTGTACTGTACAATATAGTAAAAATAGATAGGTTTGTTGTCGTATTCCGCGACCTAATAACGAAATTTCTGGCCTCTACACCCTTAGCCATTACCCAGGTGGTCTTTTCTGTTTACATTGGACACAGGAGCCATGGCTTTTCACTAATCAAAAACAAAACAAAACATTTTCTCTTTCAGCATCTCTCACAAAATAGCGTACAGTATTTTGGTTATGGTCTGTGCATACGCCGCTTAATATAAGATTACAGTAAAGTAACTTCTATGGACATTACTTTTATAGATATTTTAATAAAATTGCACTCTGTGTTATCGTTATTTCATTATCCAATACATTACTATCATTTGTAGTATAACAAAGTAACATTTTTCCAAGAAATCATAATTATCCTTCCGTGAAAATTGAGTATTAAATCAAATTATTAATCCAACAGACCCCACAGATAAAACGATATAAAATAAAACTTCACCATATATATATATAGTCATCCGCAGACAGATCTGTTTCACTGTATCACAGCTCATCAGTACGGTTATATTCGATTGCTTTTTACCCAGAATTGGACATCCGATTGCTTTTTACCCAGAATTTAAACCTGACCGAATTAACATCATTCGGCGATTCTACCTCTGAGCTATGTGCGCTTGGTAGAAGGAGGCAGACTTTTAGCTTGTGATACACCATGTATTCACACGCCAGGAGTGAGAGTGCTCTAATTCATTACTGACTGAACGATGCGTAAATGCTAGATATAACCCTTGCATGCAAATACAAACTCTCTATCTCTCTCTCTCTCTCTCTCTCTCTCTCTCTCACACACACACACACACACACACACGAATATATATATATATATATATATATTAGGACCTTCAATAAGTTCTTGCTGTTTTCCAACAGATGGCGTTCCCTGAAGTGTGTGTGTGTACTTTCCGATGTTAACGCATCTCTAAAGAATTACTATAAGCAAGCTTGAAATTCAGTGTCAATCATTTCGCCGAAGTGTAAACAACTTCGTTTTTCATAGCGTTAAACATATCGGGTGTACTTACGGGAATTTTACTGCACTATTTTATTCAAAAGAAATCTGCAGATGAAGCACACAGAATTCTTGTTGAGACTTACATATTCTGTCGGAAACAACATGCATAGACTAGTTTAGATACTTCAAAAATAAAGATTTAGTTGTTGAAGATGAGGAATGCTCTGTTACACTGAAAAAGTTTAAAGGCGAAGAATTGGAGGTATTACATCATTAAGACTCATGTCAGGCACAAGCTGAAGTGCAGAATCATTAGCAGTTGATCTATCAACATTTTCGACACGTTTGAAAACATTAGGAAAAAGCATTTCAAAATGCCGAGTTCAAATTCCAGTTGAATTCATTGCATTCACTTACGCGCAAATACCCTTGGGAAAGGTATTAATCCGTATATTCCTTCCAGTTATGTGTTAAATAACAGGACAGACTGGGTTCTATAGCCTTGGCAGGCAACCAGTCTACCGCAGAAAGCAATGGCAACCTACTGTGGGATAATCTTCTGCTCAGTCAGTCATGTCTCTTTCGAGACATGATCGCCCAAGCGTGTTTCACGTATGGCACTTAACTGACTGATCGTGATTGGCGATGAAAAGTGTATACACTACTTGGAAACGCTTAAATGGGAAATCCTATTCCAACCGCTGTATTCACCAGACATTACTACCGTCCGATTATCACTTGTTCCGATCGATAGCACATGGCCTGACTGAAAAGCACTTTCATTCCCATGAAGATGCAAAAAAAAAAAAAAATGAGTCGATTCGTGACTCACTTTAAAAGACGTGTCGTTTTTCCAACGTGAAATTCAAATGAGACCAGAAAAATGAGAAACGTTAGTGGTTAATGACGAACAATATTTTCAGTGTCATGTTTCTTAATAATTTTTGTAAATAAAACATTACTATCCGTGAAAAATCAGCGAGAACTTATCCAATGTTGTAATGTATGTATGTATAATCATCTTTCATTGAGTTTGAGTTTTGTTTCACGGCATATCAACCTCTGTGGATTACTTAATGCCAAACAGGTGGGGGTTTTTAATGTTCGATTATAGTGAGAAGGTTGAGTTAGTCAAATTTTAATGATAATTTTTTGTTTTTATTCTTTTTTTTTTATTTTAGAAAACTAAAAATGGTTTCTAGTTTTGTATTTTAAAATGTTTTGCTGAGAATAACTTTTTTCCTTCAAAAATGTGTCATGGTAATAAATTTCCTTCAAAAATGTATATTTTTCTAGAAATGCCTATTTTTATTTATATATTTCTATAAAAGTTTATTTTTTATACTTTCATTGTGTTATGACTACAATTTGGGGGTTAACTTATTGCCCATAGCTGGAGCCCTAACAGGTGCTATCAGGCCGGGTCAGGGTGGACCTGGGAACAACAGCAATTAAGACGTGGTTCCATGCTCCTCACAGCTTCCCAATCAGAGGCCTTGCTGCACGATGCAGTTTATCGTCATGCCCAGGACCCATCTTACATTGAATACAGCCGATAAGATTGATTTAATAAGTATGTTATTGAGTTTTCCAGTATTCTTAAAAAATATAAAAATTGTCTTATCATTTCGAGGGCTTTCGGATAGGGCTTTAATCATTTTAAAGGATGTTATATTAGGCATATTTGTACTCCGTGTGTTGTGCTACATAGTAGTTTTGCTGTGTGAAGACTCTTGTGGAAGAGTGACCATTTGGAGTAGTCACGTGCCATGCGCGACTAGGTTGACGTGAGGGTCACTTCTATCTTTAGAATACACTTAACACACGATCTCTGCTACTGAACAGTGTCAGATTGATAGCGATAGGCAGGGAGTACGGAGCTTATATATGCAGTATATATATGCAGTCCTTACTTACATCTTATTAAACAGTGTATGTGAGTGTGTGTGCGTGTATGAACACTCATGGATAAATATTGATTTAGAAACGTAAATGCATATTTTTGTACTTCTAACTTGAATGCTTATGTTTTAATAAAAGTCTGCAAAACAAGTTTCAATTTTAGTTAGATATGTATATCTATTGATCTATTTAAGTATCTATCTATCTATCTATCTATCTATCTATCTATCTATCTATTTTCATATCTATCTATCTATCTATCTATCTACATTTTTTCGTATCTATCTATCTATCTATCTATCTATCTATCTATCTATCTATGTTTCTTCATATCTATCTATCTATCTATCTATCTATCTATCTATCTATCTATCGGGAGAGAGAGATAGTGAGAGAGAGAGAGAGAGAGAAATAATATAAATAGATTAGTGCGTATGTATGTGCGTGAAAGCATAAATGAGTTTCTTTCCTACCAGTTATCGTCGCGGAAAGTAAAAATGGCCGAACCGATTTTAAATTTTCATCGATTCTCTTTCGTTAAGTTGGCGTTGATACCTTTGGGAAAGACATGATGACACCTTTCCCTAGCTGTGGGTTAGATAAAGGGGGACACTGAGTTCTTTTGCTCTGAGGTGGCAAGAAAGCTTAAAGATAGTGTACCTTCCGACAGGATTCGTACCTTTGCCCCTCTTAGCAAATTGTCGCTATTTAGTTTTCTCGAGCAGACAAGCCAGTAGAAGAAAATATATGCCGTTTAAACAAAAAAACAGAGCGTCTACATAAATATCTATTAAAAATGACATCTGAATTAATCAAATTTTGTCGCTTTAAAAATATTCTTCATACATACACGCATGCATGCACACACACGCACACACACATACACACACACACACACACACACACACACACACACATACAAAACCGGCCGTAATTATTAGGTCACACCAGTGTTTTAAAAAATTATGTATTTCTTACTATTTTTTAGTATTTACTGCCAAGTGAATAATTGTAAATGAAAATAGAATGGTTCTTTTGTTAATACTGCACAATAACCTGTGCATCAAATGAATTTATAAATATTTAATATTTACCTATATTGCAGTTTCAGCAATGAAAAAATGAAGAAAATTTATGGTGATTCGGACGAGTTCATCTTTGCTTCTTTGCCTTGTAAAATTTTGCAAAGTAATAATAACAAAAAAAACGTTCTCTTTTCCTTTTCCACTTATGAAATATATCATTTCTTTTAAAAGACTGGGGTGGCCTAATAATTATGGCCGGTAGTATATATATATATATATATATATATATATATATATATATATATGGAGAGAGAGAGAGAGAGAGAGAGAGAGAGAGAGACCGCCAAAATGTATACTTCAGGAAAGGAAAATCTTCCTAGTACTATCCAATTGCGATAACACTATTTACTGTAGTCCAATATTTTCTCGACAGATTGCATTGCCTTACAGAAGTAGTATTAATAAGTCCTAAAGCATGTTATTTATCGTAGAAATCCGGCTACACTGGCGGTCCTTAGACATGAAAATGAAAATGCACGGGTAGCAATCCCACTAAACACTTTGGCCAACATTGCCGTACCATTAAGTGTCTGAAATCTAAAAGCCACATTTTGAAAATATCTTGTCATTGTAGAGTCCTAAGTTATCTTGTGTTAATTTAGTGATGTCATAATTCATTTACTATTACAATATCTATCCAAGTTTTTTCCCTGAAGTATGTATACATTTTATTCAGACTCTCTCTCTCTCTCTCTCTCTCTATATATATATATATATATATATATATATGTATATAGTCAACCGCAGACAGATCTGTTTCGCTGTATCACAGCTCAACAGTACGGTTAGACATATGATTGCTTCTAGCCATTGAAACCTGACCGAATTGAGATCAGTCAGCGATTCTATCTCTGAGCTCTGGGTGCTCGGTAGAGGAAGGCGGTCTGAAGAAAGATAACACACTTATTATATGAAATGTATACACATGTCAGTAGCCGAGAGTGTTCAAATTCATAACGGAATGAATGATGTGTCGATGCGTGAGTAGCTACTGTTTTTTGAAAGTTTACCATTTCTCAGTAGTGCTCAATCGGAGTGTGAGAGCGTAATAAAGAAAAATCTAAACCGTTGATGGAGTCAATGAACAACTTGGAAAAACTTGAAACTCTTATCTAGATACAGTGTCAAACAAAAACAACAATTGTTAAAAAAGAAGCCTACCTACTCTACCTAGTCAGTAAAGTGATCGAAACATAGATTGCCTAAACAGAACAAAAAACGCTTAACAACGTTAAATCTTATGAAAGGATGGCTCTAGTCGTAACCCGAGACGTTCATGCCGTCTGAAGATCACGGGAGCATGAAAATCTGTTTACCAATAGAGACATCATAGCTTATAGTGTGTGTGTATAGACATATATATATATATATATATATTAGTCATCCACATACAAGCCTGTTTCGCTGTACCACAGCTCATCAGTGTGGCTAGACATATCCACTTGCTTCTGGCCGGGATGGGAACTCGACCGATTTGGTGTTAGGCGCATAGAATCAGAGAAGGGGAATTTTAACGTGTTGTATAGAAGCAGTGTATACACACACCAGTCACCGAAAGAGTGTTAAATTGTGATGATGCTTAGTGTCAGAATTGCTGTTTTTTCAGTAGTTTGCTAATAAAAAAGCATTTTCGGCAAGCAAGTTTTTTGTTATAAAGTGCTCGATAACGAGATATATATATATATACCGTTAATAGAATTAATGACAAGAAGTTTGTCACTTAGCTGAGTAGAATTATGCCGACTTCGAAATTTCCTGGAAGGATTATTGTGATGCCATCACTCTTCAGAGATTGTGTTTCTTCTTCTTCTTCTTCTTCTTCTTCTTCTTCTTCTTCTTCTTCTTCTTCTTCTTCTTCTTCTTCTATATATATATATATATATATATATATGCGGGTGACTATTTACGCTCTCACACCCTGATTGTGCATTCTGGAAGAATGCTAGACTTTGAAAAACAGTAGCTACTCTGGCATCTACGCACCGTTCACTCAGCTATTGGGCATGTATAATGATAATATACTCGTTAAAAAGTTTGCCTCTTTCTACCGAGAGCCCGTAGCTCAGAGGTAGAATCCCCTACTGACGCCAATTCGCTCGGGTTTCAATCATGGGTGAAAAGCAATCGGTTGTCTCAGCGTACTGATGAGCTGTGATAAAACGAAACAGATCTGTCTGCGGATGACTATATATATATATATATATATATATATATATATATGGAGAGCAATCCCTCTTTTATACTTGTTTTATTCAAGAAGACTGACAACATTAAGATTTTGTTGATTTTTTCTTGATTTCGTAAAAGTATTTTCTTTTCTGGACATAAAGTGTATAAAATGTCCTTAAGTTTTGTAATTTAATTAATTACATCCCTCTGACCCTTGAATTGGACCCATTTAAACAGACACGGAAATCAACCAAATCCTATCCGTTACATACACGTAGAAAATATGGCTATAATAGCCTCGTCTACATGTACAAAACGGATCAAATTACTGAAACTATTAATGATAAAAAGGAAAAATACAATATTCAATATTATCTGCTATCAACGCAGCCACGGCGCGCTGACTGTGATTGGACAATAAAATAAAAACATTCCCAGCACTATCAGTCAGTTAAGTGCCATACGGGATACACGCTTGGGTGATCATGTCTCGAAAGAGACATGACTGACTGGGCAGAAGATTATCCCGCAGTAGGTTGCCATTGCTTTCTGCGGTAGTCTGGTTGCCGACCAAGGCTATAGAACCGAACCCAGTCTGTCCTGTTATTTAACCCATAACTGGAAAGAGTAGACGGATTAATACCTTTCCCAAGGGTATTTGTGCATAAGTGAACGCAATGAATTCGGCTGGAATTCGAACTCGGCTCACCGATTTCTCGTTTCGAGCCGATATCCACTGGACCACAACGCACATCCTTTCCCAGCACTATAGATAATTTTTCCTCCTGGCACAATCTGCATACATTGCCACTGTTATATGCTTGGGCTATTTTAACTATACTTCAATTCATATCAAATGCCCACTTAACGGACTTTGTAATACAGAAGGGGTTATTTACAAAGCAGAGGTAAATGACATAGATGGACAAAGAAAAGCATATTTGGGATCTACGAAAGAAAGATTTTAAACCAGATGGAATAACCATAAATCTAAATTTAAACTGGAAAACCTAGCCATGTGTGAAAATTAAAATTGAACAATTGAAAAGACCCTAATATAAAAAATAGAAATAGAAACGTTATTTGGTATACACCTTCTTTCAACCAAATAGCACCAAGTTAGGGCTGAGATTCCTCAACTTAATTTAGAAATATTTCCCTAATAAAAAAAACTTCTAAGCAAAGTTTTAATAAAAATACACTTAAATTAAGTTATAACTGTACAAATAATCTAGAACAAATCATTAAAAATAATAATAATAATATCTTAAATCAGTACGTAAACCAAAGTAACAATGACTATCCAAATAATAAAGATAATAATAATATAGACTTATGTAATTTTCGAAATCCTAACAACTGCCCCTTGGTTTCTGGTCATAATAAGATTAGATCAATGCACATTTGTATTAAAATGTGTTCAATACAATTATATTAATTTTTATATATTTCCCATTTGTAAACGAGTTATTACGCGACCTAGGTTTCTACCATGAGTGGTGTCTTCAGGCGATTTTCGATAACTGATTTTACCGTTTTAAAAAGGTCAAATCAGTTATTGCAAATCGCCTGAAAACACCACTCATGGTAGAAACCTAGGTCGCGTAATAACTCGTTTACAAATGGAATATATATATATATATATATATATATATGGGGGGGGGTCTCGTGTTGTGATACTTATGGGTTCCTAGTCAATCAGGGTAAGATCGGACGAAAAAAGGAAAGAGAGAAAAAAGCAAGTACAAGTAAACGGTTGAGGAAGGAGACAAAAAGTTTTAAAAATGATCTGAAAAGGATAGAGAAAGAGTAGAAGATAGAGAGAAAGTGTGAGAGGGAGAATAAAAGGAAAGAAAGACAAGTGTAAACGATTTTTGAAAATAAGCAACTGCACAGCAATTTGAATAAATCTTCAGCAACTCTTTTCCAGGAGAGTGACTCAAGCAACAACTAAAAAAAAAAAAATTAAATTAAACGAAAAATACTGAAAGAATTAATGATAAAAAAATACAATACTAATTAAATATATTTTTCTACTGTATTCAAGAATTATATCCACTCTTTATATAATTATGAACCGAACCCGCTACTTAACCATATGCTGCTGATGAGTCAGTTAAGTGCCGTATCTTGGGCAATCACGTCTCGAAATAGACATGACGAACTGGGCAGAAGATTTTCCCCGCAGTAGGATGTGCGTTGTGGTGCATTGAATATCTACTCGGAACGAGAAATCGGTTGAGCCGAGTTCGAATTCCTACCAAATTCACTGCATTCACTTGCGCGCAAATACCCTTGGGAAAGGTATTAATCCGTCTATTCCCTCCAGTTATGGGTTAAATAATAGGACAGATTGGGTTCTATAGCCTTGGTTGGCAACCAGTCTACCGCAGAAAGCAATGGCAACCTACTGCGGGATAATCTTCTGCCCAGTCAGTCATGTCTCTTTCGAGACATGATCGTCCAAGCGTGTATCACGTATGGCACTTAACTGACTGACTGAGGTTACCGTTGCTTACTGTGGTAGACTGGTTGCCAAGCCAGGCTATAGAACCTAATCTTTCCTACTATTTAACACGTAGCTGGGGAAGCGACGGATTCATACTTTTCCAATGGTATTTTTCGTGTAAGTGAATGAAAAGAATTCAACTGGAATTCGAACTCTGCTATCCGAGTTCTCCTTCTGAGCCGATATCCCCTGCACTAGAACACATATCCCAAAAATACATTACATGAACTGTCTCTCTTTTTTTTTTAGACCCATATCTAACAAATTAAATAATCATTTTAAATGCAATTTCAATCGGTATCTACCGTCTTTCTGAATGCCCTTTCTTTGTACCTACTCCTTTATAATGTTTCTGTTTTCTAATTATTCCACGCCCAGTAACCCCCCCTTTTTGTCTTAGTGGCTTGCATGGGGTTAATTCGATTAAAAACAAAATTAAGCAACTTGAATTCTTTTTTTTTTATGGAAAAATTAAGCAACCCGAGTACTAATTAAAAAGTTATTTATATTACCAAAAATCAAAAAGTTATTTATATAATTTATAATCGAAAAATTGTCCTCATTTATTGTGTTACCACAAAGTTTCGACAGTAATGCTCTCCGGCCATCTTCAGGGGTTTGTCGCTCTGGATATTCTTCAGAGAATTTAAAACTGAACCCTTTATTTAATCTACGGGAGTAATTATTCTTGTTCTGTTGTCTATGCTTTTTTATCATTTCACCCCAAGCAAGGCAGTTTTACTGCCACTGTTGCGCAGGGGGTTACATTGGAGGAAAGTGATGAGAAAGAAGGGTAGGTTATAGTGGGTGTCAAGAAGAGGGTAATAGAAGGATGAGAATACTGGTGAAATGGGGTGGAATGGATGGAGAAAAAAGCTTGAGAGAAAGGATGCGAGTCAGAGAGATAGGAGATGATTATTGAACTTACATTTAAATTCTTGGAGATTGTAGCTGTCAGGGAAGCAAGTAAATGGAAGGGAATTCCACAGGCGGGAAGTGCGAGAAAAGAAGCTAATGGAGTAGAAATTGTGGTTACATTTTATCGATTTCACTGTAAAAGGGTGGGACCTAGTTGATAGTCTAGTGGTTCGAGTATATTCATGCATAGGGGGCACCAGAGATCTACGTTCATTGGAGCAGAAGCCGTGAAAATATTTGTAGAATAGACTCAGGGAAGCCACATTACGCCGGTGAGAAAGCGACAACAACCGAGCCACCAAGTCGGAATCGATCACATCACAGATTCTCCGTTGGATTTTATCAAGAACCCACGGGGTGAATAGCAGGGGCACTGGACCAGATGTGGTAGCAGTATTCAATACACGGGCGGACGGTAGATTTATATATGTGCAAGATGGATTCAGGCGGGAAAAACTTCCTGGCCCTGCACAGTGAACCGACTTTCTAGTTCTTATTTATTACTGATCAGTTATAGTTCGCCTTGTTTCACAGGATAGAACGAACGAAACGTTGTGTTAACAACAACTAAGATGAGGACAATAGTCTGCGTGTAAATAATGCAAATAATACCTTCTCATCCGACATATACAAACAAAAAATCCCAAGTTGATTATAAAAAATGTAATGTATTTACAGAGGCTACCTATTGAATTCGTTGTCTCCCAAATTAGAATGAATCAATGCATTTACACATTGTTTACGGAAGTCAGCTATATATATATATATATATATATATATATATATATATAGGTGTGTGTGGGAGGGTGTGTGTATGTGTGTGATTATTTCATTGTTTGTTCGGTATCTTGTGTTCACCCGGTTCCCACTCTGATTACTTTCCGCTTGACCCTCTTCATTGTCAAAACGTGATACCCGAGAAATAGTGTCAGTGCTCGATCAAAGGTTGCGAGCCTACCCGATGGTACAATGGGGTGGTCTCCAATAAAGTCGAAAAGCGAATTTTTATACTGGGGTGGGTGTACAAAAACTCGGATGAACAAACAGCATACCTTTCTTAAAGGGAAGATGGATTTTTACTGTTTTTTTTTTGTTTGCTTTTCTATAACTTTTATTTTCCTCCTACATTTCAACTGCAACAATATGGTCATTTTGCTTCTCTTTTAATATCTTCTTCTCTCTCTTTTTTCTTTCTTTCTCTCTCTCTCTCTCTCTCTCTCTCTAGCTCTCTTTCTCTCCCTCATTCTTTAGTTGCAAACATTTTCGATTGTTAATTCTAAAAAGACAAACGAGCAAATAAAAACAATGGTTGCATTATTTTGTATGTTTTTATTTATTTATTTATTTATTTGCCTTGGTTGTCTTGTTAACTTTGGCCACTTTGCAAGTGAATATTGACACCGTAAAGAAATATGTATTTTTTCCTTTGCATATGTCTACATCATTACTTGTTAAGATTGTTAAGACAAATTTATAGTTGTCGGCATGAAAAAAAGAACAAAAAACTAAGGTACGAACTATGAAATGGATTAATAAAAGAACAATGCAAAAGCTATGTAAATTATCAAGAAACAAAAAATTTCGTTAAAAACAAGAACAATCATAGAACTGTTATTTCATACCAATTCTCTTGTACTATAGTAAATGCTGGATAATTTTCAGAGAGATGAAGAGAAATCTAGAGACAATAGTAATGTTGTTCTACAGAAGGATGCTGAGAATACCATGGATAATGCACGGAAGAAACGATGAAGTTTTAAGTAAACGAAAAGGACAACTACTCAAAATCGGGAAGAGAAAACTGAAATTTCTTGGACACATAAGAGGGAACTTAAAAGTTTGACATTCAGGGAACATATCAAAGATAAAAAGGCTAAGGAGCCCCCAACCTGGTCAGCTTGTGTGAATGGTTTAGAGGACGGTATTGAGGGGCAGTCTTGGTAAAGGTAGGAAAAGGTAGTAAAGGTAGGGGTTAACGGATAAGGGGTTAAGGAGAGCCATATCCGCCCATGTGCTGAAGTATCAGTTTACATTGAGCGCTTCAAGTGTTTACGATTTTTGTTCTCTGCAACTTCCTTTTATTTTGTTTTAATATTTGCAAACTGAAAATCAGCATGACTGTTCGTGGCAAGGACATTGCATCTCATCTTAAGCACAAAGACAAGTATGGGACACGTAGTGAGGAACGAACTGATTACATTAGCAATACGCTGGGAGGTGAGTTTGCAGTGATGATTAACTTTATTGCACTTTATAAAATCGGCGAAACTGACTTTTAAATCCTCACTCATTAAAGCTCCACCCCACAAAAATTTATCTGTGTGAGGATATTAACTTATAATATAAATATATAAGTGGTAAATCGAACGACAAAATAAAAAAGAAACGTATTTCATCCCCAGAAAAAAAACTTAGAATAATAACAGCTTGATATATATATATATATATATATATATATATATAATACGAAAACTGTTACTAAATGGGTTAACTCCGATATATTTTTAATTATTAAATATACCACATTGTGGTAATAGAACATCTGCTAAGAAATGTTATACATTGTAAGAATCTGGACGCAAATTTACTGTGAGTGATTTATTATTTAAAGCACTGTATATACATTTCGTTTTGGTGAATTGATTTCTCTTTTAAATAGAGTAGCATTTTTTATATCAAAATTGTGATCAGTCTCGTTACAATGAGTAACTAATTCATTTCATGTTTTTTTCATGTAATCTTTTATTGAAATTGCTTCAGGTTTCTGCAATTTGCTCCTTGTGGCAATTATCACAAGTTACAGAATAAATTCCTCCTCCACGTTTTAGCTTTTTATTTTGGTTTGTAATAATTAAGTGTTTTATTGTTTTAGAAGGCGTTGTGATAAATTTTACGCTGAGTTCAGATATATTCTTTCAATTGTATTTGTGACATAATTAGTGGGTAGAACAATATTTTTTTTATTATTTGTGGGTTTTTTTAGGAAGGATTGTTTTTCTATTTTAGAATATTTTATGGTTATTTTGCTTCGCAAAATACTTACTGTATTGGAAGGTCTTTAAAGTATTTTTAATGTATTTCTCCTCTTCAGGTAAATATTGAGGGCTGTAAATTCTTAGTGTTCTTAAGTAGAATCCGATGATTATTATGGATTTTATTTTGTTGATATGATGGGAATAGACATTTTTAGACCCATTTTTATATATGATTTTCATTTGGTACTAAGTTTTAAGCTATTGCAAACGCAGTGGAGAAATGTTTAAGAAAGAAAAAAGTTTATTTTTTCATTTCATGGGTAAATTCTATTGGTTTACAAAATCAGGCAAATAAGTATAACGAGGCTATATTAATAATTAGGATATTAAAGAAGCACCCTCTAAACATTTTCATCGCAGTGAATCAGAGTATCATTTTTTATATCAAATTGTGGTCAATCTTGTTACAATGGGCAACCAAGGTGTCTGATGTATTGTTTTGTAATATGTATCTTTTGAGTTCATATAATCTTTTATTTAGATTCCTTGAGGCTTGTCTTATGTATTTTTTGTGACAGTTGGTACTGGCAATCGAGTACATTCCTCTTTCAAGATTTAGCTTATTGTTTTCTTTAGTATTGATAAAGTATTTTATTGTTTTAGATGTAATAGTAACAACTTTTTTGTTGAGTTTAGATAGATCTTTTCCAATTGTAGATATCAATTGGTAGAACAATATATATTTTGATTCACGGGGTTTGTCACGGGTCGTCTTTCTATTTTGGAATATTTCATGAGCCTTTTGTTTTGTTTACATACTGTATTGGATGGTCTTGAAAGTATTTTTAAGGTATTTCCCCTCTTCGTGTAAATATTGAGGGCTGTAAATTCTTAATATTCTTAACTAGATCCCGATGATCATTATGGATTTTATTGTTGATATGATGGAAATAAGCATTTTTTTAGATCAATTTTCCTAGATGATTTTCGGTTGATAATAAATTTCAAGTTATTGTAAACGCAGTTTAGAAAAATCTAAGAAAGAAAAAAGTTTTTTTTTTATTTAATAGGTAAATTCTACTGTATATTCTAATTTGATTAGTTTAACTACAAAATCAGGTAAATCAATATAACGAGGATATATTAATTTTGTATCGACTATATTACGGAAGTATGTTGATTGTTTAAGTAAAATGTTTTAGAAAGGACCAGATTCAAGAAAATCTCAGAAAATACATACAATCACTCTACTTTGATGTGACCCCATTGGTAATCCAAATTTTTATTTATAAAAAATATTATTAAATGTTGAATAACACTGATTGGTGATCAGACAGCAGATGTTATTATTTTAGTCATAAGCAGGTAAAGGTTTAACTTTTAAAAATATCTCAGCATTTTTCTACTGGGACGTTGGTATAAGGTGATTTTATATTTAAATTGGTCAAAAGTTTGTCAGTCATATTTTCTTTTCCTTAGTTTTTAACTGGGTTCGACTATGACCCTCTACCTCGAGTGGCCTCCTGGCCTTGTATGGAGTAAATCATATTGTAAAAAAATTAAAAATTAATATATAACAAGGATGCGTGAACATTTTATATTTGATAGATTGATTTTTTTCTAAGGGATGGGGTTAAAATTCTTGTTATGACTTTCGCCTGTTTCTGGAGAGAATTATCTATACTGGAAAGAAGAAGGCGAATTGGAATAACTCTTTTGTAGAATTTAGGGAGACCACTAATTTTGGATATTCTATTTGCTATAGTGTCCTATCTGTAGGAATGGATTCTTCCTCCGCTCTATAAATACTAACTTGCGTAACTTCCGAGGAGGCAGTCGAGAGGCAGTCTTGAGACAATCGTGAAGCACTCGAAAAGCAGCTTAACAAAACAGTACGGACGGAGACTTCTATTTGCTGATTACTAACACACTTATTGCATATATGTTCGATTTTTCTAGTATACTGGTTTAACCTACATTCTTGTTTTTCGTCTTTCTTCCTAGCCTCAACAAGCCTCAACACTATTATAATATGCCATGAATTTCTTTCATTTTTAATTAGTTTCCTAATCGCCTTATTAAATGTTTATGTTTCATTAATTAAAACTGTAGATTGGGTGATCACTTGGAAACGTCAGGTGTTATAAGCTCAGATGCACGGATAGCTTTCTCATCCCTTCAACATAGTAAGCTTACGTACTTTATTGCCGACTCATGTTTTTGTGCTGCTTCAAACGTGCTTATGATCAGTACTCCATGTTCGAAATAGATACCCAATTTCTATTTATTAAACAGTGCTTTTTTCGAATGCGCTAGCTGATAGAACTATACCTACTGTTTAGTATATAAAAATAGGTGTAAATAAATAAATAATTCTTCTTCTTCTTCTTCTTCTTCTTCTGTGTGCCTTGTCCTTTCAGGACGTAGGCGATCATGGCCTTCCACGTCTACCTATTTCTGGTGGCTCTTAGCACGCTTTCTCCTGTAACATCTCGCAAACCCGGTTTTTTAATCCACCTGCTCAGACCCTTATATCACTTAGCGCCATCCATAATAAACTAATAATATCAATACATCTTCTGTAGGCAGCTGATCGGGCGCCTCTGCTATTCATATCAGAGTTATCGACAGGCTCCAAAGGAGAATCTGTAACGTGATCGGTCCCGACCCAGCGGCTCGGCTCCAGTCACTTTCTCACTGGTGTGGGATGTGGCTTTTCTCTGTCTATTCTATGAATATTTTCATGGCTTCTGCTCTGACAAGAGATTCTAACTGAAAATAGAATGGTTCTTTTGTTAATACTGCGCAATAACATGTGCATCAAATGAACTGTTCTGGTGTCCAGTTTTTGTGCTCTCTTCCCCATGCTAGTCTCTTCTTCTTATTGGCTGGCCGAAGCAAAGGCTTCCTGGCTGCCTTGTAAAATTTTGCAAAGTAATACTAACAAAAGAACCATTCTATTTCATTTAGTATTACCTACTTGACAATAAATACTAAAAATAGTATGAAATACATCAATTTTTTAAAAAACTGGAGTGACCTAATAATTATAGCCGGTAGTGTATTTGTGTGCGTGTTCGTGTGCATGTGTGCAAAAGTTTAAATAGAGACAAAATATATCTGTAAATATATGAATAAAGACAAAAAAGAAACTTTTTTTTTACCAACGTGTGTCGTCTCCTAAGAGACTTTCTCAAGGTAAATTTAAGGGTTTTATTTTGCAACATATATGTATAAACAGATGTAAATTAAAATATGTAACTTTACAAAATGGTAAATTTAAGAATACTCTAGAATATTCCTTAAGCTGTGTAAGAAAAATATGGAGGACTCTTAGTGATATAATTTAATGCCTAATAAAATTGAATAAATAAGATATGCTTCTTTAATTTTTAATTAAGTATTTTTTCTTGCAATGTACGAATACATTATCTTAGAACCTCGAATTTTATTCTGATGAGTGAGGACCGATCAACCGGCTTAGTTGTTGTTATAATTCATTATTACTAATTTACTGTAGAAATACCTCCCCAGAAATACTTTCTAGATAATGGTATGACATTAGCTAAATGAAAACACCATTGCCACAGATATAATACCATTATGTGGGAGCCCTTTCTTGGAGTTATATTAGTCAGTTAAATGCCTTACGTGATGCACACTTGGGCGATCCTGTCTCGAAAGAGACATGACTGACTTGGCAGAAGATTCTCCCGCACTCGGTTGTCATTACTTTCTAGGGTAGACTGGTTGCCAACCAAGGCTATAGAACCCAATCATGTTATTTGACCAATAGCTGGAGGGAAGAGATTGATTAATACCTTTCCCAACAGTATTTGTACGTAAGTGAATGTAACAAATTGAACTGGAATTCGAACTCAGCCTTCCGATTTCTCATTCCGAGTCGATATCCACTACTCTACTACGTATAAGTATATATGGAAGGTATTTCTGCTACTCCGTTTTTTTATCATGATTTGTTTCTTTTTTGTTATAAATTACGTTTTAATATATCTGCTTTTATTTCCCTGATAAAATGATAAAAATATTTATTTGTCTATATTTTGCTTTCACCAAGTAAGAGATTTCATTCTTGATAATTAATTCTAAGGCAGAGATTTTATTATTATTAATTAATTTTAAGGCAGAGAATTCTTTAATTGTTTTCTAAAGGAATTAATTTACTAACTGTACCGTTTACATGTTTAAACCATCGCAGAGTTATCACTGATTGGCTGAATATTGTAACCTTTTCAATTAAATGAAGTCAACATAAACATTTTTTTTTTTGCTTTTTCTAATCGTTTCACCCTAAAGAAGACGATAAAGCAGGGTGTTACTGAGTGTTAGAGAATATGAGTAAATAATACTATTAAGAAGAGAGAACAATATATGAATAAGTATTAAGAAGCTAGATGATAACAATTGATATTTAATTTAATTTTTTTGAGATGAGTGACTGGGAAGCAAGAAGACGGAAGACATTTCTACAAGGGAGAAGTGCAACAGAAGAAACTGTTAGCATAGAACTTACGGTTGCATCCAGCCATTTCAACTGTAAAATAATAAGACCTTTCCACCAATCTAGTACTCTGCTTAAGTTCATAAAGCCTAAATTTGGACATCAGTCAGTCAGTTAAGTGCCATACGTGATATACGCTTGGACTATCTTGTTTCGGAAGAGACATGACTGACTGGTCAGAAGAATGTCTTATAGTAGTTTGCCATTACTTTCTGTGGTAAACTGGTTCCTAACCAAGGCTATAGAACCCAATCTTTCCTGCTATTCAACCCATAGCTGGAGGAACAAGACACGGATCCCTACATTTCTCTAGTGTATTTGTACGTAAGTGAATACTTGCAGAATATTAGAATTTGAAGAGTGGAATTCGAAATCGACTCTCTGATTTCTCATTCCGAGTCGATATCCATTGCACCACAATCTACAACGCCCATCTAAGAACTTTGATACTTCTTTATACAGCATCACTAAATTAAGAGAAGCCATTAAGAGGAGCCTCCTGGTAGGCAATTTTGTGTAATCCTACAGCTTATTAAGTCAGTAAGTCAGTTAAATGTTATACGTGTCACACGCTTAGGCGATCATGTCTCGAAAGACTAACTAGGCAGAAGGTTTTCCCGCAGTAGGTTGCCATTGCTTTCTGTGAAAGATTGGTTGCCAACCAAATTTACACAACTTAATCTGTCCTGTTATTTGACCCATATCCGGAGGGAAGAGACAGACTATTACTTTTGCCAAGAGTATTTGCGTGTAAGCGAAGGCAACGAATTCAACTGGAATTCGAACTCGGCTCTCTAATTTCTCGTTCGGAGCCGTTAAATTTCATTTATTTCTTGTAATTTTGTGTTCTTGTTTTTTGTTTTTGTTTTTTATTTTTTTATTTATTTTTTGAAGATTTCAACCATATATCGAACACATATCACAGGTTTAATTAAAATTATTCAATATCTTATTTTCTAAGTAAGTCATGTAGAAATGAGCTGAAGTGAACCAAGAGGGAGAATCGATAATTATGCCATCAAGCCTGTGAGTAAATGTTACTGCAATGGTCATTAAAATCGTGTCGGATAGAAGAGACTTTCATACAGTTGTGGATTTAATATTAGCAGGTGGGAGTGAAATATATATATATATAAATTCAGATAAAACTTAGTGGGGAATTAGCCATTTTCAACATGTCATTTTAAGGTATGCATTCTTCGACCCCTTATAAACAGAGAATGAGGAAAATTCCAAGCCTAGAGGTGAGCTTAGGTAAAGGAAGGGGTGGGATGTATTGGTTTTATTTGAGCTAGGCTAGCGGAAAGAATTTAGTAGTAATTTGCTTTTTGGTAGTGGGAGGTATGTGGCCTGACCCTTGAGTTAGTAGTGGTAGGTAGTGGGGAAGTAACTGCTTGGCCATATTTTTAAAAAAAATTATTGGGACTAATTAGGAGAATAGAAAAATTATTGTAATTTATACTTATTTCTATGGCAACACATGCTTATGATCTTTCATTTGTTTAGGAGTATATATTTTCAGCATCTAACGAGACGAGGGTACCATTGTTAGGTTTTCTTGAGTTCAGTACTTGAAGAAATTTTCCTTTGGAATTAGCATAATATCTCTTTGACAAATATTGTAGTGTTTGGGATACTAAATAATGTTGAGCTTACCAAAGACATGTGAACAGCCTTAACATTACCTGTCATAGGTACAAATATTTACACAAAAGTAAATTAAAAAGAAAGAACAGGGAGAAAACGGAACAACATAAATAAAATTGTCATTTTATACAAAGAGAAAAGCTAGCAATCTCTTAATACCTCCTCCTTCTTCTTCTTCTTTGTCTCTTCAGTACGTAGACGATCATGGCTCTCCACCCATTTCTTTCCTTCGCTGCTTTTAATATATTTTGTTCTGTTATTTCTCCCCAACCCTGCTCTGAGGTCCATTTGCTTAAACCCATCAAGAATGTCATGTTCTGTTTTCCCTATTCTCCCTTACCCTCTATCCGCCCTGTTAGTATCAGATTTTCTAACCTCCCCTTTCTCATTACCTATCCCAGAAACATCAGCTGTCTCTTCCTGATGTTAACTATAAGTTTCCTTTTCGTTTCCATTTTCTACAAAACCTCCTTGTTGCTCATATGTTCAGTCCGTGGTATCCTCAGCATCCTTCTGTAGAACTACATTTCTATTATTTCAAGTCTTTCCTTCATATTTGAAGAAATTATCCAGCATTCGATGTCATATAGAATGACAGATATCATGAAACAATTTCAAGACTTTTTTCTTTGTTTCCAACGAAATTTTCCTGTTTGTCAATACTCCGCTTAGTTTTTGGAATGCTTTCTTTGCCATGCCAATTTCCGATCTCAGTGTCGGACTTTCCGTAGAATACATTCCAGCTATTTACATTTCTGTACTTGCTTGATTTTAGTATCCCCCACCGGTAGTTAGCATTTTAGGCTCCTCCTTTTTGCTGATGACAATGAATGTATTTTTTTGTAGTTCATGTTTTGTTCTTTCTTGCATTCCTTCATTACATTTTTTACGAGGTCTTCTAGTTTTCCGTGTCTGCTATCAGCACTGTGTCGTCTGCGAGATTGTGGCCGCCAATGATGAATCTTGGCAGGACTTCTATTTCTCTCAGAATTGTCTTGCTGTATCAGTCAATTAAGTGCCATACGTGAAAGACTCTTGGGCGATCATGTCTGGAAAAAGACATGACTGACTGGGCAGAAGATTATTCCGCAGTAGGTTGCCATTGCTTTCTGCGGTAGACTGGTTGCCAACCAAGGCTATAGAACCCAATCTCTCCTGCTATTTAACTCATAACTGGAGGGAAGAGACGGATTAATATATTTTCCAAGGGTATTTGTGCGTAAGTGAATGCAATGGATTCAACTGGAATTCGAACTCGGCTCCCAGATTTCTCATTCTGAGCCGATACCCACTGCACCACGACGCACATCTTGCTGTATAGGTTGAGAAAGAACGTCCTTGTCTTACACCTTTTTCTATTTTTGTATATCTGCTGAATTCATTTCCTGTTTGTATTCAGGTGGTTTGCTGCCAGTCGTCAACCTCAAAACTCTCCGTTGCCTGGTCTAGGACATCACAGTGGCCGCCAAGTGTTACATGGTCGACGAGGCGCAGGGATGACTAATTAAGGAAGAAAAGGGAAAGTTAAGCGAACAGATGAATACGTTTTGGATGAAAACAAAAGTCAACCATCTCAAAAAAGAGTGCGAGCTTCTATAAGTATAGGAAAAGCTCTGCTAATGTTCTCTCTTTCCTGTCTGGCGAGGGTTAAGTTCAGAAAAATTGCTCGGTGAATAAAAGTCGTTGCTTTTGTTTACCAATCAGAAGGATTTTTGAGCTTAGTGAGCGAAATTGTGTTTCTGCTGTTGCGAGAGAAGGTTGGATCTATGACCCCGTTTTCGTTACAACGTTGCCTGCTGGACTGTCTCGATTTACGATTCAAATTAGTGTTTACACACGTATTTTTTCTATTTGATTCTACTGAGTCCATTGATTAATACCAAAGTACAAGACGATATTACAAGGGCAGGGATTTTATGAGCTTATGGTTATGAGTATTTACATTCCCATATCAGTCCTGGCCTGGAACTCCTGCTCTACTCACTTTCCCACTGACGTAACGTGGCTTCCCTCTGTTTTGATAAATATTTATTTTTATGATGAGAATTCCTTCTTGTAAACTTGCAATTTAATTGAATTTGTAGCCATTAGACCAGTCTTTCCTGTTATTTCTCTAGAGCTGGGCAAAAAGGAGTTCATGCCTTTCAAAAAATGCATAATCGGGAAATTAACGAAACCCGAACAGACCCGCATTTGAACTCAGTGTCAGTTTCTGCTCCGATAACCGTTAAACTAACAGCATACATTTTTAAAATTTTTTAATTAATTTTAATAAATTTCACTTCAAAGAAGGTAATAATGCTTAAAGGGTTATTGAGTGGAAATGAAAATAACGCTAGTGAGGAGACAGATCAATAAAATGAAATTTATTAAAAAAGGCGGAATTGAGGATTTATATTTGTTTAACACATTCATATAAAGTCACCAATAATCTCAAGAACCAAACTTACGAGAGGCCATACGGTTTCTCGTTCTATCAGTAAACAGCGGCACACTTACACTTATTACGGGTGAATTCAAAGATGTGTATGTTATAATTCGAACTATCACGACGATAAAGACAAAATAGGCATTCCTGTGGGTTACAGCGACTGAACAGGCAGGAACGAATCAATAAGATTATCGTTTAACTTGATAGTTTTGTAACAACACGAAAGATTCGATACAGAAAGAATTACAGAATTTTTAATGGGAATATGAAATATTACACAGCCTTAGGTCAGTCGCGAAGAATCACGTGACCACAATAATACCAACTATAAGCATGTGTGAGCGGAAGGGAGTGTCACAAACAAACAAAAAGATATGTTATGGCGAAGGTGCATGTAGGTTTTTACTTACTCCCATACATTTTATTTTTTATGATTAATTAATTAATTTATTTTGAATATTTGTTTATTTATTAGTTTTCATATACTGACAATTAATCCCACAGCTCCCACACTATACAATGAAAACTTCAAATAATTCATCATATATGTATATTTCTTTGTACGCAGACATGAACTTACTCTCTCTCTCTCTCACACACACACACACACACACATATATATATATATATATAATATTAATAATTACTTTATTTTTAAACCTGTCTCAAAAAAAACACCGAGTATAAACGCGGAGGGGGAAAATGGCAAGAAAAAAAGAAACAAACTAAGTCCTTGAACATACGTGAAAGTACTCGTTGAAAGAATAAAAACCGAGACGAGAACCCTAACACTAAAGCGCTCAATACAAAAGTAGAGCAAACAAATAAGAATAAATCTAACCTAGGTAGGTTTGTTGGCTCTAAGTTAGATTTATTCTCATATATATATATATATATATATATATATATATATATATATATATATATATATATAATTATTTAGGAAATTGAGTATATAAAGAACGCAGTTCTTCAAAGAACATATAAAATTATAAACAATTATATCGGCAACTACGAAACTGACTCACGCTGCATTACATAAAAAAATAACAATGATATCTTGTCTGTAATTTTTAATAAAACCTGTATAAATGAGAGATTGTGCCAAAATATACAATTATATATATATATATATATATATAAAGAGAGAGAGAAAGAGAGAGAGAGAGTGAAAGAGAGAGAGATTGGCCCATAAAACAATATAATTTTCATAAATATATATTGATATTTACGTATTTGTATATATATATATATATATATATATATATATATATATATATATCCGTAAATGCATGTATGTAGGTGCAGGCGGATACATCTTTACGCGTGTTTGTGTGTACTTGTGCATACCTCTTTCAGTGGGTGTGTTTGCATCACTCTCTGTGCATGCGTCCGTAGGTGCGTGTGTGGATGTGCTGATTTGTGGAACGTATCAAGCTGATAGCACCTTGTGTCCCTCTGCCGAGGACACCTGTCTAATAACCAGTTGACAGCTTTATTGCACTTCCCATAATATAACATTCCTGAGAATGCTTGTGAAGTGATACCGTAGTCACCATCTGTCATTTTCACAGTTGGTGCCTACTGTCGACTGCTTCCACCTTGGTTGGCACCTCTGCAAAATATCAGCTCTGTCATAATCATCAAGACGAAATATCACTATCAACGCCTACTAACATGAAATGACCATGTCGAATCGGCACACTCGTCCACCGCCTACAAAATGAACGCATTTAAATTCTCTTGCTTCATATTAGACGTGTGCTTAGGTTCAGGTTTATCATGATTAATAATAATGAAAATATGGCAGTTGCTTTAATGCTATTACTACGAAACTTCCATCTTTTTAATTTTTTGTGGCGTTGGGGATGATGACCTCATTTCCTTATTTGCTTTGTTCAGACTGTTGTCCTTATCTTTATTGCCATATTCACGACATTTCGGAAGTTGTATGCTACGACCTTCTGCAGGTGATTGGAATTTTAAACCGAACCGTATTTTTATCACAGGGGTCAATTTTTCTCGTTCCATAAGTCATGCCACTTCCGGATGTCTTAGTTATTTCTATCTTTATTGTCGTGAATATAACAATAAAGATGAGGACGTAGTCTAACAATGTAAATAATGCAAATTCCTAATATTAGAAATGTAGACAAGCCTCATTTCCTGTGTTAAAATTCACAATAAAGTTTCATTTGCATTTTCTTAATAGTTGACTTGTTAGATCTTCTTTAACGCCTAAAATCGAATGATGCCCCGAAGGTTTTCAGTTGAATTTTCTTAATAACATGGTTAATGATTTTTTAGCTATTTTTAACCCAACACAAGGCTCAAGAGTGGAGGGTTCTGAAAGAGATTGTTGCTAGGATTTACAATGTGGTGGAGAAGGAGAGGTGCATATTCTGAGAATATGTAGGATAGAAATAGGTTGATCCTAAACTTGAAGAAAATGTAATAATCGGGGAAGCATCCTCTCGGGAGACATTTCCACCATACAGCAGTTCTATGGAATAAGTTGCTCAGTTGAATTTCCTCATCAACAATGGAATACGAAAGAAGTGGGGATTAGTTAACTCAGTGTATGTGGCTCCAGCAGTGAAAGGAATGTAATTTGCCCGAGCATCTACCATGAGAATAGCGACAGAACAGCGAGGGTCAAGCAACGTTTCGTCTGTGGGAAGGAGGTTGTTGAATAGTAAATAATTAATCACTCAAAGGGCCGCGCAAGTGGTTTTGAACTCTGTTGAGTTTGGAAAGTGATGATTTGGGCAGCTCCAGAACAGATGCGACAGAAATAGTTCATTTAATAAATGATTACCAGCCAATGAATCATCAAAGTCTTTAAAAAAAGAATAATTCATCTAACTACCACATAGACTGGCGCTACAATATCACAAGCAAAAGGACTTACCGCATATCAAAACCCACATCACTTAAACACTAACAATAACTGAAAGGGTAATCACAGGGCAGTCAGTTAAGGGCCATACGTGATACACGCCTTGGGCGATCATGTCTCAAAAGAGACATTACGGACTGGGCAGAAGATCATCCCGCAGTAAGTTGCCATTGGTTTCTGCAGTAAACTGGTTGCCAACCAAGGCTATAGAACTCAATTTGTCTTATTATTTAACCCATAACTGGAGGGAAGAGACGGATTAATACTTTTCCCAAGGGTATTTGCGCGTAAGTGAATGCAAAGAATTCGAATTTGGCTTCCCGATTTGTCGTTCCGAGTCGATATCCACTTCACCACAATGCACATAAGTAGAATGAAAAATAATGATGTAATCAAGTGGTCGAACTTCTACACGAGCTTAAACATAACGTTAGGAAGAGAACCGTAATCAATACTAGAAGGCGTAGCAGTAGACTTGAGAAATCTAATTTTGTTTTAAGAAAAATTTATAAAATTTTGTTTAATCATTTCACCTCAAGCAAGGCAATAAAACCACTAAGATGCAAAGGTTATTGCGTGTGAGATAATATGAGAAAAAGAAAACATTAAGAAGAGAGATTAAAACAAAAAGAAGATCAACTGAGAAGAAAGAAGATAACGATTTACCTTGCACTTAAATTTCAGAAGATCAAAGTTTGACTGAAAAGCAAAACAAAAAAAAAAAGAAAAAAAAAGAAAAACGGAACACAACACTAAATTTTCTGCCATTGAATGCTGATTGTTTCCCGTATAGATACCAGCAGCTATTTTTTAAATTAACCGTTTCCATGAAAAAAACAATCGGCATCTATTAACCTTTCAGTGCGGTTATTGTTGGTTGAGATATATAATTTTTTTTTTTAATAATCTCACCCCAAGCAAGGCATTCCACTGCCACTATTGCGCATGGGGCTACATAGGGGAAGGTAAAGAGGAGGAGTGGTTAGACATAGGGAATGTCAGGAGGAAGGTGACAGATGAGTAAGGATAGCGAGGATGAGGGTTGGGCAGATGGGAAGAGTGTTTGATAGAATGGGAGCAGGTTAGTGTGTTAGGAGGTGTCTATTGACCTTACATTTAAACTCCTGGAGATTGTAGCCATCGGGGAAGCAATCGTTTGGAAGAGAATTCCACAGTCGGGAAGTGCGAGGAAAGAAACTGTTAGAGTAGAAGTTACAAAATGCATTTAAGAAAAGAAAATTAGACATCTGTCCACATATGGAGCTTTGATGTACTACACATTTATAAGTCTACCGATTGTTCGTGCAATAGATATTGCTGGCCTGGTGATTCTCTTATGTACTTAGAGATTCTTGATAAAATCTAAAGAAAAATCTGTAATTTTATCTGTTCAGATCTGGCATTTCGGCTACAGTCACTCCCGCATCACCGTAATGTAGCTTCACTGTGTTTTTTCTGTAAATATTTTTATTGTATTTATTCAGGTGAGTTTTTTTCCTTTGGTACCTTGCATTTACGAATTTAAAGAGTATGGATTGTTATGTGATATCTGTCCTGCTATAAGGCAGCGAATGCTGGACAGTCTCCACGAAGATGAAGAATAGACTCGAAGCAACAGAAATGTGATGCTACAGAAAGATGCTGAGGATATCATGGACCGAACATGTGAGCAACGACGAGGTTTAGGAGAGGATGCAAGCGAAAAGGAAACTTATACTTGACATCAAAAGTGACGGCTGAGGTACCTGGGACACATAATGAGAAAGGAGGGCTTGGAGAACCTAATCCTCACAGGACGGATAGAAGGAAAGAGAGACAGGGGAAAGCATTGTGAGACCTACTTGAATGGTTTGAGTAGGTGGATTGATGGGCGGAGTTTGGGAAAGATACCAAGAGCGACAAGAGATAGGGGCAAATGGAAATCCATGATCGCCTACGTCCTTAAAGGACATGGCACATAAAGAAGAAAAAGACTAGTTTGGCAACTAGGTCGCATCATTTTACAGTTGAAATGGCTAGATGTAACCGTAAGTCAGTCAGTTAAGTGTCATACGTGATACACGGTTTGGGCGATCATGTCTCGAAAAAGACATGACTGACTGGGCTAACGATTATCCCACAGTAGGTTGCCATTACTCTCTGTGGTAGACTGGCTGCCAGCCAAGGCTATAGAATTCAATCTGTTCTATTATTTAACCCACATGGAGGGAAGAGACGGATTAATACCTTTCCCAAGCGTATTTGGGTGTAATTGCAAAGAATTCAACTGGAATTCAAAATCGGCTCCCTGATTTATAGTTCCGAGTCGATATCCACTGCACCACAATGCACACATCCGTAGGTACTAAGGGTAAAATTTCTTCACAACAACAAATAACCTGTGAAAATTTCTTCCGGTCTCTTACTTTCCAGTTAGCTTTAAAAATTTAAATGCAATAACCGATTCTTATATTCTATATTTTTAACTCTTGTTTTTTTATCGCTCACTCTCCTTAATAATATTTTTCTTTGTCTCATATTCTTTTACACTCAGTAACCAAGTTTTATTTAACATTACTCTTATTAGGGTTGTGGTGTGATGGATAGCAGCTTAGAAAGAGAAATCGGAGAGCCCAGTTCGATTCCAGTTGAATTCGTTGCATTCAGTCAGTCAGTTAAGTGCCATACGTGATACACGCTTGGGCGATCATGTCTCGAAAGAGACATGACTGACTGAGCAGAAGATTATCCAGCAGTAGGTTGCCATTGCTTTCTGCGGTAGACTGGTTGCCGACCAAGGCTATAGAACCCAATCTGTCCTGTTATTTAACCCATAACTGGAAGGAAGAGCCGGATTAATACCTTTCCCAAGGGTATTTGAAAGTAAGTGAATACAATGGATTCAACTGGAATTCGAACTCGGCTCCCCGGTTTCTCGTTCCGATTTTATTAAACATCGTTGCATTCAGTTATGTTAAAAAAATCGTATTAATCCATCTCTTCTCTAGCTCTGGATTAAACAGCAGGAGAAATTAGATTCTATAGCCTTAGTTGGTAACCACAGAAAGTAATGGCAACCTACTGCGGAAAAATCTTCTATCCAGTCAGTCATGTCTCTTTTAAGACATGATCGCCCAAGCGTGTATCATGTATGGCACTAAACTGACTTACTTTGTTTGGGGTGAAATTATTTTAAAATTAGTTAACTTCTTGATTGACAGTAGAAAAAATATGCTCTTTTCTTTTCATTTTATCTTTAGCTTCTTTTATGGGCCATGTTTTGAAGGGAGATGGACGATTGTGACTCTCGACAGCTTCCTTACTGCAATGAAGTGTGAATGTTGATTAAATGATAACATGAATCTTCATTACTTAACATTTTATTCCCTTCGTTAATTTCTCTCTGTTATCCTGTGGTGTGAATCCAGACGACTGACTCCGGTCCGACACTCAAGGTGGTCTATGATGTCTGAGAGAGAGAGATTTCCTGAAACTGCCTGTTGTTTACATATCAGTCCGTCCAATAATTTCGGCCTCATGCTTGCAATACCAGATGCAAATGTGAGGTCACGAACTTCTGCATTTGGTGGCTACTAGCAAGCCCAGGTCAACCGTACACCTGGCTTGCTTTGAGGGTTTGTTGTTAAATTTGCCTAGTCATAATATTATAATGCGACAGCGCTAAGCAATGTTTTCCCATTTTCTCTCCTCATTTCATATTCAGTCATTTATTTTCACAAGCTCGTCAGATAAGTAAAACTAGGTCTTCTTCTTCTCTTCTTCGATTAAATATGTTCTGTGAGTGTAATATTCTTTAAGCCTTTTTTCCTCTTTATGCATCCCATAAATTTCAGCTACCTCTTTCTAATTCTCAGTTGTTTTTTATTTATTTTGTTTCTGATTTTCTAAAAACATTTTGGTTTCGTGCATATTCTGTTGATAGTATTCCCATTATCCTTCCGTAGAACAACATCTCAGTCGGTATGACATCCTTTTCATTCAGAAATATCTAATATACAAACTTTTCGTCGGATGAATGATTAAAAATGATTTCAAGCGAGTGAACTCTATCAGTAATATTCGTCGGTTAGAGTCAGTTGGCGCTACATTATCACAAATAAGAAACTTTAACAAATAATAGAAACCACAACACTTGAAGATTTCCAATTTTAACAACAATTACAATAGATAAAAAATTATTCCAGAAAATAATGACATAATCAAGACGTTGACTTCCACACGGCTTTAAACAAAAGGTTAGGAAGAAAACTCTCACCTATACGAGAAAGGACAATAACAGCAGACTTGAGAAAACAATTTTGAGAACTGTTTTAAGGGGAAGATCTCATAAACGTCAACCGAGAGTACTGTTATACGTTTGCTCAAAAATGCTGAAATGGTTGATTTACTACCGTGGATCCATTGTTTAGTTTGTTTCTAACGGCTTTTGATGCTAATTTGAAGATTCGAATAGATTATGCTTATTATCACATATGTGGTTTCTGTTCACAACGTCATCGCATCACAGGTTCCCGTAACGCTTGCCATTATTCTTTCATTTGAACATATCTTCTTCTTCTATGTGCCCTGTCCCTTCAGGACGTGGGCGATCATGGCTTTCCACGTCTCCCTATCCCTGGTGGATCTTAGCACGTGCTCTCCTGTTACACCATGCAACCCTCGTTCCATCATCATCCTGATTAGGTCCTTCAAATATGTTATCCGTTGTTTTCCCCTGTCTCCTTTTCCCTCTATCTGGCCTGTTAGTATCAGATTCTCTAAGCCCTCCTTCCTCATTGCATGTCCCAAGAACTTTAGCTGACTCTTCCTGATGCTCAGTATTAGTTTCCTTTTTGTTTGCATCATTTCTAAGACTTCATCATTGCTCACATGCTCGATCCATGATATTTGCAGCATCCTTCTGTAGAACCACATTTCAGTTGCTTCAAGTTTTTCCTTCATCTTTGATGATATTGTCCAGCATTCACTGCCATTTTGAAGAACGGACAACACATAGCAATCCAGTACTCTCTTCCTTGTTTCTAGCGAAATTGTCCTGTTTCTTAATACTTTACTCAACTTCTGGAATGCTTTCTTCCCCATGCCAATTCGCCTTCGGATCTCTGTGCTGCCCTTTCCGTCTTTTGTTAGAACACTTCCCAGGTATTTAAACTTTTGTACCTGCTTGATTCTAGTATCCCCGACCTGTATTTGGCATTTTGGGCTGCCCTTTTTACTGATGACCATATATCATTCCCGTTTATTGGCAAAATTGACCAAGTATGAATCCTGTTTTACAAATACAATAAAAGACCAATACTTACTTCGCATTTTTTTAATTTAAACGTCACGTGAAACACATAGTGGAGCTTTTTGAATTAGCACTTGACCTTAACATTTCAAGATAACATAATTTCGGGTGGTCTTTTGCGCACTTTTATGCATTTCTCTCAGACATTTCACTCAAACTCAACCAAAATCGATATTTTATATTAGATTAAGTTCTGATGCCGTGATATGCGAACAAAAATTTTAGTTGACACACAGGGTGCAGCAAAAAATGATGGAGATCGTTGCTTTTTGCGATTGTTTATTTCTCCGAAACGTTCAGTTGTTTAAAACAAAAATCTGGTCTTTTTTGTAACTACTACCTTATCATATGCCATAGAAATTTCACGTTTTCTACAAGGTGCCAATCATTCCGACGTTGCAGGGACAATACATCCACTTACTCTGCGTCACAACGTCATCGCATCATATAGCAGGCTCCCGTAACGCCTGCCTTCGTTCTTTTAATTACATATATCATTCCCATTTATTGGCAAAATTGACAAATATATGGTGAGATTACGTTCTAAATCTATGCGATTTATAATAAATCTAAAATGAAACAATGTTCTAAATGTAAGGCGAGAGGACCTTTTAATTCTAAACGATTTGTAATAAATCTGAGCTGACATTCTAAATCTAAGCGATTTATAATAAATCTAAGGCGAGACATTCCCAATCAAAGTAATATGTACTAAATCTAAGCGATTTATAATAAATCTAAGGCGAGACATTCCCAATCAAAGTAATATGTACTAAATCTAAGCGATTTATAATAAATCTAAGGCGAGACATTCCCAATCAAAGTAATATGTACTAAATCTAAGCGATTTATAATAAATCTAAGGCGAGACATTCCCAATCAAAGTAATATGTACTAAATCTAAGCGATTTGTAATAAATCTAAGGCGAGACATTCCCAATCAAAGTAATATGTACTAAATCTAAGCAATTTATAATAAATCTAAGGCGAGACATTCCCAATCAAAGTAATATGTACTAAATCTAAGCGATTTGTAATAAATCTAAGGCGAGACATTCCCAATCAAAGTAATATGTACTAAATCTAAGCAATTTATAATAAATCTAAGGCGAGACATTCCCAATCAAAGTAATATGTACTAAATCTAAGCGATTTGTAATAAATCTAAGGCGAGACATTCCCAATCAAAGTAATATGTACTAAATCTAAGTAATTTATAATAAATCTAAGGCGAGACATTCCCAATCAAAGTAATATGTACTAAATCTAAGCGATTTATAATAAATCTAAGGCGAGACATTCCCAATCAAAGTAATATGTACTAAATCTAAGCGATTTATAATAAATCTAAGGCGAGATATTCCCAATCAAAGTAATATGTACTAAATCTAAGCGATTTATAATAAATCTAAGGCGAGATATTCCCAATCAAAGTAATATGTACTAAATCTAAGCAATTTATAATAAATCTAAGGCGAGACATTCCCAATCAAAGTAATATGTACTAAATCTAAACGATTTATAATAATTCAAAGACGAAACGACAATCGTGATTCATAATAAATAAAAAAAATTTAAGGCGAGAAGAAGTTCTAAATGTAAGCTATTTATAATAAATTTAAGGCGATGCATTCTAAATCTACGTGATTTTTTAATAAGTCTAAGGTAAGACGACATTATAAATCTATCAGTCGACGTCATGCGGAAAGACTATATTAAATCCATAGCTAAATCTGCTACTCAAAACGTTGGTTCACTTTGTAAGGATAGGAAGTTTTTGTCGTCTAAATCTATTTTACACATATAAATCTACCATCCGCCCGTGCATTGAATCCGATCTAACTGATCCCGACCTGGTAGCTCAAATCCAGTTACTTTCTCACCAACGTAATGTAGCTTTCCTCTGTCTCTTCTACAAAAACTTTTACAGTTTCTGCTCTGACGAGCTTAGCTTCCTGGTGTCCTCTCTGCATGAATTTACCCGGGCTACTTGACTAGCAACTAGGCCCCACCCTTTTAAAGTGAAACCAATCAAATGTAACCACAAATCTCTAATCTATCAGCTTCTTCGCTCGCACTTCCAGCCAATTCCCTTCAGTATACTTGCTTCCCGGAAACTACAATCTCTAAGAATTTAAATGCAAAGTCAGTTGTCATCTCTTATCTTCTTGACTGACATACTTTCTATGACAACCCTTGAATCATGTTCTTATTTCTTTATGCCCCACTCTCAGGCAGCCCTCTGTTCTTACTTCGTTTCTGGCTCCCCTGTAAGTTGTTCCTCTTTCTTATCTTGCCTCTTCTGTAACCCTCTGCGCACCAGTGGCAGTTATGCCTTGCTTGGAGTGAAATTATTAAAAAAAAAACAGTAATATATAATAAAACTAAGGCAAGAAGATTTTTTTTTATTAATCTTAGGGATTTATAATCAGTACAAAGCGAAACAAGATTCTAAATCTACTTTTAGTTGAGTTGATTGATATAGTACTTATAGCGGGAAAGCAAATATTTTTGTTTCACTTAAGAGGTGTTTATTTTGTGCCAAATCATTTAATAGCGATATTGAAATATTTTTCATCCAGCAACCAGCCAAACGCACTAAACAGTTGAACAGCGATTAAGACATTTACCGTTTCTCGGTCTTCAAGAGTTTAATAATTTCCTTGTTGATAAGCAATAAAGCAATAAAAGACTATTACGACACATTATCACCGTTATACGTTCGTCTTGTTTTCGTCACTTGTTATTCAAGATGAAGTGCTTGCTTCTGTGTACTTCAAGCTTCATTTTTGTTTTTCAGCAAAAACATTGATAAATCGGTTATCACCACAATGTCTGTCCTTGTGTTAATTGGATATCAGTCAAGGAAAGTTTTTAACCACACACACACACACACACACACACACACACACACACACACACACACACACACATACATATATATATATATATATCCAAATGAATAAGAAACGATGAAAATAATTGCAACGTTCAATACATTAATTTAAAACAATGCTCAGTATTAAAATAGAGCAATGAATATTTATTTTTAAATATTACTTCAGAACATTTACAAACTACAAACTACTACAAAATCGTACATTTTGGTTCCAGATTTAGAGAACGATGTCTCATCAGGTAGCTAATAATGATGGTTATAAACATTTTATTGAAAAAATTCAGAAAAATATTTTTAAAAAATTAATTTTTTTACTTCGAACAAAAAGATTTCTGATAACAAAAGGAAGTGGTATTTTTTCCATTTTGTTCAATGAAACGTTTATTACCATTATTATTAACTACACAATTAAGCATTGTTCTTCCATTATCGAAACAAAATGTAGACTTTTGCAGTAGTTTGTAGTTTATAAATGTTGTAAAGTAATAATTATTATTATTAATATATATATATATATATATATATATATCCAAGTGAATAAAGAACGAAGAAAATATTAAGAACGTCCAAAACATTAATTTAAAAAATATTGAAATAGAGCTATGAATAAATTATAGTTTAGAACATGTACACATTAAAGTTTAATACAAAAATGTACATTTTCTTTCTACATCGTAAGAAGAATGTCTCATCAGCTAGTTTAATGATTATAATAAACGTTACTTTTTAAAAAGAAAATTCAAAACTCTCACTTCCCCTTTATTTTTGGCAAATCTTTGGTACGTGGTAAAGAGGATAGAAAAGATTGGAAAACAAAAAAGGGTATATCAAAAAAAAAAAAAAAAGGAGAAAAGAAAAAAGGAGAAGAAAAAAAGAAAAGAGAGATACAGAAGAAATAAAGAGCGGGATACAGAAAATAAAAGGAACAACAGAGAAAATAAAATAAAAAAAAGTAGACATAGGAGAAATAAAAAGCAAAGAGGAAAACAGGAGGGAAAGAAAGAGCTAAGGGGAGAGAGACGGTGAGAACGGCACAGAAAGTCAGTCAGTTAAGTGCCATACGTGATACATGTTTGGGCGATCATGTCTCGAAAGAGACATGAGTGACTGGGCAAGAAGATTATCCCGCAGCAGGTTGCCATTGCTTTCTGCGATAGATTGGTTGCCAACCAAGGCTATAGCTAGAAGGAGAATACATGTATTATGTAGTAATTAGTGGAGAATCAGTTTATTACTTCATAACAATAGAAAACCAATCCCCCACTTTATGACCAGTAGAAGCCTTAATCATGATTCCAACTATTATATTCAGTCAGTCAGTCAGTTAAGTGCCATACGTGATACATGCTTGGGCGATCATGTCTCGAAAGAGACATGACTGACTGGGCAGAAGATTATCCCGCAGTAGGTTGCCATTGCTTTCTGCAGTAGCTATTAGTCAAATATTTTAGGACAGATAGAGTTCTATAGCCTTGGTCGGCAACCAGTCTACCGCAGAAAGCAATGGCAACCTACTGCTGGATAATCTTCTGCCCAGTCAGTCATGTCTCTTTCGAGAGATGATCGCCCAAGCGTGTATCATGTATGGTACTTAATTGACTGACTATATCCCCTGTGACATGTGTATGAATTTCTGGGACTTAAAAAACTGATGTCTCAGTAAACATTTTTTTACCAGATTACAATCTTTGACGCTAATGTTTTTTTCTCTAGCACTCTGTATTTCAGTATTATATTCATTTCTATACTTGGCTGGCTTAGGAGATTTTTTGTGGCCGAGCTTATCCGCTGATTCCTTAAGTTTGCGTATTTTCAATGATGCTCTTTATCACTTATTTCAACTTCATCCCATGGAGGTAGTGGTCCTGATTTTTCTATCTCCTATCATATTACGGCCTTGCGATGTCCTTGCAACCCTACCTTAAATGGGCGGCCCGTTTCTCCTTTATATTTCTTTCGACAGCAACATGGAATGGCGTACACACAGTCCATAGTCATGTTCTCTTCTATTAGATGTTTTACTCCGGAGAGTTATTTGTGAAGTGCAGAACCACTTTTGAAGGTCATCCTAAAGTTATTATTAAGAGAAAAAACAAAGTATTTTTCTATAATTAAATTTATATTTTGGATTATTATTAGAACGTTCGAAATGTTGATTAAAAGTCTTGATTTTGTGTGTGTGTGTGTGTGTGTGTGTGTGTGTGTGTGGGAGAGAGAGAGAGAGAGAGAAAGAGAGAGAGAGAGCGCTGTGGTCAAAAATGAGCACAATAAATTTTAGCATCTTTTTTTGCGGTGAAAAACGCACTGATTTGGAAATTCTTGCAAAAATCAAATAATTGTCGGATTTTAATGAAACTTTTAGCACTGATTCACATATAAATTAAATTATTTCAGAAATTTCTTTTTTAAAAACATTTGGTAAAAATATTTTCTTTTTTTTTTTGCATAGGTTACTGCCTCCAGACTTATTTAATTTTATGAAATTTAAAGAAATTATATTTTGTGCCACTTTATGTTTATATTAGTTAAAAGCAGAATTTCTTCTTACCCCAGCCATATGATTATTAATCGAAATTGTGTGAGGAAATCATTTATTATCTCCCTAGTTTCTTTTAATCGTTTCACCCCAAGCAAGGCGATACCAACATTGATGAGCAGGGGGCAACATAAGAGTAAAATATTAGATAGGAGGAGAGTAAAGAGAAAGACGAACCAGTTACAGGGGGTTGTCAGAGAAAGGCCAACACAGGGACACAGGAGTGAAGACAGTTGCGAAGGATATTGATATTGCATTTAAATTCCGGGAGGTTGTAGCCGTCATGAAAGCAACACTTCCATAGGAAGTGCAAGAAAAAAGCTGTGGAGTAGAATTGTTGGCTTCATTTGGTTGATCTAACTGTACATGTGTGGGACCTTGTTGCCAGTCTGGTTGCACGCGTAAATTCTTGTAGCAGGGGCATCAGTGGCTTAAGTTCGTCGAAGCAGAAGCCATGAAAATATTTGTAGAATAGACAGAGGAAAGCCACATCGTGCCGGTGAGAAAGTGGCTGAAGTCGAGCAGCCAAGTCTATCACATTACAGATTCTCCTTTGGTGCATGTCAAGAACACTGAGATGAACAGCAGGGACGCCAGACCATATATGACAGCAGTATTCTGTGCACGGATGGATGGTTGATTTGTATATGTGCAAGATGGATTCAGGTGAAAAGAAAAATCCTTCTGGCCACATACAGTGTCCCAATCTTCCTAGTCCCCCACAACATATTACAATCGAAACATATTTTGTAGCTTTAAATAACGGGCAAAAGATTGGTAAGTCGTATAAACAGACACACACACATCACACACACACACACACACACACACGCGCGCGCGCGCACGCACGCATATATATATATATATATATATATATATATATGATTTCAAGTTAAATTTATAATTAAAAGGAATAATACTACGAAAGTAATTTAGAATAATTAATATTATTAGGAAATTAAATTAAAGTAAATTCAAGACTATGACTGCATTGATACTAAACCAGGCTAATTTTCACTTAGTTCAAAATAAGAAAATATAGAAGTGGAATGAAAAACCTAGAACTAAAGTGAAAAGAACGTGGTGTATTATTTTAAATATGCTGTTGTGTAGGGCTAATAAAAGGAATAAAACCAAATATATTAGGAAAAAAGTTTTAGATTAATTAACTCTAAAATTTATGGCACCAGCTAATATCAAACAATTAGACTATATCATTATTATAATTAATTATACTGTTAATAAGAAGAAATTAAGGGAAAAACCATTTAACGGAAATTTCAATTTAAATTAATATTTAGAAGATTTAAAATTTAAAATTTAAAAATTTGAATTCATGACGATATTTGCTTATGAATTTTTTTGTGAGTTCAAAAGCAAATTTTGCTTGTGTAATTTTGATATGCGTTGTGGTACAGTGGATATCGGCTCGGAACGAGAAACCGGAGAGCTGAGTTCGAATTCCAGTTGAATCCATTGTATTCACTTACGCGCAAATACCCTTCGGAAAGGTATTAATCCGGCTCTTCCTTCCAGTTATGGGTTAAATAGCAGGACAGATTGGGTTCTATACCCTTGGTCGGCAACCAGTCTACCGCAGAAAGCAATGGCAACCTACTGCGGGATAAAACTTCTGCCCAGTCAGTCATGTCTCTGTCGAGACATGATCGCCCAAGCGTCTTTCACGTATGGCACTCAACTGACTGAATTTTGATATTTTCATTTTTCAACTAAGCATAGATCTATCGGAAAGGTTATATAGGGTGTGGGTCGAACCTATTAGTCTCCAACTCACTATCGGTTTGAGTTCTTCCTCTTTTATTTCCCAAAATTATCGAGAAAAGGAACTCTGAAATTTTAGATTTGAATTGGAAAAAGAGTGTTTATGGGCGTAGTAACGTTGTTTAACTTTTCCCACCGAAATTTTAATGTAGACTTGATAAATATTTTTTTGGTATTTATCGGTGGATACGTTGGCTTGGTAGATTACTTGGGTAGATTTACCTTTTGCTGAACAATTGTTAATGAACCTACAAAAGTGAAAGTGAAAAACAATTGTTAATGAACCTACAAAAGTGAAAAGTGAAATTGTTAATGAACCTACAAAAGTGAAAACCTAGAACTAAAGTGAAAGTGAAAAACAATTGTTAATGAACCTACAAAAGTGAAAAGTGAAATTGTTAATGAACCTACAAAAGTGAAAACCTAGAACTAAAGTGAAAGTGAAAAACAATTGTTAATGAACCTACAAAAGTGAAAGTGAAAAACAATTGTTAATGAACCTACAAAAGTGAAAAGTGAAATTGTTAATGAACCTACAAAAGTGAAAACCTAGAACTAAAGTGAAAGTGAAAAACAATTGTTAATGAACCTACAAAAGTGAAAAGTGAAATTGTTAATGAACCTACAAAAGTGAAAACCTAGAACTAAAGTGAAAGTGAAAAACAATTGTTAATGAACCTACAAAAGTGAAAAGTGAAATTGTTAATGAACCTACAAAAGTGAAAACCTAGAACTAAAGTGAAAGTGAAAAACAATTGTTAATGAACCTACAATTGCAAGATGATAAAATACCAGTTTTAATATTAGTTCTCTCTAAATTCTTTAAAATTTATTTATTGTGGGAATAAATGATATTATCCATATTATCGATACAAGAATAATTTTAACAGTATTTGTATTAAAGATTTTTTGTGGAGGTTATTGGAAATTTTACCCTAATTATTATGATCGCCGATGATGCGGATGTTAGTTTAACTCGTTGAAATGTCCATACGATCTTGGAAAATCTGATTTTATATATATATATATATATATATATATATATATATATATATATGTATATATATATTGGAAAATCTGATTTTATATATATATATATATATATATATGTATATATATATTGGAAAATCTGATTTTATATATATATATATATATATATATATATATATATATAAGCAAAAATTTTAGGGCCATCCCTTGGATTTCAGTGAAATGGTTTAAAATTGAAGGTTGTGGTTCTTCTCTAAAAGTATTATATTAGCTCATTTCTGGCCAGGGGATCTTTCTCTTCCTAACGGAATATATATATATACAATAATAATGATAAAAGTTTTCCCCATTACTGCATAAAGTTTCCTTAAAATCTTAGCTCTTTTACCCAAAATTTACCTTGCTGCTTAATGGTATTTGGACTGGTAAATTTTAAATTTTAGAAAACCTTTTTTCTATCTATCTATCTATCTATCTATCTATCTATCTATCTATCTCTCTCTCTCTCTCTATCTATCTATCTATCTATATATATATATATATATATATATATATATAAACAAATAATACTGTGCACTATTGAGTTAAATGGGTTCATCACCTTTTATAAATTTATATCTTATTACATTTCCCATCGCAACATCCCTAATTAATCTTCCGGATTATAAAGCCTAGTTTAATATCTTTACATAGTTTTATGTTTGGAATAGCACACTCACCTCGGTTGTTATAATAATAGTAGCTTCAGTTTATCTTCAGGTGTTTCTCAATAAGTTCTCGAGAATTTCGAATCAAAAACTTTATTAGATCCAGATGAGTAGATAGTTCCCATTCTGTTTTTCATGCTTAGGGGCGATAACTCATATCAGTTAATACTCTTCAGTTATCATCTTACTGGAAAGAGGAATCCGAAAATGTCGTTTAGTGGATTGAAGAAAGTGTTCGATTAGAAATTCCGAAACGATTAAGGAACACGACGACGATAGATAAATGAAGATGGTCAAAGGTTTCAACAACTGAAAATTATGCCTAGAATAACCAAGAGTAGCATGCTGGACCGTATATACTGATAAGAACGATCATTCCCCATCTAATAACTTCCAACGTAAATTATCAGGTTAATAAATATCCAATGAGGCTGAGAGCGTCTAAGCACATTGCAAACGAGTGTCTGTAATTTTATACGATTTAATACTAATCATTACAAACAATTACTAAATTTATCTTCATCTAAAACGAGGCCATTTCGGTCGTATACGACACAAACTTGTTAAACATCACACCCCGATATATATCCAAAAGATTAGTCTGGTACATAGCTACAAATGGGTTCACCCCATGATAATCAAACTCTCTACGGTAGTAATGACCTAGTTCGTGTTAAATTTAATGTTTATGCGTTTTAATATGTCTACTCTGTTTATGTAGCATATATATCTCGATACTGAGGACACTTCGGCGTGGTGTAAGGATTAGCAAGCTTGTCTCACTAGATAAATTACGACTGAGTAGTGAGTTCGATCCTCATTGGGTACTCTATATTTTCGGCCTTGTGTCACATCAAAGCTTTGCGTAGTAAATCACTATAACTCGATGCTAATATTCCGCAATATTTTAAACAAAAGGATAGGTAAGAAACGCTAATCAGTATAAAAAAGATTGATAAAATCTGTATCCAGGAGCTTTCATCCCAGATATTTTATAGTCTTATGATTAAGTCTACTTTTAATAAATCCTGGTAGGTCTTCTAATTTTATTTCAAAATACAGTTCTGTTTATATATGCACGCTTGTTTCAGCAATGATAAATTCAATAGAATTATCAGTGTATATATGTTTGTGTTCATATAAAAATGATTTCACATATTTATCTGGGACACGCGTAGCCGATTACAAAACACTTTGTCACTGTCTTTTTTTTTTCCTTTTCTCGCAACTGGACATATTTTGACAAGTGTTCAAAACAACAAACTCACACACACACACACACACACATATATATATATAATGTTTCCTTTTATCATACTTTTTTGTACAAGGGTATCCATACTTACTTCCGTTATTTTAATTTAGGTGAGAGGAAGATGGAAAAAATAGGCAGAACTTTTTTCATGAATATATATACATTATTTTATGCAGAAAAAATTAAGGTGCAGGTTCAACATTTTAGTTAAACAGAAAGTGTGTTTTTTTTTTAATAAACATCCTACTTGTAGAGGAGAAAACCACAAAGTTGGTCGACCTGTTACCTAAGGTTTACAAGGATATATAGTACCAAGAGTAGGGCTTGGAAAAATATTTATCTCGTAAAATTCCGGTGTAAAACGGAACACGTGATTCCAAACTTCGACCAAAACAACTCGAACGCTTATTGCGACCCGAACACCTTTAGAAGAAGTAGATGGTAAATCCTAGTGTGGGAGCCGTAGACTGGATCCAGAAGACAGTGAATCTCCCGTGAATATAAGGTTGGTGAGTCACTTTAAAAAAATTTTCTAGATGCGAAAAAAACTATTTCAAGATTTTAAAAATTCAGTATGGAGATTTAGTCTAGCGAAACAGTAAATCTTATTTATAACATGTTCTACCTGGTTTTCTTCGAGGAAATCGTTATTTTAAAATTCTAATTAATGAATTAGTAGTCGTGTACATATAAACTTGAGTCATGAATAATGTCGTTTTTTTTTTTACTTTATTAAATTTATTCTTAAAAAATAAAGTACAGTTACATTTTAATCAAAAATCGTTTCACCGACATTTTGTAGTAACTTGTGAAGCAGCTCGTCCATAACTTAATAAGCAAAACTCCGCAGTGTTTTTTTTTTTTTTTTTTTTTTTTAATGAGACAAATTCATGGATCTGGTTTTGATTAGAGAACGCTTTCCCTGTGAAAACGTTTTGCAGCGATTACACAATTAAATAACTGGTAGGCGCAAGGTTAGGTGACTACGGCAGGTCGGGTAGAAAAGACCAACCTAGTTCCAAATCTTTTTCTTCGCTTTCATTTTTTTTTATTCTTGTTGTAAGCAGCTTACGCTGTCATGTAGGAGAACAGTATTTCCTCTTTAAATCAACTGGGTATAAGCCGTAAAAAATGATAGTGAAGTTCAAATTTAATCATAAATGTTACACATGATTAGTAATTAGGATGACGCATTCTTAGATTATTTATATAAGGACTACTGTTCTCATATTTGTTATTACAATATTTTGGCGATTGTGCGGGTTGGGGTAGAACAGACTCATCAAGTTGCAAATTCTTTTTTTGTGATGCTGTTCCTCTACGTGGCCTTGAGATAGAACAGGAAAACATATTTTCTATATTTACATTATTCGGACTATTGTCCTCATCTTTGTTACCATTTGTACGACGTTGTGCGCTTCGGTCTTCTTCAGGTGCTAGAAATTTCAAACCGAACCATTTATTACAATTACTGAGGTATATGAACTCCATTCCTTGCCTACTGTCTCTTCTGAAAGTCATGAGTTATCTCCTCTAACCCTGTAAGTTACTTGTTCACCACTGCTGTAGCCTGGTATTGAACTCATAACTCTTAGAGTCAAGTCACATGAACTAATCAACGTCTATATTCACTGGGTCATGTCTCCTTAAGGACACATGATGAAGACCGGAGCGTACACCGGCCAAAACGTCGTACAAATGGCAAAAAAGATGAGAACAATGGTCCGAATAGTGTAAATACTGTAAATACTACTTCATCTCAGACATTTTGACAAGCATATTTTCTGTTGACGAACATAGGACCAAACTTCTGTGGACACATTTCAACTGCTGGATATATAAATGTGCATTTATTATTTCATTACATTTTAAGAACCCTAAATAAATAATACTTTAACGATCACCTTACACGCACTACATTACTTTACTTCCATGGAATTCTGCCTTTGAGGCAGTTGTGAAGATTTATATCCCTGTCAATTCTTTTGCGCTGAATATTGTGGTATGCAACCTACTTTTCATCAGCTGTTATTATATATTTAAGGGTGATACATTTGTCATTAATTTAATGAAATTACTTATGGCTCAATAGTTTTGCCTTTCCACCGACTGCTGTCCTCAATGGGGGCTTCACACTTTCGTTCTTGTGTCACATCTATGCTACGATTAGAAAATAATTCAATCCTTACTAAGTGCTCCATACTTTCGGCCTTGTGCCACATCCAAGCATAGCTTAGAAACCCACTATATCGACCGCTGTTGAGATCATAAAACTTAACGATACTTTTGGTGGCAGCATGAATCATACTTTGCCTGTTTACTGTTACGTGTTAAGTTGTAACAAAAGAAAAAAAATGATTGACCAAAACACAGAGCTTAATCACAAACAAATATTTAATTTGCGATAACACAAAATAAGAATATATTACAAATATGCAATTTTTCATTCAAATAACAAAAAACAGAGTTTACTACTGGCAGAGTTACGGGTAAGTGTTACGAAGATTAAGTAAGGTGTCAAGTATCTTTACCCAGTTAAGCTAGCAAAGTAGTTTCATTGCTATACTTTTTGGAAATCATCAAATGTGTATACAAAGAATAATTTGTTGTTTGGACAATGAAAGAGTAAAAAAATCTATTTCACCATTTAGTTCCATGAGGTTCTCTTTCAGGCTTTAGTTGGTCGGCAACTTTTAGTAGAGATTCTTTCGAATGAATATAAATCCCGAATCACGACGGAGTTGATAATGTCAGCAAATCCTTTTTACAACTAACTACTTTTCCCAAAACCTATTTTTATACGGGCTAACACCTAATTTGCATATTTCTAGAATCCTTTCGAATTATCTAGATCTTTACCGAATTTTCTGGAATAATCTAGAATCTTCCAAACGTTCTATTTCTAATTTCCCTATTTTTACAACTACGTCATGAATTAAAACTTTTTTGTGATAACAAGTTGGACTCAATAGAATCCCGTACTATAACTTTTTAAACATTATTAATATTATTTTTTATATATATAAATGCATCCTCGTGATATTAGATACAGTTGACCTTCTCTTAAAGTGGGTGACAACAAAGGGCCGTTTATTCATTTAGTTAACACTGAGTTAATAGTTTTATTAATGCATCTTTCAAACGCGGTAGATTAAACATAGATAAAATATATTCTTAACGCATCCAAAATTCAACTTTTCTCCATTAATCATCAGAGAGACCCCACACAGTTTTTCATCTGCATGGTTGATGCTAACTTCTAGAAAATTGGCCCGTTGCTCTTTCTAGGGATAACGTTTTCAGCTGACATGAAGTAGAAAGACTATACTGAATCCATTACTAAGTCAGCTGCTAAAACATTTGGTCCACTGTGTCGTGCAAGACAATCTTTCTCTGCAGAATCTATCTTACATGTCTATAAGGTTACCATTCATCCATACTTGGAATATTACTGCCACATATAATTCGTTGAGTCTGCTATTTACCTTGAGCTCCTTCATAAGATCCAAAGACGAATCAGCAATATTATCGGACCTGATCTGGCAGCTCGGCTTCAGTCGCATTCACACCGTCGGAAGATTGCCTCTCTTTGTATTTTCAATGTCATTGAATGGTGCCAAGACTTTTTTTAAAATTTAAGCGCAGTACTAGACTGGCGTCCGCATCTCATCAATTTACAACTGAGCTGGCCAAATGTAGCCGTAAATCCCATGCTAAGAGTTTCTTTTATTGCTAGTGGAACTTTCATCCGAATCCTTTCTAGCCAGCTTTAATCTGCAAGAATTCAAATGCATTGTCAATCGCTATCTACTGCCATACTGTTTACTCTTTTTCTCCTCTCGCTGATTATGAATGGTTCTGTTCGTAATTCTTCCCAGTAACCATTGTTCCCTTGTCTCTTAGTGACTTTATTGTCTTACATGGAGTGGAATTTATTTTTAAAAAATACTTTATTTCTTTTCCTTTATACAAAGCTGGAAATTTTTCTTTCTATCTTTCCATTTTGAGTTTTTATGAACGATTCAACCTCTGCATCGCTTATCATGTGCTGCAACCACGAGCTAAAAGTGGCGCGTAACAAAAGTCAGTTTGTTTTTAATACAGCTGTTCTTCATATATTGCTCAAACTGAGCATTTTATCAGTTATCTTGCATATTGCAGTATAACAATAAATATTGGACCGGATTGTGAATTTGTGGCTTTTCCACGTTGAAAACAAAAAATAGACGAAAAAAAAGATTGTTACAATATTCTCTAGCCGAGAAATTAAATCGTATGGCAAGACAGGGTCCATTATGGCGGGCAAAATAAATCGAGTAGAAATTTTATGAGAAGCAGACTGGAGCCAAAGGAAAAGAAAGGTCGGCCATTGATGGAACTTATCTGGGTTTTTGCGTTGATTAGCTTTTCTTTCTACGAGAATTCCAATCAGCTTTCATTAAAAGTACATTATTTGATTTTAACATATTAACATATTAAACATATGCGCACTCTCAAATTAACACGCCCACCGCACACACACACACACACACACACACATATATATATATATATATATACACACACACACACATATATATATATATATATATATATATAACAGTGAAAGAGGTACTGTTTAGACTGTTATTTAAAAAAGTGCTCCATGCATAATCAAAAGAACTGAACATGCAGTGCAAACAATATATCAAAGAACCAAATGTTCATCAATTGCTTGCTACCCAGGTTTCAATCATATGGATCTCATCAACCTGCCAACATGGTTGAAACCTACGTAGCAAGTGAGTGGTGAAATTTAATTCTTTTATATATAATTGGAGTAGATAGACTAAACTATCGCCCGGTTCACACTCCACCCACGTTTATTGAACAGGTGAAGAGGCTCATCCCTTGTTTCCTGTTTAGGATGCGGTTTCCGGTTTTCTCTTTTCCAATCTTTTCACTCCTATATAGCCCCCTGCACATCAGTGGCGTTACCGCCTTGCTCGGGGTGATATGATTAAAATATATATATATATATATATATATATATATATATATCCAAGTATAGATTAGGTATGAAAGGAATAAAATTCTGTATCCAGAAAACACTAAATTTAAAAAGGTGCTCAATACAAAGTAGAGCAAATAATATTTAAAATTTATAACCTAAGTGTGTTATAATATCACTACAAAAGTAGCTATTTTGTTTCGACACTTCTTATGTCTTATCAAGTGATGGTGCTGATTGAGAGATTAAACTCTTTGGCGCACATTTATGCATTTGTCAAAGACACTTCACTTCAAACTTCACCAAAATCGAGTCACTGGGAAATGATGCCTTGATATATGAGCAAAAATTTTAACTGACACACAGAGTACAACAAAAGATTAATGTAAAATGTTGCTTTCTGCGATCGTTTATTTCTCTGTGACGTTTAGATGTATTTCAACAGAAATGGTTTTTTTTTAATAAGTTCTACTTTGTCATATGCCATAACAAATTCTTGCTTTCTATAAGGTGCCAACCCCTCCGACGTTGCAGGGACAATGCATCTACTTCTTCTATGTCACAACGTCATCGCATCACCTTATAGGCTCTCGTAACAGCCGCCCTCGTTCTTCCAGTTGTACATACATCATTCCCGTTTATTGGCAAAATTGACCGAGCATGAATCACGTTTTACAAATACAACAAAAAACCAATACTTACTTCGTACGGCTTTTACTTACGTATCATGGCAACATCATACTGGAGCTTTTTGAATAAGCACTTGGCCTTACCATTCAACGTAATCTCTAAAAAACTCCGAGCAACGCCAGGCTATATACATCTATATATGTCTACGGCTATATCGTGTTGAACACACCGGTTCTCGTCCGATCACCGAAGTTAAGTAACATCGAACCGGGCCAGTACTTAGGTGAGTGACCATTTGGTAATACCAGGTGCTGTAAACGTAAGGACCAAGAATGGTCCACCGGTCCTCCAGGTTTGGGGTTTGGGGGTTGGGAGCAGGGCTAACAACTCTGCCCAAAAAAAACAGCTTGTTACGGAAACAGTAACGAATATTACTGCCCTACACACCATTCGATGTAAAAGGGTGAGATGATGATGATGATGATGATATATATATATATATATATATATATATATATATATGTAGTGGCAAGCAAAAGTATTTAACACATCGATTTTTTATAAATTTTACAATAAAATATTGTTCAATTTGAATTATGCCTGATTCAAATATTTTAATGAATATTGTATAACTAAACATAGAATAAAATCGAGAAACATTTTATATACTTTTGTTGCTAACTTTCAAATTTGATGGTGTACAAACGTATAAATACAAATAAAACGATAAAAACGGTATTTTAAACTATTTAAAATTATTTTGATATGTTTTGTACTTCAGACAATCATAGGTTGTCTTCAGTAAATGTATTAACCAAGCACATCAGATAATTGGCACATATTGATAACAGGTCTGATACACTACAGACAGTCTCGCTATCTAAATTTATTAGTCAGTCAATTAGTTAAGTGCCATACGTGATACACACTTTGGCCGATCATGTCTCGAAAGTGACATGACCGACTAAGCAGAAGATTATTCCGCAGTAGGTTGCCATTTCTTTCTGTGGTAGACTGGTTGCCAGCCAAGGCTATAGAACCCAATCTATCCTATTATTTAACTCATAACTGGAGGGAAGAAACGAATTAATACCTTTCTCAAGGGTATTTGTGTGTAAGTGAATGCAAGGAATTCAACTGGAATTCGAACTCGGCACCCTGATTTGTCATTCCAAGTCGATAGTCACGGCACCACAATGCACATCCTCACTTATTAAAGCTTATTAAAATGATTAAAATAAAATGGTTATCAAATGATATGTGACAGAAGATTATAAAAGCGGTACAAACATGGTAAGGGTTATCAAAAAACTGCTTAAGATTTAAATTTACTTGTGTGTAAAGTGGGTGCCGTTGGTTGAAAGTGAAAAGAGTGTGATATTACTGAAGGTATTCAAAGGAGTGGTCGTCGGCGTAAATTAAACAAGTCTATTGAACGATATGTGCGTTGTGGTGCATTGGATATCGGGTCGGAACGAGAAATCGTGGTACTGGGTTCGAATTCCAGCTGAATTCATTGCATTCACTTACGCGCAAATACCCTTGGGAAAGGTATTAATACGTCTCTTCCTTCCAGTTATGGGTTAAATAACAGAACAGATTGGGTTCTATAGCCTTGGTCGGCAACCAGTCTACCGCAGAAAGCAATGGCAACCTACTGCGGGATAATATTCTGCCCAGTCAGTCATGTCTCTTTCGAGACATGATTGCCCAAGCGTGTATCACGTATGGCACTTAACTGACTGATTGAACGATATATAGCCTCGACTGTAATGAAATAACTGAAAGAGAAATTCAGGACGATCTTAAAAATACCAGAATTAAAGTAAATAAAGATACAATTAACAGATCACTGAATCGTACAGGTCTGTATTCTAGATCTCTAAGAAAGACTCAACTATTAAAACGTAAACATATGCAAGACTGTTTGAAATTTGTTAAGAAAATGAACATGAATTAGATTAATTCTGCAAGAAACCGATAAAATGCAACCGCAACTTCTACTCCAACAGTTTCTTTTCTCGTACTTCCCGACTGTGGAATTCCCTTCCACATGACTGCTTCCTCGACGGCTACAATCTCCAGGAGTTTAAATGTAAGGTCAATAGACACCTCCTAACACAATAACTCGCTTCCATTCTTTCAAACACTCTTCCCATTCTCCCAACTATCTATCACCCCCTTCTGACATTTCCTATATCTAACCACTCTTTCTATTTACCTTCCCCTATGTAGCCCCAAGCACAATAGTGGCAGTGGAATGCCTTGCTTGGGGTGAAACGATTAAAAAAAAAAAAAAGTTGAATGGTCAGATCAAATGTAAAATTGAAGTTTGTGGGAGGAATATGTGCTCCCAATTATGGAGGAAAAAAGAAACTGAATACAACCTTATAAAAACCATTCTAACAGTCAAATATGGTGGAGGCAGTGTAATGATTAGTTTTTTTTGTTTTTTTTTTTTCGTATAATGGAGTCGGAGAAATGGAAGTCATCGAAGGAAAATGAATACAGCAAAATACAGGCAAATCTTATCAACCCATTTATTAAAATGTTTGGGACAGACCAAGATTTTGCATTCGAACAAGAAAACGATCCAAATCACAAGACTAAAAGAACTCAACACTGTTTCATTGAAAATGGAACTGATGTTCTGGAATGGCTTAGCAAGTCTCCGGATAAACTTGAAGTTAAAAGTACACGCAAGAGATCTAAGTAATGTCAAGCAACTGGAAAAAATGTCTATAAAGAAAATAGGTGAAACTGACAAAATCCTGTTGAAAGCTATGGAGAACAACTAGAGGCCATAAGATAGAACAGAGGATGTGCGACTAAATATTAAAAAATCATGTTAAATACTTTGCATACACTCAAAATCGAAAATTGGCAATAAAATTACACAAAAAATGTTTCTCAATTTTACTCTATTTTTGGTCAGACAATGTTAATTAAAATATTTGAAGTAAGCATCATTCAAATTTAACAATATTTTATTGTAAAATTAAAAAAAAAAACGATGTGCTAAATACTCTTGCTACCCACTATATATATATATATATATATATATATATATACATCTGGGATGGACTTATCGAATCTTCTCTTCCCATCATTAATAAAATAACCTACGCGGCCTTGTGGGTGATGGTTAAATTATCCACCCTACAACGTTTTTCCCATAGTCAAAACATCACCAGTCTCTCGCTATTTTTGATCTACTTTTGACGATCTATATTTATCAGTTCCACCAGTTCAGACTCTGTGTTTTTGTCTCTTTTTCGGAGTTCATGTCTACCATTTGGGAGGAAAAAAAAATTTTTGAAATTTATATTTATTCTGCCATGCGAAGCTACTTTGGCCGAGTTATCACAGCTACCAGCTCCATGCCACGTGCTGTTCTTTGAATGGGAATTTACCCAGCAGGTTGACCGCACAAGTTAACCTTGGGAAAAGTAAGAAATCGAAGAAATGAATTTTCAATTCAAATTTCCTGTGTTAAAATTGAGAGGTATTTTCTGTTTGTTTGTTTTGTTTGTTTTGTTTGTTTTTTTTTATTTTTTTGCTTTTATATATATATCTGTGTTTTTGTCCCCCCCCCTTTTTTCGGAGTTCATGCTTCATTTGGGAGGAAAAAAAAAAAAAATTTTGAAATTTATATTTATTCTGCTATGCGAAGCTACTTTGGCCGAGTTATCAGCAGCCATTACAGCTCCATGCCACGTGCTGTTCTTTGAATGGGAATTTACCTAGCAGGCCGACCTGCCGTTAACTCTTGGGAAAAGCAAGAATTGAAGAATGAATCTTCAATTCAAATTTCCCGTGTTAAATCAGAGAGGTATTTTCCGTTTGTTTGTTTTGTTTGTTTTTTTATTTTTTTGTTTTTGTTATCTTGGCCGGTTCCCCCTTTTCGGAGTTCATGCTTCATTTGGAGGAAAAAAAAAAATTTTGAAATTTATATTTATTCGCCAGTGAAGCTACTTTGGCCGAGTTATCACAGCCATTACAGCTCCATGCCACGTGTTGTTCTTTGAATGGGAATTTACCTAGCAGGTCGACTCGCCGTTAACTCTTGGGAAAAAGCAAGAATTGAAGTATAATGAATCTTCAATTCAAATTTCCTGTGTTAAACTGAGAGGTATTTTCCGTTTGTTTGTTTTGTTTGTTTTGTTTGTTTTTTTATTTTTTTTGTTTTTTATATATATTCGTGTTTTTTGTCCCCCCCCTTTTCTTTAAGTTCATGCTCATTTGGGAGGAAAAAAAAAATTTGAAATTTATATTTGTCTTTTGCTATGCGAAGCTACTTTTGCCGAGTTATCAGCAGCCATTACAGCTCCATGCCACGTGCTGTTCTTTAAAGGGGGAATTTACCTACAGGTCAGACTCGCCGTTAATTTTTGGGAGGCAAGCAAGAATTGAAGAAAACGGAATCTTCAATTCAAATTTCTGTGTTAAACTGAGAGGTATTTTCTGCTTGTTTGTTTTGTTTGTTTTGTTTGTTTTTTTTATTTTTTGTTTTTATATATATCTGTGTTTTTGTCCCCCCTTTTCGGAGTTCATGCTCATTTGGGAGGAAAAAAAAAAATTTGAAATTTATATTTATTCTGCTATGCGAAGCTACTTTGGCCGAGTTATCAGCAGCCATTACAGCTCCATGCCACGTGCTGTTCTTTAATGAATTTACCTAGTGAGGTCGACTCGCCGTTAACTCTTGGGAGGTGCCAAGAATTGAAGAAACGAATCTTCAATCAAATTTCCCGTTAAACGAGAGGTATTTTCCGTTTGTTTGTTTTGTTTGTTTTGTTTGTTTTTTTTATTTTTTTGTTTTTATATATATCTCAGTGTTTTTGTCCCCCCCCTTTTTTCGGAGTTCATGCTTCATTTGGGAGGAAAAAAAAATTTGAAATTTATATTTATTCTGCTATGCGAAGCTACTCGGCCGAGTTATCAGCAGCCATTACAGCTCCATGCCACGTGCTGTCTTTTGAATGGGAATTTACCTAGCAGGTCATTGACCTGCCGTTAAATTTGGAAAAGCAAGAATTGAAGAACGAATCTTCAATTCAAATTTCCTGTGTTAAACTGAGAGGCATTTTCCGGTTTGTTTGTTTCTGCCGGTTTGTTTTGTTTGTTTTTTTTTATTTTTTTGTTTTTATATATATCTGTGTTTTTGTCCCCCCCCTTTTTCGGAGTTCATGCTCATTTGGGAGGAAAAAAAAAAATTTGAAATTCTATATTTATTCTGCTATGCGAAGCTACTGGCCGAGTTATCAGCAGCCATTACAGCTCCATGCCACGTGCTGTTCTTGAATGGGAATTTACTCAGCAGGCTGACTCGCCGTTAACTCTTGGGAGGCCAAGAATTGAAGAACGAATCTTCAATTCAAATTTCCTGTGTTAAACTGAGAGGTATTTTCCGTTTGTTTGTTTTGTTTGTTTTGTTTGTTTTTTTATTTTTTTGTTTTTATATATCTGTGTTTTTGTCCCCCTCTCTTTTCGGAGTTCATGCTTCATTTGGGAGGAAAAAAAAAATTTGAAATTTATATTTATTCTGCTATGCGAAGCTACTTTGGCTGGAGTTATCACAGCCATTACAGCTCCAGTTGTGCTGTTCTTTGAATGGAATTTACCTAGCAGGTCAGACTCGCTGTTAACCTGGGAAAGCAAGAATTGAAGAATGAATTTTCAATTCAAATTTCTGTGTTAAACTGAGAGGTATTTTCTGCTTGTTTGTTTTGTTTGTTTTGTTTGTTTTTTTTATTTTTTTGTTTTTATACATATCTGTGTTTTTGTCCCCCCCCTTTTTTTGAGTTCATTTGGACTTTAACTAAGTTAAAACTTAGTTAAACTCCACTTTTGTAAGTTTGTAAGTTGTTTTTTTTTTTTTTTTTTTTTTTTTTTTTTAATAGGAGTAGATAGGTCACACTATCGCCCGGTCTATACTCCTCCCACGTCTATTGAACTGGAGTAGAGGCTCGTTCCTTGTTTCCTGTTTAGGATGTGGTTTCCGGTTTTCACTCCTCTCTCTTCAGACCTTGGTACTGGTGCTTCCGCGAGTTTCCTGCGATCTGGCCGGTTGGTGGCAATGGCTCATCACTGTGAGGGTACCGGGTTGGCAGTTTCCTGGTTGCTGCTTCCGACTGGTAGTTAGGAGCCCTAACTCTTGCGTAGCGTCAAGAGCGGCTGCTCTGATCAACAGTTGTATAATATCGGGGTTCTTGTAGTGCCATGTCGCGCATGGATAGGTGTCCCTGCAAGCGCTTTCGGTGGGCAACCCCGAGGCCACACCTTGTTGCAGCCCTAGCCAGTCTCCCTCCCAGCACAGATCGTGGGTAATGACCGCCTGTATCCTCTACCCTAGGTCCCTTTCTATAAACAAAAAACATGACAAGACAAAACAGAAATGACCCTAAACCAGCTAAATCCAAACCACCTAAGCCCATTAACCTCTCCTTCACTAATATCCGAGGCATTCGTACTAACTTTGCTAGTGTAGAAGCGTTCCTGCATGAAAAGTCCCCATACATCCTCGCGCTCTGCGAAACTAACCTCAACTCAGCTATTCCCTCCTCTGACCTCTTCATCCCTGGTTATCTTCCCCTTTTAAGGAAGGATTCTACTGTCCACATGCATGGGCTGGGTGTTTATGTCAGCGAACACCTCCCCATAACTAGGGTGACTTCACTCGAATCTACTGACCACCAATACATATGTCTCCGCTTGTCTCTCCTCAGTTCGGTTAGCTACCTATTCTTCCTTTACCGTTCTCCCTCCTCTCCTGACTGCTCCCTACTAGATAGCATTGCCGACGACATAGATAAGGCTATTTCCTATCACCCATTTGCCCACATATTTGTATTTGGAGACCTCAATGCCCATCACTCTGAGTGGCTTGAAAACGCTGTTACTGATTCGGCGGGCATTCACGCCGTGAACTTTGCTATTTCCCAATCCCTTACGCAAGTGGTGGACTTCCCCACTCGCTTCCCAAGCACACCCTCGGGTCATTCCTCACTGCTAGATATATGTTTCACCTCTGCGCCCGACGCCTGTCAAGTCTCGCAGCTTTGCCCTCTCGGCAACTCCGACCACGCTGTAGTCTCCCTCAGTATTTCTTTCCAATCTCACTCCCCCCAGGATCCCCCTACTCATAGAACCTCCTACCTCTACCAAAAAGCTGACTGGGATGCCTTTCGCGATTTCCTCTGCGACGTCCCCTGGGGAAAAGTGTTTGACCTATCAGTTGATGACTGTGCCTCTGAGGTCTCGTCATGGGTGAAAGCTGGCATTGATGCCTTCATACCCACCAGGAAGTATTGCTTAAAACCTCATTCCTCTCCGTGGTTCTCTCCGGCCTGCTCAGCCGCCATTGCCCACAGGAACCATTACTTCCATCTATTCCAGAGACAGCCAACTGATCACAATAGGCGCCTGTTCACATCCGCTCGCAGTGAGTGCAAGAGAACCCTAAATGACGCCAAACAGTTGTTTGCGGAGAGAATGCGACAGCACATAGCTGACCGCAAGTTCGGCTCCAAGGACTATTGGAGGATTTGTAAACGGGTGCTCAACAATAGGAAATCCTCAATACCTCCCTTAATCCATGGATTTGACGTTCTCACGTCATCTGCTGAGAAAGCTGAGTGCTTTGCCCGCAGATTCTCATCCAACTCCACACTCGACTCGTCCGGAGTGCACCCACCCGACTTCCCTATTAGAACTGAGGCCAAACTGCATGACGTATATATTACCCCGACAATAGTATCCAGAGTAATTTCAAAACTCGACCCCCATAAGGCGTGTGGAGACGATGGAATCCCGGTGATAGTCCTTAAGAGGTGTGTCCCTGAACTTTCCCCTGTCCTCTCTAAACTGTTTAACTACTGCCTTTCTGCTTCCTGCTTTCCTGCATGCTGGAAATTCTCCTCAGTCGTTCCTGTCTTTAAGAACTGTGGTGAACCCTCGGACCCATCCAACTATCGCCCGATCAGTCTTCTACCAATATTCGGGAAAGTGTTCGAGGCTATAATAAATGCTGAAATAGTTCATCATCTCACCGCCCACAAACTGTTCTCCGACAGGCAATATGGATTCCGATTTGACAGGTCCACAGCCGACCTGCTAACTACTGTAACGGAGTACATGCTACAGGCCCTTGATGAGTCTGACGAGGCTCGCGCGGTTGCTCTGGATATCTCCAAGGCTTTCGACAGGGTTTGGCACCCTGGCCTCCTATGCAAACTACGCGGTTATGGTATTACCGGTCGCCTGCTTGACCTAATCCAATCTTTCTTAAATAACCGCAAAATGAAGGTCGTTCTGAATGGGCGTGCCTCTTCGTCCTACAGCACGAATGCTGGTGTCCCACAAGGCTCTATCCTGGGCCCAACGCTCTTCCTTATTTTCATCAACGACCTCCCAGATGAGATCAGGTCCCAAGTAGGCATCTACGCAGATGACACTACAATATACTCCCGCTCCAGTAAGAAACCTGTCGTGGCGGACAGACAAAATCTCGCTGCTGACCTTGAGCGGGATCTACACTCTGTGGTGAACTGGGGCAAGAAGTGGCTTGTCAACTTCAATTCCTCGAAGACCAAGCTGTTGTCTGTCAACCATTACAGGCAACCTCTTCTGCCTCCCATAAGCATGGACCAGATGATTCTCCCGGAGAGTAATACACTACGCCTCCTCGGACTTACCCTGTCCTCAGACCTCAAATGGAAGCACTATATTGAATCCATAGCAAAATCTACTGCTAAGAAGATTGGGTCACTATGTCGATCCAGGATGTTTTTTCCACCTGAATCCATCCTGCATATATACAAGTCAACCATCCGTCCGTGCATGGAGTACTGCTGCCATTTATGGTCAGGTGCCCCTGCCGTTCTCCTCAGTGTTCTCGACAAGCTCCAAAGGAGAGTCTGTAATGTGATAGGTTCTGATCTGGCGACTCGTCTGCAGCCACTTTCCCATCGTCGAAATGTGGCCTCCCTCTGTCTCTTCTATAAATACCTTCATGGCTTCTGCTCGGATGAGCTTAAGTCACTGATGCCTCCTCAACAGGTGTTTACCCGTTCAACCAGACTGGCAACTGGGTCCCACCCATTCACAGTCAGGTTAGCCAAACGCAGACGACAATTCTACTCCAGCAGCTTCCTCTCTCGCACTTCCCGCCTGTGGAACTCACTCCCGTATTCTTGCTTTCCTGACGGCTACGACCTCCAGAAATTTAAAAGCAAAGTTAATACTCACCTACTAACCACTGGCCTCTAGCTCTCTCCCCTCCCCTGTATAACCTTCCCTTTCTCTCCGCCCATGTACCTGTCATTGCACCTGCTTTCTCAGTTTTCTATTGTTCCTTTCTAACTAGCTTGTACTCCTCACTCTTTTCTAATTAATCTTTCTACATTTATGTAACCCCCTGCACATCAGTGGCGTTTCTGCCTTGCTCGGGGTGAAATGATTAAAAAAAAAAAAAAAAAAAAAATAGATATGGATAAACCTTGTTTTCCCCTCACATTAATATGATTGGCTGGTGTCAGCTATAAATACAGACTATGACTACGCCTAGGGAAACGCTTATTGACTACTCCTATTGCATAAGCCAACGCCTAAGCATGCTGCATACGGCTACGACGATTACCAGTTCATTACGGCTACTCGCTTGATTGTCCTACCCGGTTACAGTTGCCAAAACCACTTAGCTACTTCGAATAATATATCCCTTTCCGAGATATATCAGTTGGCGACGAAAATTCTAAACGACTTCACAAGACTAAAAAATATAATAATACAGTTGACAACACTTACTAACGAAGAACGTTAGAAAGACTCGTTCGACACTTACAGAAAGGAAATAATTTTTCACTCATTTTTTAACGCTTATTGACGAAGAACGTTAGAAAAGGAAAAACTTGTGCAACGCTTACAGAAAAGTAAGAAATCCCCCCCATCTTGTTTAGACTTAGAAGATTTTATTGTCTACATAAATTGGAGCAAAAGATTTTGTGGCTACGTTGGCAGAATGGGACAAACTGAGGAATTAATTAAGGTGCTACAAGACACTTTACAGCAATTCCAACAACAACAACAACAATTTATGCAACAACAAGAAAAGTTCGAAAAGTTATTCAAACAACAGGCAAAAGACATTAAATCACTTTGGGAAGACGTATTATCAAGGACAACAAAAGAACCCGGGTTTTAGATTTTTTTCTGTTGAAAGAATTTCAAATTCACTCTCTGAATTTAAATACAACCCTGACAGTAGTTCAACGTTTCCGGCTTATTTTCATAGGTTCTAAACAATATTTACGCAAAGATGTGAACAATGGTCCGACGGAGAAAAATCACTCTATTGTTGCAGAAGTTTGGAACAGAAGAAAATACAAAATACGCGAATTTAATCCTCCTAAAAAAGTCAGAAGAAATTATATTCAGCGAAACAGTAGAAATTTTGTCAAAAATTTTCGATAAAAGAGAAAGTCTATTTTATACACGATACAAGTGTCTAAATATCGTAAAACAAGAGGATGATGATTTTATAACTTATGCAGGTATGGTTAATGCACAGTGTGAGGTGCTTAAATTGAAGGAATTGTCAAGGGACATGTTCACGTGTCTAATATTTGTACAGGGGCTAGTAACACCGAAGGACAAAGAAACTAGATCAAGAATCCTCAATATCATGGCACAGGATCCGAAGATTACGCTACAAAATGTAACGGAAGAGTGTCAGCGACCTATAAACATAAAAAAGATAATCCTCGGATTGAGATGAAGAGCGTTTCGCGAGCACAAACTGTAAAACAACAAAAGTGGATACAGAATAAAGAAAGAAAAATGATATGCAGTTCGTGTGGAGGACAGCATATAAAGAAGGATTGTTTCTTTAGGAATAAAATATGTTTTAATTGTGGGTGTGTAGACAATAGAAGTTCTCATTGTCGGGCAAAACAGAGGAAATTAAAACCAAAGTCGCGAATGAAGATGAACGTAGTTTTGTCAAAAAACGAAATTGAGGAGCGTAGAAGAAGAAAATATCTCAATCTAAAATAAATGGGCAGACCGTAAAATTATTACTCAATTCAGGAAATGATATTTCGGTAATAAACGAGCAAACATGGAAAAAATCAGTTACCTACCGTTGACTAACACAGACAAATTGCTAGGGAAGTGTCAGGAAAAAGACTTAAAGGTGAATTAAAATATAACATATCGTTCATGGGAAAAATTCACAAATCGAAAGTGTGTGTGATCCCTGGATCGTATTGTTTAACTTATGGGAATTACTGGTAAATGCTTTTTGTAATAAATTTAGGGTCATAGAGAACAATAAGACGAAGAAAACAAAAAGATTTATTACGGATTTGAAAAGCGAATTCCCTCGCGTCTTTTCAGAAGGACTAGGTCTGTGCGCAAAAACAAAAGTTAACTTCGAATTGAAAGAAAATGTGAAACTACTTTTTACACCAAAGAGAAAAGTACCATTTTTCGCACTAGACACAATAAATGAGGTTGAAGAAAAGTGGCGTAATTTCAAAAATCGATTACTCGGCATCGGCGTCTCCAACCGTATATATAAAAAAGAAATATCGAAAAATCAGAGTGTGGGATGACTTTTCGACAAGCTGAAATGACTGTTTGAAAAACCATGCGTACTCTCTACCGTCTCCAGAGGATATATTCACTAAATCAAACGGAGTTTGAGTGTTTTCAAAGTTGGACTCGTCGGCGGCTTACCTTCAGGTTAAAGTCAGTGAAGAATGTTTGAAGTATCTAACAATAAACACGCATAAAATTAATTTAAAACTAAATTCTCTTCCGTTTGAATAGTAAATAATAGACACAATGTTGGCTGATATGTATGTAATCGCATATTTTGATGATATTTTGATTAAAAGTGAAAACAAGGGTCAACACAAAATGCAAATTAGAGGAATATTTCAGAGAATTGAGGAATACGGGTTCAAGCTGATTGCTGAAAAATGCAAGTTCTTAAAGAAGAGAAAAATATTTAGGGCAGATAATTGACAGTAAAAAATGAAAACCGGATCCAGAAAGGGCTGAGGCTATAAAAAATATGCCGGCATCTGTTAATGTGGTTAAACTCCATGCGTTCTTGGGATTAGTAAGTTACTATAGCATTTATATCCCAAAAATATATGATAGCTCCTTTAAATAAGTTGGTGAAAAAAAGGCGCAAAGTGGATATGGTCGAAAGAATTCGAACATGCTTTTAAAAAGATTAAAAAGCTGTCTATTAGCAGACCTATTGTTAGTGCATTTCCACCCTAGGAGGAAAATTATTGTAGCAGCAGATGCCAGTAATGAGAAAGTAGGTGTTGTATTGCTTCATAATTTCGAAGACGGTTCTACGAAGCCAATAGCACATGCCTCGAAAATGTTACTGCTCAAGTACAGTCAAACAGAAAAAGAGAGTTTAGCAATAATCTGCGCTGTAAAAGATTTCACAGATTTTTATACGGAAGAGAGTTTATTCTGCAAACAGACCACAAACCGCTGTTATCAATATTTGGAAAAGAAAAGGTATACCAACTCACACGGTAAATCGACTTCAGCGTGGATGTGTAATTCTATTGAATTATAATTTCAAAATAGAATACGTGCCTTCAAAGAAGCTAGGTTACGCCAATGGGTTATCAAAATTGCTACCTGAATATACGGAACCACTGGAAGAAACAGTAATATCGGCGCTAAGAGACGAAAGTGAATTGTCGAGTCTGTTATGAAAGACTATTAGAGAATTAACGGTTACGCTAGATGCGAAAAACGCAGCGGAGAACGATGATTTCATTAAAAGATGAAAAAACAAGTCAGGTTGATCGGGAAAACTAAAAAAATTGTGTGTCTCCGTTTTCAAACTGCGAACAGGTATTACTATACGCAGATAAAGTTGTAATGCCGGGTACTCCTCAAAAGAAAATTCTGAAAGAATTTCACACTGGCCATGCAGGGATTTCGAGAATTAAATCTCTAATGAGAAGCTATACTTATTGGCCGACGATGGACCAAGACAGAAAACATGGTGTAACAGTGCAGAGGATGTCAACTGGCAGCAAGGGATCCACTGATAAAGATTCAACAATGGCCAAAGACACACCACCCATGTACGCGATTGCATATTGACTATGCAGGGCCCATAAATGGATCTTATTACCTAATTATTGTGGACAACTTCACTAAGTAGCTAGAAATTGTCAAGCGCAGACATCTGACTGCAACAAATCCAATAAACACACTTAATGAAACTTTTAGTCGCTTAGGTCGCCCTAAAACGTTTGTCAGCGACAACGGAATGCAGTTTCCGGAAAGAGAATTCAAAGAATTCTGTTCATCATTGTCCATTGATCACGTGGCAATGCCAGTATATCATCCAAGATTAAATGGACAGGCGGAAAAATTTATGGACACCTTTAAACGAGCGTTTAAGAAAAGTTAAGATGTGGACACGAATAAAAGAAGTATTCAGAAATCTTTGGCAGTATATAGAATCACTCCAAACCCGAATACGATGTCAGGTTTATCAACAGCAGAGTTAATGTTTGCGAGAAAAATACGCCCTGTGTTCATCAGGCTGTTACCTAATCCGGCCAAGAAAACTGCTAAAAAGGAAAATCAGAAAACTAAATCGCATATGCAAGGTGACAGATGTTTTCAAGAATTTTACGGCTGGAAGAATGAATGATAACCAAAAGAATTAGACAGGTGATAATACATTTACATTTAGAGCAAGTCCCCTACGAATTTCTTGCATGCTTTTCGGCTAATATTTTTCTTTTTTCACGACAAAATTCCTTTAGTTCATGCAGTTTTTGTGGGTTCCTTTTAGAATTCTCGGTTTCAGCTCTTTCCATAAACTTTCAATCAGATTGAGATCTGTAGATTAAGTTCGCCATTTTAGAACGTCTATTCTATTTGAACCATGATTTTGCTAGCTTTGCCATATGTTTATGATCTCTGTCTTGTTAAATGACCCAACCATGTTTCAAGCCCATCGAAGGTGCTCTCTGACGCCAGTTTCTCTCCATAATATCCCTATAATATGATCCATTCATCCCCCTTTAATTGTTTAAATGTTCCCTTCACTTAAAGCACTAAAGCAACCCCAGATAATGATTGTTTGCCTCCTAATTTTACTGTTGAGATAGCATTCTTCAGTTAATTTTCAGTACCCTTTTTTCTCTAGACTTTTGCCACAGAATTTCTGCCAAAAAGTTCAATTTTCGTTTCATCTGACGAACGTAAATTTTTCCAAAATGCTGCAAAATTCAGTCGAGCAAGAACGTGTTTTCACTAAAGAAAGACATTTTCTCTGGACTCCCCAAAAAGATCTCATATCGACAAAGTGAACAACTAATTGTATCCATACTCACTTTTACTCCACTTACTTATAGTACAACCTAAAGTTCTTTAAGCGTAACTCGGGGTTAGTTGATAACTTTTCTCGCCAATAATCTCGCCGTAAGTTCTGTTACTATTTTAGGACCATCAAAGATCTCTTTTGGAACGAATGGAATGCCACGTCTTCCAGTGACGAACTATTGTACCAACTGAAGTTGATGGTATTTTTAACTGACTAGATATCTTCCTATAACCAAGTTCATTTGTATGAAACTTAACAATACGTTTACGGTTGTCTGGATCAATTATTTTGCTTTTCTCCCCTGTTGTCAATTTTTAAAGGACGGTTTACAGAAAAAGAATAACAGTCATTTTAATCATTCCTAAAAGTAATCATAAAATTAATCTGGCACATTCTAAAAAACAAACCATCCTAATTTGGAACATTCTAGCAAAATTTGAACATCTAAACTTATTTATAAATGAAACTTTGTCTGTGTGAATGCGTGTGTCTGTGTGTGTGTGTCCGTTACCTATAGACTCCGAAACGGCTGAACCGATTTTCTTGAAAGTTTACACAGTTGTACTATAAGCGTCTGCGAGTGTTTTTAGCTAGGTTTTGTGTCGAGGTACACCTGATAAATATCGATAATCGATAATCGAAAAAATCGGGTTATAGAAGGAGTGGTCCGATTTTAATCAAATTTGATACTCATAGACAAAGACATAAGAAACGATATTAAGAAGTTTCAAGGTTGTAGTTCTTTTAACAGTGCAGAAAATCGATAATATATATATATATATATATATATATATATAAATCGATATATATATATATATAAATATATATATATATATATATATATATATATATAAATCGATTCCAGGAAATCAAAATTTGACTTACATCCATTTATTTTTCTTTCAGTCTACGGTTTCCCTTTAACTGAAAACTTTTTTAGTCTTTCGTGCCAACGTCCAAAGAGTCTGAGCTCCAGGACCATGGATTAGTTTTAAAGCTTTCATTACACCCGAGCAACGCCGGGCTATACTGCTAGTTGTTTATGAAGGAAGTTGTTGTATATAAAAATTGTGTGCTGTAAATTTTGAGTTATTAAATATCAATTTATCTTTGTGGTATACATTTTTTAAATACTTGACTGAATACCTAAATATATGTTCTGCGAGCAGGAAAAATCAATTAATGTAACTGTATTAGAAATGCCTAAAATAACGTTTTTTTAATGTGTTGTAAATTTTGGCGTGGCACTGTAGATGTTATATACCAGAAAAGTTATGTTAGAAATTTTAGGAAAAAATAACTCTCTTGCAACAACAAACACTTCAAAAGAAGTTATCTAAGCAGAACATAAAATGTGTCGCAACTACTTGTAAAACAATAAAAGATTTACTATAATACCAAATAATGATAAGCTAAAACTTGATGGAGTAATTTATTTTATCACCTGTAATAATAAACCTCGAGGTGTTTAAATAAAATATATCAACAAAAAAAATTATTTAACAAAACAATACACACAATGTACTAGTTTCTTACCGTAATGAGATTGACCATAATTTCGATTTTAAAAATGTTTTTTTAATTAAACGGGAAAACAATTTACTGGCACGAAATTAGATAGAAAGTCGTTTAATCACTACATTATCGACTGTAAATGTTCGTCTAGGTTTTTATGCATTTTATTTTTTTTAATAGATCTTCTATTATTCTACTATAGGAGACTTAATAACAAAAAAAGAACTAAATGAAACTGTCTAGATCAGGGATCGGCAACCTTTTGCTATGTACCGACTTAGCGCTTTCAAATCTTTCACTGTACCAACATCACACATATTTTTATACAAGTCAGGTCAATGTGCGTTGTGGTGCATTGAATATCGGCTCGGAACGAGAAATCGGGGAGCCGAGTTTGAATTCCAGCCGAATTCATTGCATTCACTTGTGCGCAAATACCCTTGGGAAAGGTAATAATCCGTCTATTCCTTTCAGTTATGGGTTAAATAACAGGACAGATTGGGTTCTATAGCCTTGGTCGGCAACCAGTCTATTGCAGAAAGCAATGGCAACCTACTGTGGGATAATCTTCTGCCCAGTCAGTCATGTCTCTTTCGAGACATGATCGCCCAAGCGTGCATCACGTATGGCACTTAACTAAATGACTGAAGGTCAATATATAGCTGTTCTACAATAAATTTTATATAGTATTATGTGGAAAAATATGTAAACCGCATTAATAGAATTTAACTGCTTTTTAAGTTTTTACTATTAATGGAAGTCTTGCTCTTGCATGGTGTTAGCTAGTTGCTCAATATTGGCAACATACATTGTTCCTTTACACAATTTTCGAAATGTTTTGGCAACTTCTTTGTGAACTTAACGCTCCTTTCATGTGAGTGAAAATTTGCTCATAGGAACAAGTTGAATCAAAAGCTGAAAGAACAACAAAAAAAGTTTCTTTAAAAAGATGAAAGATCTTGGGAGAAATTTCCAACAGTTGAGAATAGCAGCAGATTTTTTTAAATTTTCGTCTTCTTTAGTTCAACAAATCGTGCCATTGGAATTCGTTCGGCGTGACACGTGTGGCACATGTGTCGTAGGTTGCCGATCATTGGTCTAGACTAGAAATTCAAACACAAAATAAAAAATTAAGTAACCACTCGTTCGCGCAGATATGTAATTATGTCAAATTAAATATCACTCTAGTCCGATTAACTAAATTCCACTTTGATTATATATTACGGTCATGTCACGTTGGATACACCGGTTCCCGCTCGATCACCGAAGTTAAGCAACGTTGAGCCTGGTCAGTACTTAGGTGGGTGACCACTTGGGAATACCAGGTGCTGTTAACATTCACGGATGTGCGTTGGGGTGCGGTGGATGTCGGCTTGGAGGGGGAAATCGGTGAGCCGAGTTCCAATTTCAGTCGAGCACGCTGCATTCACTTGCGCACTGGTACCCTTGGGAAAGGTATTAATCCGTTCGTTCCCTCCAATTATGGGTTAAATAATTGAGGTCTGCTGTTCGTGCGATTTGTGGCAGTCATCTGCACCGATTGTTTGTTATCAGCAGTTCCAAGAAGTGTGGATGGTACTACACAATGCCTTCACCACTATAAACAAATCTCTGTGTGGTTGTCTTGCTGGAAAAAGGTTGGACCCTCATACGTTGAACGCGACGGGAGAATCCATTATTATATATATATATATAAATGTATGTATGAAGGATGAGATCAATAAATTGTTATCTAAACGATGCACAAATGAAAACAAGACTATTGCATCTTAACAAGTATATTTACCAAAATATCTTAAAATACTAAAGAGGAGATTTATTCAATAAAATCGATATTGGCTTCTATCACAACCCCCCCCCCCCCCGATGACTTCGGAATCTCTTGCAACTCTTCTGAAGTTCCTCCTTATTTCAGTTGGCGAATGTTGCCTTCAGTTAATCTTTGGTGTTACAAAGAGTTTTGTTAGTCTCTCTCTTAACTGCTTCATTCAGTTAGTTAAATATCATACATGATACATGCTTTGGGCGATCATGTCTCGAAAAAGACATGAGTGACTGGGCAGAAGATTATTCCGCACTAGGTTGCCATTGCTTTCTGCATTGAACTGGTTGCCAGTTAAGGCTATAGAAACCAATCTGTCCTATTATTTAGTCCATAACTGGAGGGAAGATTCGGATTATTACCTTTCCCAAGGATATTTGTGCGTAAGTGAATGCAACGAATTCAACTGGAATTCGAACACGGCTCCCCGATTTGTCGTTCCGAGTCTATATTCACTGCACCACGATGCACATTACAACGCATAATAATCAAAGCGGGTTCAGCCTGGAGAGTTAGTTGGTAAGATGAATGTAGACATAATGTCGCTATCACAATTCAATTCATCTAACTCTTTCCGAATCCTCTGCACTTTCTCCAAATTGACATCCAAACACTCTGAAATATTCGTATTGGAGATTCAGGCATGAAATCAAAACAGTACAGTATGTTGTTTCCAAATTTATGGTAGACTGAAATGCGTTTTGTGCTCTTTTTCTCACAGACGAGACTCAACTGATTCTACTATATTGTGCAGTCGAAAAAAAATAGAAACAAACAACTCGCATGAGCAAAATTAAAAATATAAAATGGAAACAATTTACTTATTGCACTCTATATATGCGTGTGTGTGTATATTCCTTCTACTTCAGAATCTAGTAATTTTAACTGAACCTGGTTTTTGCTTTGCAAATTCTGAAATTGGAACTTTATTCTATGTTTAAAATCTATTAATTCTTAAAAATCAATTAAATAGACACATTAACAGACACATCTCCCCCCCCACACACACAAACACACACACACATATACATACAGGGTGTCCATAAAGTTCGTGTGCACTTTAAAAAATCGCAAATAGAAATTAAGATATACAAATTTTTTTTAGATTTATATATATATATATCCAAAGTGTTTCACCTTATCAGTGATTACATTTTTCATAGATATCTCAAATAAGTGCTTACTGAAAGGTTTATTTGCCAAAGGATGGCATTAAATATCTGCGTAGTTTACATGAAACCGGTTTGCTTTGCACAGATTTAAACAAATGTCGGCCATTTGTCGGAAATGTATCGACATCTCATATTACAAGTTTGAAGCTTTAACTTGGACATGAAACTGTTATATCGGACAAAAGGAAATGCGTAATAAGTCTAGAGTTTTCAAAGGGTTAAACAATGTCGGAGATTGCAAACATGACTGTCAAGAATTTCGTTAAAGATATTGGAGGTAGTTTGTTGAAAAAGTTATTCAGGTTCCATAAGGTCGATTTCAAGGCGAATTATAGCCAATCCGTTTTCCATATAAGGAAAAGGATTCAAAGATAACCATCTTTGTTATGCTATATTCCCATGTCTTACGTTGGAAGACCTCCCTCAACAGGGCTGGTGCATTCTATCTCTGAGGACCACGATTATTTAACCCTAATTTGAGACCAGTGTTTTGTGATGCTTGATGTTATAAAAATATGCCTTTTTATTTCTATATGCGTTACAAATTAAACTAATTACAACTGAATATTAAAGAAGGAAACATTTGCGGATTTTGAAGTCATTCTGAGCTTTGTTTGTTTTTTTGTTAATCCGTTAATTTGTTTTGCTTATGTTAAGTTTCTAAAAAATAATATATAAAATTGAGAAGTTTTTGTCACTGATGTTGAATGGGGTAAAGTTATTTAACTTTTTAACAAAATAAATCTCATGCTGAAGCTAAAATTTGCCGCAAAATATTGTTAATTTATTTTAAACTATTATGGCATATCTCTAAATTGTATTTAGATACATTGTATTTATTTCCAATTTTTCTAGTTCAATTGTTCACCTATATTGCACATGATCCATTATTGTACATAGGTTGGAACGTTTTATAATGTTCTATCAAGACATGTCCCTAAATTTTTTTTAGATACATTGTATTTATTTTCAATTTTTCTTGTACAATTGTTCACCTATATTGCACATGATCCATTATTGTACATAGGTTGGAACGTTTTATAATGTTCTATTAAAACATGTCTCTAAATTGTATTTAGATAAATTGTATTTATTTTCATTTTTTCTTGTACAATTGTTCACCTATATTGCATATGATTCATTATTGTACATAATTATGTTACAATAAAATTTGTATTTTATATGAATACTACATTATGAAAATTGAGATGTAATAGATTGGTGGTGATGGTGGCCGAATCATAGATTCAGGAGAGTTGTATAAGAACGTCGGAGGAGTCCCACGAGACCCTTGCACTGGTACTATCCATAAGAAACATCGAACGAAATGGGAAAGAATAAAAAAAGACTAATTTTTTCAGTTCTTTACACTGACGAACTTTATACTGCACTCTATGCCCCTAGCAGATTGTATACAGCCTGGGTGAGACGTTAACAAGGATGCATGATCATTTATGGTGGGATTAGAAGTGGTGAACTAGTGGGAATATAGCGAGTTCCAGATGTTACGAATAATAACAGCTCAAATGAACAGTGATTTTTTTATGGCACACATGGCGTCATAGTTCAAGAAGTTTCTAAACGCTTTCATACAAGTCTTTGACCCATAACATTTGACGAAGACTACTCAGGAATGTCTTAATAAAATTAGTTAAGCTGTTACTATCAAGAACACAGTGTTGTCTATGTGGTAGACAACATTTTTTGGCTACGTCCTGGAATTATTTTTATTTATCAATGTTTTTGTAAGAGCTGGTATATAAATTCGTCCATTACTGACATTTGTAAGACGGTATGGAAAATCTGATACGAAAATTTAAAAAATACAATTAAAAAATGAAACAGACATACCTTATTGACTTAATTTAGAAAATCTTATCTCTCTTTCTATCTCTCTGTCTCTCTGTCTCTCTCTCTCTCTCTCTCTCTCTCTTACAGTAAATGGTTACTGAATGATGCGTTTAATATGAATTTAAGAGGAATATGTGATGTCAGTTCTTTAATATGGCAGTGAATGCTGGACAATATCATCGAAGATGAAGGAAAAACTTGAAGCAACTGAAATGTGTTTCTACAGAAGGATGCTGCGAATATCATGGTTTTGGAAATGGTGGAAACGAAAATGAAATTAATACTGAGCATCAGGAAGAGACAGCTGAAGTTCCTGGGACACGCAATGATGAAAGAGGGCTTGGAAAACCTGATATTAACAGACCAGATAGAGGGAAAAAGATACAGGGAAAGCAGCGGATGACATATTTGAAGGACCTAATCAGGTGGATGATGGAACGAGGGTTGCATGGTGTAACTGGAGAAAGCGTGCTAAGAGCCACCAGGGATAGGGAGACGTGAAAAGCCATGATCGCCTACGTCCTGAAAGGACACGGCACATAGAAGAAGAAGTGACAAAAAAGATTACGATGAGATGACGGATATATACTAACTGATCCTAGACCTAAAGAGATTAATCGTGTATTGTTCAGGAAGGCATCTCCGCAAGAATCTGTTCTCAGATTGGCAATTTTAAGGGTGAAGATTTTAGAGTGGTACGCATTTCTTATCAGAGGAATACGCAGGAAATAAGGAGCTAGCTGAAACATTTACCATGGATGTAGCGATTGGCTTGTGACGTAGAAGAAATACAAAAGATCACATTGTCAGTGGTTTAAAATCATCAGGACATAAATTTCATATTGGTGGGTATTTTAGCTGCCAAGGCACAGCCTTTGCAAGAGTTTACCAAATTTTCGCTGTCTCTCTGTTAGTACGCATAACTTTTGATTAAGCTTTTCATTTTGGATACACCAGGATGTTCTATGTAAAATTCTTTAAGTATTCACTTGTGTAGTGATAAAGATACCACCAGTCTCTCACTGTACATGAGATCGTCATAGTAAATTGAATATATCTCGGACTCTATTTTACCACTATCTTTCAGGTTTTTCTTCATTTTCACAATAAAATTGTCATACAACGTTTTATACTTTTATTTTGTTTTTTTTTTAAACTCACAGGAAGTTCCCGCAGAATATTGCATAGTATATTTTTTTATCTCTACTTCCGTTTGTAGAGAAGCAATGACCGTGTATTCCAAAGGTTCAGTAATTTTTGGGAACAAGTCTGGACAATGCATCCACGTGATTTAATTTACTTGATAAGAATTCAATCCTGAAACCGTAATTTACTAAGACGGTTCACCATTGTTGTAACCTATTCACTGTATGGGTTGGTATGCTTTTTTTGGCTCCATGATTTATAACTTTGTCTCTATTGCAATGAAACTTTTCAAGTCCTTTTTGTTTTCAAAATATATGTTTTTATAAACATTTTATAAGCATTGCGCTTTATATGATTTTTAAATACAAAAGAATGTTTTCAAGAGTTTCTAAAAAAACTGGTAAATGATATGAAACTTAGAAAATCCGGTAAAAATTATAAAACTGTTTAACATAATAACTTAAGAGTGACATTAATTCTTTCTTTTAATTTTACTCCAAGCAAGGTAATAAAGCCACTAACATTCAGAATGTTAGTAAATGTGAAAGAATATAAACAAACATGATTTAGACGCGAGACCAGACAGAACAGAAATTATAAAAACAAGATAATAATTGATATTGAATGTAAATTTTTAAAGATCAAAACTTTACTAGAAAACAAGGAGGAGGAAAAGAGTTCCACATGCAAGAAGTGCGATAGAAAAACATGTCAGCAAAGTATTTACGTTTACCAGTAATCATTTCAACTGTAAAATCTTGCCGTTCATCTATAGTCAGTCAGTTACGTGCCATACGTGATACACGCTTGGGCGATCATGTCTTGAAAAAGACATGACTGACTGGGCAGAAGATTATCCCGCAGTAGGTTGCCATTGCTTTCTTCGGTAGACTGGTTGCCAGCCAAGGCTATAGAACCCAATCTGTCCTGTTATTTAACCCATAACTGGAGGGAAGAGATGGATTAATACCTTTCCCAAGGGTAATTGCGCGTAAGTGAATGCAACGAATTCAACTGGAATTCGAACTCGGCTCTCCAATTTCTCGTTCCGAGTCGATATCCACTGCACCACAAACGCACACCCGATTCTTTCATTAGATTTCTTATAACTGGGGAAAATTAAAATATTCTGAGATGCAATGTATGTATAAATGTTCTTAAGTATCATCCCATTATGCCTAAGTAAACAGGTGCAAACAAATGCGAACTCCATCGGACATTCAGCATAATGAGCCACGTAACAAAACTTATCATCCGAATTCTGATGACTAGAAAGTGCAGCAGAGAGGAAAACAACACTGCGCTTTCATTAAAGACACTGAAATAAGGAATGAGTTATCCATACTCAGAAATAATATCAGAAAGCCCAAGACAAATGAAAAAGACTGTATAGGCTACCAATGTTTTATAGTTTATGCAAAAGCGCTTGATAAAGTGCTTCAGAAAGAACTGTTGGGACTTCTAGGTAAGTCGATACCGACTTGGCAACCCGGTTGCAGTCACTCTCTCACCGGCGTGATGTGGCTTCCCTGTGCCTCTTCTATAACTACTTTCACGGCTTCTGCTCCGATGAACTTAGATCATTGCAGCCGCCTAGGTACGAATTTGCACGAGATACTAGATTGTCAACTAGGTCCCACTCTTTTACAGTGAAACAGATAAGATGTAGCCGCAATTTCTACTCTTACAGCTTCTTTTCTCGCACTTCCCGCCTGTAGAATTCCCTTCCATATACTTGCTTCCTCGACAGCTACAATCTCCAGGAATTTAAATGTAAGATCAACAGACACCTCTTATCACACTAACTCGTATCCATTCGCTCAAACACCCGTCTCCTTCCGACATTTCTTATAACTAACCACTCTTTCTCGTCACTTTCCCCTATGTAACCCCTGCGCAATAATGGCAGTGGAAAGCCTTGCTAAGAGTGAAATGATTAAAAGAAAATTGACATATTTGGGAAAGACATTAGAACAATCCAGATCCTATTCTAGTAGAAAACCGCCTGGATACGGATGGGAAATAAATTCAGTAAATATACAAAAATAGACAGGCGTTAATGACGAGAATGTATTTTCTCCTCGAATATATTCAGCCGATACAGTGAGACGATTCCAGAAAAATTACAATTCTTATTAGGATTCATTACTGGCGGTAACAATCTTAACAACATAAGATATGCGTTAACAATCTTAACAACATAAGATATGCGGTAACAATCTTAACAACATAAGATATGCAGTAACAAACTTAACGACATAAGATATGCGGTAACAATCTTAACGACATAAGATATGCGGTAACAATATTAACGACATAAGATATGCGTTAACAATCTTAACAACATAAGATATGTGGTAACAATCTTAACAACATAAGATATGCAGTAACAAACTTAACGACATAAGATATGCGGTAACATTCTTAACAACATAAGATATGTGGTAACAATCTTAACAACATAAGATATGCAGTAACAATCTTAACGACATAAGATATGCGGTAACAATCTTAACGACATAAGATATGCAGTAACAAACTTAACGACATAAGATATGCGGTAACAATCTTAACAACATAAGATATGCAGTAACAAACTTAACGACATAAGATATGCGTTAACAATCTTAACAACATAAGATATGTGGTAACAATCTTAACAACATAAGATATGCAGTAACAAACTTAACGACATAAGATATGCGGTAACAATCTTAACGACATAAGATATGCGGTAACAATCTTAACGACATAAGATATGCGTTACCAATCTTAACAACATAAGATATGTGGTAACAATCTTAACAACATAACATATGCAGTAACAAACTTAACGACATAAGATATGCGGTAACAATCTTAACGACATAAGATATGCGGTAACAATCTTAACGACATAAGATATGCGTTAACAATCTTAACAACATAAGATATGTGGTAACAATCTTAACAACATAAGATATGCAGTAACAAACTTAACGACATAAGATATGCGGTAACAATCTTAACGACATAAGATATGCAGTAACAAACTTAACGACATAAGATATGCGTTAACAATCTTAACAACATAAGATATGTGGTAACAATCTTAACAACATAAGATATGTGGTAACAATCTTAACAACATAAGATATGCAGTAACAAACTTAACGGCATAAGATATGCGGTAACAATCTTAACGACATAAGATATGCAGTAACAAACTGAACGACATAAGATATGCGGTAACAATCTTAACAACATAAGATATGCAGTAACAAACTTAACGACATAAGATATGCGTTAACAATCTTACCAACATAAGATATGTGGTAACAATCTTAACAACATAAGATATGCAGTAACAATCTTAACGACATAAGATATGCGGTAACAATCTTAACGACATAAGATATGCAGTAACAAACTTAACGACATAAGATATGCGTTAACAATCTTAACAACATAAGATATGTGGTAACAATCTTAACAACATAAGATATGCAGTAACAATCTTAACGACATAAGATATGCGGTAACAATCTTAACGACATAAGATATGCAGTAACAAACTTAACGACATAAGATATGCGTTAACAATCTTAACAACATAAGATATGTGGTAACAATCTTAACAACATAAGATATGCAGTAACAAACTTAACGACATAAGATATGCAGTAACAATCTTAACAACATAAGATATGTGGTAACAATCTTAACAACATAAGATATGCAGTAACAAACTTAACGACATAAGATATGCGTTAACAATCTTAACAACATAAGATATGTGGTAACAATCTTAACAACATAAGATATGCAGTAACAAACTTAACGACATAAGATATGCAGTAACAAACTGAACGACATAAGATATGCGGTAACAATCTTAACAACATAAGATATGTGGTAACAATCTTAACAACATAAGATATGCAGTAACAAACTTAACGACATAAGATAGGCGGTAACAATCTTAACGACATAAGATATGCCCATGATAACAAATTGATATCAGACACATAATATGAACTATAATAACTATAGAAGGTAACGAAAGAAAGCGAATTGACATAATGCATGGTTGACAGCAAAGATGCAAGTTACAATTTGGAGGGGCCAAAAACAAACAAGGACAACAATTTAATTATCTGGGAAATGTTTCAACAGAGGAAGGAGAGTGCGAAACCGAAATCCGAATGTACGTTGGAATAGCGAATAATGCCTACCAAAATCTAAGCAAAATATTAAGAAACATGAAAAGGTTACTATAAGGTTACGTAAGATTGATCCTATTGTATGACAGCGAATGAAGAAAAGGCATGAAATAACAGAAATGTAGTTCTACAGAAAAATGCTGAGGATACCTTGGAGACGAAGTTTCAGAGATAATTGGAAACAAAAAAATACATACACGATTTATATTGTTCGTATTATTGTCTTCATTATTATTGCCATTATTGCGAAATTTGTTGTACTTTCCGACCTGTATGCTGTGGTTCAGCATCTCACAGCACACAGGCTCCTCTCGGACAAGCAATATGGTTTCCGCTTCACCAGGTCTACTGCTGATATGCTAACGACCATCAACGAGTACATATACCAGGCACTCGACAGGAATGGCGAAGCCCGAATCGTTGCATTGGATATATCTAAGGCTTTCGACAGGGTTTGGCATGCTGGCCTTCTATGTAAACTGCGGAGCTATGGTATAACTGGACATTTGTTTCAACTAATCTAGTCATTCCTCTCTAACCGCACAATGAAGGTGGTATTAAACGGACATGCCTCCCAGAACTACGATACAAACGCAGGTGTCCCCCAAGGCTCCATCTTAGGTCCTACACTCTTCCTGATATACATTAATGATCTCCCTGATTCCATAAGAGCCCAAGTAGGTTTGTACGCTGATGACACCACAGTTTACTCTCGCCTCCTACATAAATCTGGTGTAGGCGTCAAAGCTAACCTCGCAGCCGAGATTGAAAAAGACCTCTAATTCATAGTGGACTGGGATAAGAAATGGCTAGTAAATTTTAATGCTTCTAAAACGAAGCTACTCTCAATTAACCATCATCGACAATCTCACCTACCTCCCATTAGCATGGGCCAGGCTTGCCTCCCAGAGAGTAAAACACTACGCCTCCATGGTCTCACACTCTCAGCGGACCTCAAATGGAATGATTATATCGAATCCATTGCTAAATCCGCTGCTATGAAAGTCGGTTCTCTGTGTAGGGTCCGGAAGTTTTTTCCGTCTAAATCTATCCTGCACATATATAAATCTACCATCCGCCCGTGCATTGAATACTGCTGCCATGTCTGATCGGGTGCCCCTGCTATTCTCCTCGGGCTTCTCGATAAGGTTCAGAGGGGGGTCTGTAATGTGATAGATACCGACTTGGCACACCGCCTGCAGTCTCTCTCCCACCGGCGCGACGTGGCTTCCCTATGTCTCTTCTATAAATACTTTCACGGCTTCTGCTCCGATGAACTTAGATCACTGGTCCCCACTAAATACGAATTTGCACGAGATACTAGATTAGCAACTAGATCCCACCCTTTTACAGTGAAACCGATAAAATGCAACCGCAACTTCTACCCCAACAGTTTCTTTCCTCGCACTTCCCGACTGTGGAATTCCCTTCCACACGATTGCTTCCCCGACGGCTACAATCTTCCAGGAGTTTAAATGTAAGGTCAATAGACACCTCCTAACACACTAACCTGCTCCCGTTCTATCAAACACTCTTCCCATCTGCCCAACCCTCATCCTCAGTATCCTTACTCATCTGTCACCTTCCTCCTGACATTCCCTATGTCTAACCACTCCTTCTCTTTACCTTCCCCTATGTAGCCCCATGCGCAATAGTCGCAGTGGGAGAAATGGGGTGAAATGATTAAAAAAAAACTTCTTGAGGTGCTAGAAATTTGAAATCGAACCCTTTATTGCGATCATTGGGGTTTATCATTCTTATTCCATATGCGACGCAACTTCCCATAACCAATTAGTTATCTCCATTTAGCTCAACTCTATAAGTTATTTGTTCACCACTGCTTTAGCTTAGTATTGAACTCACAGTTCTTTGGGTCAATTCACTGGAACTAACCAACGTTTATATCAACTGGGCCATGTGTTCTCATCTCGGAACTATAGACAAAAGGAATACTTGCACTTAACATCGGAAAAAGACACTTAAAATTACTAGGGTACATAATGAGAAAGGAGTACTTGGAAAATTGGATACACTAAAGACAGTTTAATGGTAAGACGGACAGCGGAAAACGAGGCATAACCTATCTAGCGATCTTGAGCAAATGGATGGCGGAACATGGTTTAGGAGAGATAAAAAAAAATCCGAAATTTATTAAGCGTTACAAACAAAATGAAAATGTGATGAACAACGATGGCCAACATCCTGAAAGGACAAGGCGCAATGAAGAATGAAAAGAAGAAGAAGAAGAAAAAAAGAAGAAAAAGAAGAAGAAGAAAAAGAAGAAGAAGTAAAAAGAAGAAGAAGAAAAAGAAGGAGAAGAAGAAAAAGAAGAAGAACAACAACAACAAAGAGAAGAAGAAAAATGCTTCTAGTTCATTTATATGATATATTTTTGCTTCAGTTCGATAATTTTTAATATATTTGCAAAGCTTCGTATCATTCTCTCTTTAGGAACATTTCTCAGGGGACAATGATGACTCAAACGGAACACCAAGTTTATCAGGGAGAGCGAATTTTAAATTCATGCTTGTCCCAGCTTCTGAAGGTCAGCATCCTCTAGAGCTGTCACAGTTGCGTTGGTTGTAGAAAGTCATTTCGACCTAGCTAAATCGATAGTCAGGCAGATAGGGACAAGATAGGCTGTCAGATTAACCAGTATTTAGAAGGTGCAATACAAAATTTCGGGTAAATTGATGATAAAAATTATGAATTTTTCTAACTACGCCATCATTTACTTTAAAGTTGTCTCGTTATATATATATATATATATATATATATATATATATATATATATATATATATATATATCCATGTGAAGAGGACTCAATGTTTTACAATTGTGAATACACCGGCATTTATTTTATTATAAACAGTGCTCAATATAATAAACATTCAAGAACTTAATATAATATAACATGATTATATATATATATATATATATATATATATATGATTAAATAAAATAAAGATAAGAGAAAAACCGTATTTTTTAAATGATTTGTGAGCGTTTTTGTGGTTGCCAACACTGTTTCTTTATAGATACATAATTTAGAATAAAGCTCATTTCGTCTTTTTTGCCTTGATAAAGTCCATCACAGGACAAAACGCGTATGCGATTTAAAGTATAGTTTTTCTATTTTCTTTATTTTATTTAACCATCCTGTCCTTAATCTTAGATCATAACTGAGTATATTTTTACATACACACACACACACACACACACACACACACACATATATATATATATATATATATATATATATATATCCCAAAATGTGCTGCTTACAAATGCTAATAGAAACATTCTATACTCCATTTGATTTAAATGCACTGTTCAAATCCTCCAAAATCTAGGTCGGCGCCTCAACTATATCAGTGTAATAGTAGTGGTAAATATTGTCACCTAAAAAGGTTACTGAATGAGGAATAACCAAAACAGAGGTTGGAAAATTAGATAGTAATCTTCATAACATCAACAAAATACAATACTCGCCAGCTGCATCAAGTAGATAACAACTGCTCGTGGTAAACTTGCTAGACAGCAATATAACAGCAATATAATTTATAACATATAAAATATGATATGATATATATTGCATAAATGCAAGGGGATGCTGAAAACCTCCTGACCCGACCCACTTTGAATTTTGGGTAGATTTTCCTTATTCCATTGTCCATAAAGAAAGACAATATATTTTTCAATATTAGTTTTTTTTTTATTACATTTTATTATTTAGATTAAATAATGTGTTTTTTAAATTCCTTGTAAGTTATCCTGATTGGCAAACACTAATTACAACAAAGATGAGGATAATAGTCCACATTTAAATAATCTAGACAATAACATCTTATTGCAGAAATTCACGCAGAAAATCACTTTTTGTTTATTTAGAATTATTTCTGAAAATTATCATTAAAATATTACTGATGTACTTTTTACAGAATAAAAAATACAAAATGTCATTACTTATGTGCTTTTACGTAACAAAAATGTTCATTTTGAAACTTGAATTCAGATTTTTTTTTCTTTCCAGTAAATTCTATTAGAGATATTAAAAGCTGCCTTCTATTCCGCCATTAATTTTGCTTCTTTTTTCAATTTCTCACAATCCATACAACCTATGTGTTGTAACCTAAAAAAAGTTACTGAATGAGGAATAACCAAAACAGAGGTTGGAAAATGAAATAGTAATCTTTATAACATCAACAAAATACAGTACTCGCCAGCCGCGTGAAGTACGTAACCACTGCTAGTAGTGAACTGCTATTATATTTAGCTGCTTCCCAACTTGAAACGAAATGTGGCACAAGGCCATGTTAATGTGGGTGATTCGAGCCGTATAACTCGGTCAAAAATTGATTGACTACTTTTCCTCAGAATGACTCAACACTTTCGGCGAAGCTCCGTCTTGGCTACTCACCGCCCGGAAGCAGAGAGTCCGACAATATCAGAATTGTGTCTGAACGAAGTTAATCGCTAAACGGTAATATCCTCTCTCACAATAGATTCCAACGTATGAATGAGGATCGAGATATACCCATGAATGTCAATTGATACATATATAACAACCCCACTTTTTAGATTTAGAGTTAATACCTTTTACTTTTCGAAGTGATGTCGATTCATTCCGTATCCCTTCTTTTCCTCTTTGTCTTTTTCAGATTTTTCTCTGGGGAGTTTTTCGAGAAATTGGCACATCAAATATACCAAAAAGAACTCTTATAGGCTCAACATTCACTGGAGTATCGTTCTCTTCAGTTATATGCCTACTTTTTATTTGATTCCAGTGCCTTTTGGGCAACATTTCCGGTCCTTTTAAATAAATATATCTGAAGGTAATGTTGGTAACGTTTAGGAATGTAGAGTATTCTCTTGGTATCTGTTTGGAGGTTTTATCGGAGTAATGTTGGTAATGTTGGTAACGTTCATGGATATAGAGTATCCTCTTGGCATCTGTTTGGAGGTTCTGCGGAGATAATTTTGGCAATGTTGGTAACATTCATATATATAGTGTATCCTCTTGGCATCTGTTTGGAGGTTTTATCGGAGTAATGTTGGTAATGTTGGTAACGTTCATGGATATAGAGTATCCTCTTGGCATCTGTTTGGAGGTTCTATCGGGGTAATGTTGGTAATGTTGGTAACGTTCATGAATATAGAGTATCCTCTTGGTATCTGTTTGGAGGTTCTGCGGAGATACTGTTGGCAATGCTGGTAACGTCCATGGATATAGAGTATCCTCTTGGCATCTGTTTGGAGGTTCTGCGGAGATAATTTTGGCAATGTTGGTAACATTCATATATATAGTGTATCCTCTTGGCATCTGTTTGGAGGTTTTATCGGAGTAATGTTGGTAATGTTGGTAACGTTCATGAATATAGAGTATCCTCTTGGCATCTGTTTGGAGGTTCTATCGGGGTAATGTTGGTAATGTTGGTAACGTTCATGAATATAGAGTATCCTCTTGGTATCTGTTTGGAGGTTCTGCCGAGATACTGTTGGTAATGCTGGTAACGTCCATGGATATAGAGTATCCTCTTGGCATCTGTTTGAGTGTTCTGCCGAGATAAGGGTGGTAATGTTGGTAACGTTCATGGATATAGAGTATCCTCTTGGCCTCCGTTGACCATGTCCGTCATAGTTTATGGACATAGAGTATGTTCGCAGCACATAATCTGTTCAATGAAACAACGTCAAAGATTTACTCTCCTGAATCAGACACTGTCCTGAACCGGACTAGATCTCTAATAATTTTATTTTGTATCAGCTTGTGAAAGACTGATCTTATTTTCCACGCAAAAATAATTTCTGTCGAAGTCTTGGCCGCAAGCACATATTTATTTGGTGGAAGCCGATATACTTGTAAAACCTGTTGCAATGTTGCATCCGTTGGCCTACCGTTGTATATTTTAGGTCCCTCTTAATGGTATCCACAAAACGCTCTAGCTGGCCGTTGCTTCTTGGGGGGTAAGGGACAATTGCTATGTGCTCTACCACAAACATTTTACAAAATTCCTTGAATTCCTTTGATGTAAATTGGGTGCCGTTATCCGAGACAATCGAATGTGCTAACCGGAACCTGACGAACAGTTTCTGTAGAAACCCAATTAATACTCCCGTGGTTGTTTTCTTATATCTCAATACCTCTAGCCACTTGGAAAAACTATCTACAACGATCAAATAATACGAACCATTAAGTGGATCAGTAAAGTAAACGTGCAGACGTGATCATGGGCGGTCAGTTTCTGGCCTTGTTGGTGGTGCTTTAGCTACCAAAACACAGATTTTGCAAGAATTACAAAAATTTCGATGTTTCTATCGATGCTACGTCAGTACTCATAACCTCTCATTAAGCTCTTCGTTCAGGATACACCAGGATTGCCTGTGTAAAAATTTTTAAGTATTCGCTTGTGTAGTGATAAAGATACCACTAATCTCGTACTGTACATGAAATCGATACTGCAAATTGAATATACCTCGGACACTGCTTTACCACTATCTTTCAGATTGTATTCACAATAAAATTGTGATACAACGATTTTTGTAAATTTTTCTAGAGTTACAGTATTTCATAGTACAATTTTTATCTTGATTCATTGTAAATTTTTTATCTTGATTCATGGTACATTTTTATCTTGATTCATAGTATATACTTATCTTGATACATAGTACATTTTTTTATATTGATTCATATTATATTTTTATCTTGATTTATGGAACATTTTTTCTTGATTCATAGTACATTTTTTCATATTGATTCATAGTACATTTTTACCTTGACTCATGGCACATTTTTTATCTTAATTCATAGAACATTTTTATTATGATAAAAAGTACATTTTTATCTTAATTCATAGTACATTTTTATCTTGATTCATAGTACTTTTTTATCTTGATTCATGGTACATTTATATTTTGATTCATAGTACATTTTTATCTGTATTCATGGTACATTTTTATCTTGATTCATAGAACATCTTTTATCTTGATTTAGAGAAAATTTTTATCTTGATTCATAGTACATTTTTCTTAATTCATAGTACATAATTTATTTTGATTCATAGTACATTTTTATCATGATTCACAGTACATATTTATTTTGATTCATAGTATATTTTTATCTTGATGCATAGTACATCTTTCATCTTGACTCATGGCACATTTTTATCTTGATTCATAGTATATATTTATCTTCATTTATAGTACATTTTTTATTTTGATTTATAGTACATTTTTATTATGATCCATAGTAAATATTTATTGTGATACACAGTACAATTTTTATTTTGATTCATGGTACATTTTTATTTTGATTCATAGTACATTTTATCTTGATTCATAGTACATTTTTATCTTGATTCATAGTACATTTTTATCTTGATTCATGGTACATTTTTACCTTGATTCTTAGTACATTTTAGCTTGATTCATGGTACATTTTTTTATTCATAGTAATTTTTTTTATCTTGATTCATGGTACAATTTTATCTTGATTTATTGTATATGTTTGTTTTGATTCATAATACATTTTTGTTATGATTCATAGGACATTTTTTTATCTTGATTCATAGCACATTTTTCATCTTTAATTCTGCTTGTAGAGAAGCAATGACCGTGTTATTTGTAACATAAATCTGCACAATGTGTCCGTTTTAGCGTGAAATTCTTATCATTAAGTAAATTGACTTGAAGATAAGAATTCCATCCTGAAATGGTAAGTTACTAAGATGATTCTCTATTGTTGTAACCTTTTAGCTGAGTGGGCCGGTAGGTCTTTTTTGGAACCGTAAAAAGCTGACAATGATCGGTGATTTGTTTGTAAGTTAAATTTTCTTCCGTGGATGAATCTATGAAATTTCATAAGGGCAAACGAAATCCCTATACTCTTCTTTTCTATCACGAAATAATTATTTCCGACTGGAGGAATCGTCATGGATGAGTGCACAATAGGTTTAATCAAGCTGTCTCCGACTTAATAGAAAATGCAGACACCTATTCCGCATGAATTAGCGTCGCTTGCTACAATTATTGCTTTTCTTGGATCGTAATGCGATGTTAGCATTCCTTTGTTTTTGCAAATTCTCTCTGGCATTCAGTTGTCCACATCCAATGAGAGTCTTTTTTTAAATAGTTAGTTTAATGGTACTCGCAAACAATGCATGTTTGGCACAAATAAGTTGTAATAACTTGACAAATCAAGGAAACTTTGTAGGGAGCTGACATTTTCAGGAGCAAGCGTGACTTTCATAGCACCCTCTCACGCTGGATCTGGTCACCTGCTATTTTTATCAAATATTTGTCCTCAGATTTTGATTTTGTTCATAAAACTTTGCATTTTTCAACCTGAATCCTTCAGAAGATTTCGAAATCATTTTTCTTGTGTTGTTCTTGATTCTCACTTTTCAGCAATATATCGTCCTGACTAGCGACTGCAAAGTCAAATCAATTCAGCATCGTATCCAGTACTTGCTGAAAAATAGCTGGGATAACTTTTATACCGAAAGCCAAATTCGGAACATTCGTCGTCCACTACAATCTGCAGATATGCGTCGCAATCTTGTTTAAGATAGTCTCCTGTGAAAAAGCACATCGATCTTTGCTCATGTTACTCGTTAACAATTTCTTTTGTTGTTATATAAACAGTTCTTCGAATTTTTCAATAAAGTCTTTGTTGTTTTAATATTTCCAGTACAACTGTTTTCAATTCCTTCATTTCGTACTTTTATGTGAACTACCTTTTCAAAAAAGTATATATATATATTGTAATTTTGTTATCATATTGGTTAATAAAAGCATTATAACACTACACAAAAATTTTCATGTTTCAGAACAATACTCTTCTTCTTCAGATGATATGTTAAAATAAATGGTGAAAATGATTTATTTTGACAATATAAGATCAATTCGTGGTAATTCAGAAAATTCGGGAGTGGTAGTTGGAGAAAATGTTTTAGGTGTGTCAATATTATTAAATAAAAAATGAGAATTAGGTAACTCTGGAATTTTAACATTTGGGTCGTGAAAGGAAGCAGGATGGCCTTTTGTCGAGAAATCTAACTTTTTCATTTTGTTTGGATAAGATACATAGTGGACCATAAATCTTTTAAATGGTTTACATTAATTTTTAACACCAGTTTGGATTTTAGGTTCTTTTATTAAAAATTAGATTTTTTACTTCCTCATGAGTAAAGGGGCTGGAATGTTTAGGTTAGCATTAGGATTAAATAATTATGGTATACTTAAGTACATTGTAGTAAGAAAATCTATTAAGTATTACGTGGGACATTCATTTTAGTAAAATATTTTTTTTTTTATGTTATGTTGGTTTATAAGCCATAAGTAAAACAATATAATTAATTAAATTTTAAAGAAAATTATTTTGTTTAACTAAGGTACACAGTGGGATGACACAATACTTAAACAGGTGAAAAATAATTTTGAACAGCTAGTTGGATTTTTTTTACTACTTCATGAGTAAAGGGCTGGAATGTTTAGGTTAGAATTAAAACTAAATAATTATTGTATATTATAGTATATTGTAGTTAAAACTAATTAAGTATTGTGTGGGTTATTTATTATAATGAAATAATTTATTATTTTCAAGATATATTGGAGCATAAATTATAAATGAAACATTGAAGTTTTCTAAATTTTAAAAGATAATTATTTTGTCCGGATAAGATATATTGTGGGACGATACATTATTTAAATGGGAAGACAACAATCTGCAACAGCAGGCTGGATTTCAGGAATTTTTTTGTTTTGTTTATGTTTTGTTTTAATTAGATTTTGTGCTCCGTTGTGGTGCAGTGGATATCGGCTCGGAACGAGAAATCGGAGAGCCGAGTTCGAATTCCAGTTGAATTCATTGCATTCACTTACGGGCAAATACTCTTGGGAAAGGTATTAATCCATCTCTTCCCTCTTATGGGTTAAATAACAGGACAGATTGGGTTCTATAGCCTTGGTCGGCAACTAGTCTACCGCAGAAAGCAATGGCAACCTACTGCGGGATAATCTTCTGCCCAGTCAGTCATGTCTCTTTTGAGACATGATCGCCCAAGCATGTATCACATATGTCACTCAACTAACTGACTGACTACCTCAGGAGTAAAGTGGGTGGAATGTATAATCTAGGATCAGTATTTAATAATTATGGCATACTAAGGTATAATTTAGAAAATCAATTAAGTATTGTTTGGATCATTTATTTTGGTAAAATAATTTTTAAATTTAAGTTATATTGGAGCATAAGTTATAAATAAAACATTGCAATTAATTACATTTTTTAAAAATTATTTTATATTTTATATTACTTTATGTGTAAAGGGGTTGGAATGTTTAGGTTAGAACTAGAACCAAATAGTTACAGTATACTAAGGTATATTGTAGTGACGAAAACCAACCAGTATTTTGTAGGCCATATATTTTAGTAAAATAAATTTTAATTTTTAAGTTATATTGGAGCACAAGTTCTAAATGAAGCATTATAATTAATTACATTTTAACAAAAAATATTTTCAAGCTTTACATAAAGCGGTTCACTAAACCATAAAAACTGCAGCTTTTCACTCAGGAACAAAAAGCAGATGTCGTAGAACAACTTACGGATTGTTGTTTTTTTCCAGATTTTTCCATTTTACTTTTGGTGTTTTGTTTACATTCTTTAACTTCCAAAAATACACAGAAAGGGATGTTTGGGTTCGGTACGTGTTGTTTTTGAAGGAGGTTAAGTGCATATACCAACGTTGTTTAAATGTGTTCTTAGTAGAGCCAATGTAAACGTTTTTAATAGTTAGGCTTCATTTGGTGTTAAATTGCATTGGTACACAATAGAATTTGTTAGGCACCTATTTTGCAGGGGCAGTTGTTAGGATTTCGAAAATTACATAAGTCTATATTATTATTATCTGTATTATTTGGATAGTTATTGTTACTTTGGTTTACGTACTGATTAAAGATATTATTATTATTATTTTTAATGATTTGTTCTAGATTATTTGTACAGTTATAACTTAATTTAAGGGTATTTTTATTAAAAACTTTGCTTAGAAGTTTTTTTTTGTTAGGGAAATGTTTCTTAATTAAGTTGAGGAATCTCAGACCTAACTTGGTGCTATTTGGTTGAAAGGAGGTGTATACCAAATAACGTTTCTATTTCTATTTTTTATATTAGGGTCTTTTCAATTGTTCAATTTTAATTTTCACACATGGCTAGGTTTTCCAGTTTCAATTTAGACTTATGGTTATTCCATCTGGTTTAAAATCTTTCTTTCGTAGATCCCAAATATGCTTTTCTTTGTCCATCTATGTCATTTGCCTCTGCTTTGTAAATAACCCCTTCTGTATTACAAAGTCCGTTAAGTGGGCATTTGATATGAATTGAAGTATAGTTAAAATAGCCTAAACATATAACAGTGGCAATGTATGCAGATTGTGCCAGGAGGAAAAATTAGCTATTATGTTGTTTCCAGAACCAAAATTTCCGAAATGAAAGATCAGAAATTACGTCCAGATGTAATCATGCTCATAAATACATACTAGGATCATACGAACATGGCTAAATGTGTTCTAATATCTTTAAATAACTCCTCCTTAACTTTGAATTTTTTTTTCCGTGGCACAAGGTCTTTTTAATGTGAATATTACGAGCCATATAGCCCGGGCAAAAATTAAATCCCTACCTTTTCCCAGATGACACTCTACCCTTCGGCGGAGCAACGTCTGGGTTACTCTTCGTGCGAAGTCAGAGAGTTGGACAATGTCAGATTTGTGTCTGAGCGAAGTTGATCGCTAGGCGGCAGTATCCCCACTCACAATAGTGGCAAACGTATCTATGAGGATTGAGACATAACCAATAACAACAGTAATTGTAAAGCAATCTTACGAAATAATGCTTACAAGATCAATAAGAGCTCAACATTTTCAAGTTAAGAAACCGTTGTTTATTTTCATAATATACACGTTAGCCCCTCTTTCTACGGCCTTACAACAAGGTTATTTAATAGCCTCCTACCTTGAGTGGCTCTTGGGCCATGTATTGTAGCCATGTATTGTAGCTCTTTCATTATGTGGAAACATTCTGTATTCATTGACCGAGCAACCTGTCCTACTGTCAGTTGAAATTCATAAATATTTTCTATTAAAATAGTTTTTCACTATATATATATATATATATATATTTCTATAAAAGTGTTGTTTTTTTTACACAAAAGCTTTCATGTTTCTGTTCTATTAATTGTACTTTGTCAATTAGTAACTGGTGACAAAATTGATTTTTATGGAAACTTTAAAAAAAATATCCACTGTACCACAACGGATGTGCGTTGTGGTACAGTGGATATCGGCTCGGAACGAGAAATCGGGGAGCCGAGTTCAAATTCCAGTTGAATTCATTGCATTCACTTACGCGCAAATACCCTTGGGAAAGGTATTAATCCGTCTCTTCCTTCCAGTTATGGGTTCAATAATAGGACAGATTGGGTTCTATAGCCTTGGCTGGCAACCAATCTACCGCAGAAAGCAATGGCAACCTACTGAGGGATAATCTTCTGCCCAGTCAGTCATGTCTCTTTTGAGACATGATCGCCCAAGCGTTTGCCACGTATGGCACTTAACTGAAAAAAATTGTTACCTGTGTCAAACAGTTAAAGTGGGGAGAGGCATGAGGCCTGAATTAAAAACATACTTGTGAGTATGTCTCGATTAACCAATTAAAAGTTAGATCTACGTTAAATAGGAAAATAAGGTCAGAGGGTAAAGATGGGTGAGTTTTTTTTTTTACATGTCACGATAAACCAGGACTTAGGCTTGTCATCATTGACAATTGCGGATGATATGGCAACAAGAAATGTAGGATGCATGTAGCCAAATATGGCGTTCTATTTGTAGAAGTGTTTGTTTTTGGGGTTTTTTCGGAAAGTTTTTAAAAGGACCTTAAGATTTGAGTTTTGTTAAATGACATATCAACCTCTGTGGGTTATTTAAAGCCCAAAAGGTGTTCGTTTTTTGTTTTTTTTTTTGTTTTTTGTTTTTTTTTTGTCTTTTTTTCGATTATTGCGAGAAGGTTGGTTTTAATGAAACTTTTTTGTTTTGATTCTTTTTTAGTCTTCTAGTTTTGTATTCAAAAATGTTTTACTGAGAATAATTTTTTTCTTCAAAAATGTGTTATGGTAATAATTTTTTCCATGAAAGTATTTTTATGTATATATTTCTTTAAAAGTGTATTTTTTAATTTCATAGTGTTTTGACCACAGTTTGGGTGTTAACTATTTGCCCATAGCTGGGACCCTAACAGGTGCTACCACTACCGGAACAACAGCAATTAAGAGGTGGTCCTATGCTCCTCACAACCTTCTAATCAGAGGTCTTGTTGCCGGATGCAGTTTACCGTTATGCCCAGGACCGTTAAAAAACCTGTTGATAAATTAAAAACTATGAAATATCCTATATAGGATGCTAATATTTAAGCTGAATAAAAACATAAAGTAATCATCCGTAAATGCTGTACCATTATATATTAATAAAATAATGGCTATAAAATTGTAATACGTAATTGCTGTTTGCAATTAAATTTTTAAAGCATATTTTAAGGCAAAGACTGTCGGCATGTCATAGTTAATTCGCTTCTTTGGTTTAACAGAGCTTTTTTGTTACCAACCATCGCCTGAAAAAGTGCAATTAATAGTACTGAAACATGAAAGCTTTTGTGTAGCGATGTAAACTGTTTTTATTATAATTACTTTTAATAAAAATATTATGATAATATATTGCTCTACTTTGTATTGAGCACATTTAAAAAGTAAATGCTACGAACTCTGGATTTTTAATTCATTTCGTCTTAGTTTTACTTACAAAAATAAGAAACATCATCATGTAAAAGAAGGATAAAAATATTGGAAGCATTAAAAACGTAAAATCAAACATTTAATAATATCAACTCCGAACAAGGCAATGATTACACGGCAATACAATAAGTTTCACTCATTACAACGCTCAAAAGACTATTTTTTTGAGAGGTATAGATTAAGAAGAACAGTTTATGGGGATATGTGAGGAAGATAAGCGTTAAAATTGGACTAAGACAGATAAAGTTTGTCGTGATCGGAAAAGCGCAACCTTGGGAGTCGGTTTCATGAGATCTCAATTTTCATAAGATAGTATTCAAATAAAATACTCATTTAATTTTTACAGAACTCTATACAGTAATAAATCATATGCAATATAGGTGAACAATTTAACTAAGAAATTTGAAGATAAGTTCAAATTAAAGACATCTCATAATATATCATTACATCTAATCTAAAATTAGTTATAAATGGAACTTTATCTCTGTGTGTGTGTGTGTGTGTGTGTGTGTGTGTGTGTGTGTGTGTGTGTGCGCGCGAGTTCGTTACCTATAGACTCCGAAACGGCTGAACCGATTTTCTTGAAAATTTACACAGTTGTACGATAACCGTCTGTGAGTGTTCTTAGCTAGGTTTTGTGTCGAGGTACCCCCGATAAATATCGAAAATCGATAATCGAAAAAATCTGGTTATAGAAGGATAGGTCCCATTTTAATCAAATTTGACACACTCACAGACAAAGACATAAGAAACGATATTCAGAAGTTTCAAGCTTGCAGTTCTTACTATAGTGCAGAAAATCGATAATATATATATATATATATATATATATATATATATATATATATAAAAGGCAAGATGTTTGTGTGTGTGTCTGTTTATCTGTCTGTATGCCCTTTATATAAATTCACAATTTTTATCCGATTCTCACCAAACTTCACACAAATATTCTTTATGCTGAGTCTGAGCTCCAGGATCATGGATTAGTTTTAAGGCTTTCATTACACTCGAGCAACACCAGGCTATACTGCTAGTCGTAAATAAATCAACAATGTTTTTGGCAATTTTTAGTATGAATTTGAAAAATTTCTTGTTGAATGAATTTTATGTAGTATTTTTTTTAAGGCGCAAAAGAAATTCACGGATTTGAACAAAAAAACAAAAACAAAATGACATCCGTTAAAATTTGTTCATCCTTTAAATAAATCCTTTAAATAATAACTTCTTTCTCATTTCAATTTGTAAACGCATATAAATGTCGGTAAAAAAAAAAATGTTGGTAAAACAGCGATGGTCATAGAAAACTCCCCGAAGCCACTAATCAAACGTGGGGTGTTAGGGGGTAGTACGCAAGCTCAAACGCTTAAGGAACAAAACATATATATCTATCTCTAAGAAAGAAATGATCGAAAATAAGTTTCTGGCCCTGGCGAAACACAACAAAGCCTTGGGAAAATTTTTCAGCCACTTCCTTTTTTGTCGGTAGCCTCTGTAAGTATATCATTTAAACACACACACACACACACACTCATATATATATATATATATATATATATATATATATATATATAAAAGGCAGGATATTTGTGTATGTGTGTCTGTCTGTCTGTCTGTCTGTCTGTATGTCCTTTATACAAATTCACAATTTTTATCCGATTCTCACTAAACTTCACACAAATATTCTTTAGGCTTCCGCTCAATTATGGGTTACGTATTTTTTCCAATTTCCCCTTAATATTAGAAATCGATACTCCGATATCCGATCAGGTCTGATCAAGATCATGATTTCAGCCCTTTTATAGTAGTTCTTACGGTAGACTTTGCTTTAACTTGGTAGAATTATAGGTTTTAGTCTCAGACGACTTTTTCCCCGATATCGGAAATCGATACCCCCGATATTCTATCGAATCTGATGAAAAACCGATATTCACCCATCAATATGGCTCATTTTCTCTAGTTTTGCTCCCGATGGCTACGATAAGTTTTCATGAATTTACTTAAGTTAGTTTATCCATGGATTATTTATTTGACTTCTATATTGGAAATCGATACCCCGATATCCTATCGGGTCTGATCAAAGTCAGGTTTTCAGCCCTTTTATTTTGGTTTTTGCTTCGGGTTTTGCTCTAAATGGGTATAATTCTAGTTTTAGTCTCAGCCATGATACTATTTATTCAGAGGACTTATTTAGCCTTTAAAAATTCAGTTTGCGACGGAAAACTTATTTGACATCGATACCGGAAATCAAAATTTAACTTAAATTAATTCATATTTATTTCAATCTACGATTTCCCTTTGACTGGAAACAACTATTGCTTTTTTGTCATTCGTGGCAACGTCCAAAGCGTCTGAGCTCCAGGACCCTGGATTAGTTTTTAAAGTTTTCATCACACCCGAGCAACGCTGGGCTATACTGCTACTATATATATATATATCCGAGTGAATAAGGAACGAAGAAAAAAAAATTTACAACGTCCAAAACATTAATTTAAAACAGTGCTTGATATATAATATATAGAGCTGTAAAAGTTTATTATAAATTATATTTTAGAACATATACAAATGTTTTATAAAAAATATATAAAGAATTTGTACTATAATTTATAATTTATAATATATATATATAATCGAGTTCACTCAAACAAGGCAGTATAACCACTAACATACAAATTGTTACTGGGCGTGGGAGAATTAGAAAGCAGAAACATTAATAAGGTGTGAGAACAATAGAAGGATTAATGAGGAAAAGATTAGATAACGATTAACATTACATTTAAATATTTTTAAGATCAAAGTTGAGTGGAAAGAATAGAACCGGAAGAGAGTTTTACAAGCGGTGTGCGAGAAAAGACACCATTAGCATAGAATTTAGGGTTGCATCTAGTTTAGGTACCACCACTCCTTTTCGATATCTAAATTTTAAGTTGGATTTTTAAAAATAAAAACATTTTCTTGAAACTTTTATTTTAGTTTCATTTAAAAGCTAAAAAATTAAATTTACTATTTCCAATAAGCAAAATACTCTGGTGTATTTCAAACAGAAATTATATTAATTGGAATCTAAAATGTTTCATTTTTTTAATCATCAATTTTTCAGACATTTTTAAGTGATTGACACATTAGTAAATAAAATTTAATTCTCGGTTTTATAAATCTCGCAAATATAAAATACACATCTGTGACATGATTTTTTAAAAATTAGCAAATTTAATGTTAAATTAATCTGATTTACACAAGTGTTACATATTTATAGCATGAAATTTAGAATAAAACTATTTCTTAAACACAGTGTTCAACTTTTTAACCTTTCAACTATAAATATCGACAAATTTGACAGATGTGAGATAAGATAAGTGTATGGCGATCATAAGTGACATAATTGTTCGAATTTTTTCCTGCAGGGTGAAGAAACTGTCAAGCACATGAGTTTTTAATTTACACATAGAAATTACCATTATAAGAATATTCAAATACACAAAAAGTATATTAAAAATTATTTTAAAAATAGGAAGGCACAACGATTTGTATTAAACTTTTCGATTTTTGATTAGTAACTATAATCTTTAATGAAGAAGTTTTTAAATAACCACAAGAAATCTTTGATGTATTTTTAAAATATTTTTCAAACTTTATAAATTATTATAAATAAATAAAAATGAAAACAATTTTTTTCAAATTTCATTATTAATCGGAAAAAAATTATCAGAACTATAATGAACGTAATTTATATTATTTATTTAAGCAATTAAAAGCTTATCAAATTAAATAATGTCATAATGTCTACAAAGCAATATTTACTTGTCGAAGCAAATCGGAGTGCAAGAACAGAAGAGACAGTTTTGCAAGTTACGTGTTTCTTCTGGATACCGAACCACTACCTGCAACTGATGCAGAAAAAGTAAGTCTTATTCTCTTTGATTCAGATATGATTATCTATGACTTTTTTCCGGGGACCTATATGTCAAACTCTGCCAACCGCTTTCGAGATGTCTAAATCAATAGTTCAAGTTTTATCCCTCTCATTTTAAGTTTCATAGCCTTTTCCCGCGATGATCGTCGATTCATCAGCGGTTGAACTAGATAAACGAAAACCCTATTGTATATACAAATATAAAATGTGTCACTTAGCTGTTTGATGTTTTAATCGGCAACCCGGTTTCAGAGTTTCATAGACGGACCTTTTATTAATTCTTCGGTTCACTCATCAGGAGTTATCAGCGATTATCTATCGACTTTCTCATTTTCGTTATTTTTATATTAAACAAAAATAAATAAATAAAAGTTATATGCTTTTTATTGGTATAGGGTTTATTTTATATTCTTTGTGTGTGTGTGTGTGTGTGTGTGTGTGTGTGTGTGTGTGTGTGTGTGTGTGTGTGTGTGTGTGTGCGCATGTATAGAATGTTGTGGTGATATCTCCTTTGCTTATTGTCTCCGGGTTTGATATTTCGAATTTATAATCGGTAAGTACATACAGATCTGAAGGGCGTTAGGTACATAAGAAAAGTGATATTATTACCTCTTCCCTAAGGTCGTGTTTGTCTATTTGTTTGTTTGTTTGTCTGTCTTTCTGTCTGTTTGTCCGTAGTCAAGATATCTCAAGATCCGCTGGATTGATTCGGATAAAACTCTCAGAAATGATTGGCCTCAGGACTGGCACGAACTGATTAGATTTTGAGTTCGATCCAGTACGGAATAAAGCTTCTATGTTATTTTTCCGTTTGTTTGTTTTTGTTTTTTTTGTTTTTTTTAAATATTTTTTCGTATGTTTCATATGCCAAATACTGAATTACCTCCCCGAGATGGCTTTACGTCATTACATTTTCTGAACACACTTTTTTCCACGAAAATATTATTAACTGAAATATAAATTTAATATTTATTATCCAAAAGCAAAAATAAATGAAAAAATTATTAAAATGTAAAAACAAATTCTTCCTCAATTTTTGCATCCTAATTTTTAATTTCACTTTAATTTTTTTTTTTTTTTTTTTGTATTTTCACTCATGAGAGCGGTCAAGTTCATTGGAGTTAATCTTATTTTAATAATCATCTCTTGCTCATCGCTGAGATTTTTTTTTTTTAATCATTTCACCCCGAGCAAGGCAGAAATGCCACTGATGAGCTGGGGGTTACATAACTGTGCAAAGATTAATTAGAAAAGAGTGAGGAGTACAAACTCGTTAGAAAGGAGCAACAGAAAGCTGAGAATGCAAGTGCGATGTCAGATACATAAGTGGAGAGAAAGAGAAGGATATACGGGGGTGGGGAGAGAGCTAGAGTCAAGTGGTTAATAGATGAGTATTAACATTGTATTTAAATTTCTGGAGGTTATAGCCGTCAGGAAAGCAAGAATATGGGAGCGAGTTCCACAGGCGGGAAGTGCGAGAGAAGAAGCTGCAGGAGTAGAATTGTCATCTGCATTTGGCTAACCTAACTGTGAATGGATGGGACCCAGTTGCCATTCTGGTTGCACGAGTAAACACCTGTTGAGGAGGCACCAGTGACTTAAGTTCGTCCGAGCAGAAGCCATGAAAATATTTATAGAACAGACAAAGATGTCGGCATTGTTATGGTGGAGGTCTGCAGTCTTTGACTGCTTTTATTATATTTAAATTCGATATTTAATAAGTACATATTGATTGTCAATTTGTTGGTTTACAGTTGAAAACTCACAAAAAACAATGACGCGTACATTTGTTAATGACAGACTTTCGATAAAAGGAAAATTATTGGTTACTCTTAAGAGGGTTATTGTTACGACAGCATAAAATTGAGAATAAATTATCTTCTTTTCGAAGATGACATTAGGGATCATTACTCTCCCTAGCTTCCTTTATTTTCACTTTCAGTAATATTTGTTCCTTTAAAATCCTGCTTTTTTTCATGACCATAACTTTCAAGTACACTTTTGTGCAAACTAATTGCAACAACTGCTTTAGTTTCCTTTCTTTCAAGATACGGTCAGTTTTAGACACACTGAAGTGACAGGGTGTAATCGATTTCTTTTTTTTATCAGATTAGGTCATTTGCTGTTGTGTGCAGCAATTTTTCGGGTGTATGATAAAACTTTGGCCTTGAAAATATTGCGTCATCCGTGATTGCATCAAACTTTTATCACGCCCAGGCACTATTGCCTCGACTGTCTATCACTGTCCATCACTTCCTTGGAGTAACGTCCATCACAGCCATTGTCTGTGATGGACGTTACTGCAAGGAAGCGAACGATAAGTGTAACACTGCACGAACACACTGGCAAGCTTTGCAGAGAGATCACGGATATTGTTACTGTCAGCCTTTCAACTATCAGTCGTGTCATCAAGGCGAAGAAACAAACTAGATTCAGCAGTTCAAAACGTAAAGGAAAATGCGGCCGGAAGAGAAAAACAACACCAAGAAATGACGTATATGTGATCAGGGAAAGTGTGAATGATCCTAGGATGACATGCGTTTTGCTTTAATTAATTTGCACAAAGGTGTATGCTACCCACTCGTTTGCAGATTTTCAAAAACAATAAAAACATAATTCATGATTCATAAATATATGTGTACTTTTATATGCAGCCATCCCGATAGATATCCTTTTGTGTTTGTTTGTGTATGTGTGTATGCGCGCGCGCGCGTGCGTGCGTGCGCGCGCGTGCGTGTGTGTGTGTGTGTGTGTGTGTGTGTGTGTGTCTTAAAAAAATAATGTTCTGTTATATAATCGGGTATGTTTGTAAAAATAATAAACATTTTCGTTATGGATGCTAATAATTTTGTTCTTAACAGCAGAGATCCAGCTAGATAGATATGAACACATTGAATGTGCATATATACAGGATGCAATGAGTGAATTGTCGTCTAAATTACGCAAAAATGATAATAGCACTGTCGCTTGTGATGGCGACGTTATGCGTCAATTCATCTTCCCACGGGACTTCAAACTCAACACGGAGGCCTACATCAAGTGACTTGAAGAGGTAGCGATGGCCTGCGTCAAAAAGGTGGCTGCTGGAAGAACCTATGTCTGACAACAGGACTCTACACCATCCTACACAAGCAGGAGATCCCAGTCATGGCTGTCAGAAACATTTCTGCTATCACATCACCGCTTTGATATGGCCACCTAACTATTCAGTCTGCAACCTTCTTTATTGTAATGTGTGGGATGTGGTTGAGTGGAAGACCAACAAAACTATTTGCGACGTCAAAGATGGACTGAAGGCCAGGATTATGGTAGCATTCATGAACTTAAACAAAGCGGATTTCCAGAAGAGATTCCGAAGACGTCTCAGGCCTTAGGTTGAAGCTAATGGTGATTTTATTAAAAAAATTACTCTTTACTATTTTAAGGTATTCTTGTGTTATTTTAGTAAATACATCTGTTAAAATAAATGTCAGTGCTATTTTCCTTTTTGCATAATTTAGACGACAATTTATCTATCGCAACAGACATATATATAGATAGAGAGTGAGATAGATAAAGAGAGAGACAGATAGAGAAACAGAGAGACAGAGAGCAAGATATGAACACACTGAGAGAACAGATTGATACATAGATATGAACACATTGTGATAGATAGATAGATAGATAGATTTGACTGGATGCTTTTGTTTGTGTGTGTGTGTGTGTGTGTGTGTGTGTGTGTGTGTGTGTGTGTGTGTGTGTGTGTGTTTAAGATAGATACTGGGTATGCTTGTGGAAAATTTAAGGGATCAGTTTTCAGAATAATAAAACCCTGCTCACCCCTACCTTTTATCATCATGCCAACGCAGTATGAAGACATGTCACATTGAAGAGAATTTATGTGGTCCTTTTCTCGCTTTCCAACAAAGCTCAATGGCTTCTGTCTGTCTGTCTGTCTGTCTGTCTGTCTGTCTGTCTGTCTCTCTCTCTCTTTCTATCTATCTATCTATCTATCTATATCTCTATCCCACCCTATCTCTCTCTGCTTCACACATACGTACATGCACTGATATACACGTTTTGGGGAAAACGTGTACATCTACAGACCGGAAGCCACAGACACACACGAATGCACAAACACCAGCATTCACCTATGAGAATAACACACGCACGCACACGCACACGCACGCACGCACACGCACAAAATAGGGGATTATCAAATGTAATGTAGTGGTTGAGATGTCGGCGAGCATAGTAGCATTCTCTTCGTTAGAGATAAAACAGAATGACTAAAAAAAAAGGAAGACTTATCTTAGCCGACGCGTTTTGTCCTCTCGTGAAAAATGTAAGGATTTTATTTTGAAACCATAGTAATAGACAGAAGTAAAAATGTTATTTTTTTTTCAGAATGTTTTTATTTTAAGAACGCTCATAAATATGCATCAGGCTAACTGAAGGTCAAGATAAACTATGGAGGTGGTTAAGTGATGTAATTTAACGACTACTAAACGAAAGTAAGTAAAGGTCGTTGTTGGATTTTTTATAACTATTATTTATATAATCTTATTTGATATCAATTATATATTTTAAATAATATGTTTTGAAATTAACTGTTTTATTTTAATTCTTTAAATTTTATAATCATGTATGTTGGCTTGGGAAATATTTAATTCTTTCAGAAAATGAGATATTTGGAAAATTCCGGGGAGCAGATTTATGTTTTGGCAAGTTTCGATAGCGGCACTTTCAAGAATTTTCCATAAACAGAATGTAGTTATGCTGCATACCAACTGTCGTGTCTGCTATATTCTGCTTCAACGAAGAATTTACTGGAACCAAAGTTAGTTATCAACTTGACATCAAATATGAACAACGAACAAGGATTTATAAACATATTTTTTTTTAATCATCTCACCCCAAGCAAGACATTCCACTGCCACTATTGCGCATGGGGCTACATAGGGGAAGGTAAAGAGAAGGAGTGGTTAGACATAGGGAATGTCAGGAGGAAGGTGACAGATGAATAAGGATACCGAGGATGAGGGTTGGGCAGATGGGAAGAGTGTTTAATAGAATGGGTGCAGGTTAGTGTGTTAGGAGGTGTCTATTGACCTTACATTTAAACTCCTAGAGATTGTAGCCGTTGGAGAAGCAATCGTGTGGAAGAGAATTCCACAGTCGGGAAGTGCGAGAAAAGAAACTGTTGGAGTAGAAGTTACAAATATTCTCTTATATTTTTATCCTTTTTCTTTGGTGACATGTGTATGTGAAGTGGAGGTATTTCGGAGCGATAGGACACACGCACACGAGGGAGTTCATCACCTCGATTCATCTTCTAATCCCTAATTCCTTCAATCCAATCTTCCTCAATCTTTTTATACGTGAGATTCGCTTGACTACGTCAGCTTCCGTTATACATATGTTTATTATATTCGAATACGTATATTGTATGATTTTGACTACGCTGTTTATCAAAGCAAAATTTTGCTTGTCGCTTCAGTTTTTGCATCCTTGACCTTTCAAAACAATATTTGTATTCTTTTAAATTCCACCGGCCCTGCATCGTTTCATCAAGCAATTATTTCTTCAATGTAAATTTCTGGACAAAAATTTAGACAAAATTATACACCGTAGTAAGAGAATATATAACAGATATTCATAGTGTAAAACACAACATTATCAATAAATCTCATCAATTAGAATTGACAATAAAATGATTGCGTATTGACCGAAAAGACTTGAAACAACAAAAATGTGGTTTTACGAATTAATATTAAAGACATCATGCGAGAGACATATGTGCAACGAGGTATATTTTAAAGGTAAAAAGGGGCATAAAAACAAACTGGAGATACAATCATATTAAATGAGGAACGGTTAGTTTCAGTAACAATAAATTGGGGTAAGCCATCATTGATCATAAGTTTGAAAGCTCAGGTTCCACTTTCCAAAAGGATTTTATGGGATAAGTAGTTTCCTAAACTTTACACTTGGGTAACACGCAATACTTTGTGGTTTTTTAATCTCACAAGTAGGAAGGTTATTTAAAAAAATACTTTCTACTTAGTTTGGTTGCTGCTCGATAGTCACTAAAATTTCGAAAATGCACCTTGATTTTCTTTTTTTCTTTCCTGTTTTTGCTTACAAAATTATATTGTTTCACAAAAAGAACGTTATGCTTATTATTTCCATCGTCTTCTCACCTAAATTAAAATAACAGAAATGCGAACACGTTTTTACAAAATGTTTTAATTTTGGTCTATTTTGTTTTTTGTTCAATGGGTTATTTAATGCCGACAAAAGTTTTTAGGTTCGTATGAATAGGTCATGTATTCTTTGTTAGAAATCAGTTTGTAGATCAAGTTTGATTGACGTATTTGTACAAAGAGGGTTTTTGTCGAGAGTCCAATGTATTGTTGGTATTTTTTAATGTATTGCTGGTAACGTTATCAAATGTAATGCGTGGATTTTTTAAATATATTGCTAGTAATATTTTTTAAATATGTTGGGAATAAATTTTTAAAAAATTATATTGCTGCTAATATATTTTTAATGTATTGCTGGTACTTTTTTTCCAAAATGCATTGCTGATGTTTTTACTATAAAAAGCTATTTTTATGCTTTCATAGTGTATTGACGCTAGTCTGGGAATTAACTCTTTACACATAGCTGGGACGCTAACAAGTGCTAACAGCACGAGTCGAGATGGACCTGGGAACAAGAAATTTTAGAGGTAGTTCCGCGCTTCTCGCATCCTGCCAATCAGAGGTCTTGCTGTCGGATTCTGTTTATCTATACAAAAAGGGATTATGAAATGAAATATTATATTTACATATATATATGACTGTGTATTATATATATATATATATATATGTGTGTGTGTGTGTGTGTGTGTGTGTGTGTGTACATAACCGTTTTCCGCGCTTCTCGCATCCTGCCAGTCAGAGGTCTTGCTGTCGGATTCTGTTTATCTATACAAAAAGGGATTATGAAATGAAATATTATATTTACATATATATATGACTGTGTATTATATATATATATATATATATATATATATATATATATATATGTGTGTGTGTGTGTGTGTGTGTGTGTGTGTGTGTGTGTGTGTACATAACCGTTTTCCGCGCTTCTCACATCCTGCCAGTCAGAGGTCTTGCTGTCGGATTCTGTTTATCTATACAAAAAGGGATTATGAAATGAAATATTATATATACATATATATATGTGTGTGTATTATATATATATATGTGTGTGTGTGTGTGTGTGTGTGTGTGTGTGTGTACATAACCGTTTTCTCTGATTAATGTTGAATATGTCTTTGGCGAGTGGACACCGTAAATCTTGGCGAGGACCGTCTCGAACGTCGAGATTCTAGTTAGCGATCCTCAACCTTCTAGTTAGCGATCCTAACTAGAACTCTACAAAGTAACAGAAACCAAATCATTTGAGGTCTTTAAACAGGAGAAACGACTAAGATAAATATCTTTAATGGCATAATCATGATGTTAGATATCCACCCTACTTCAAACAAAATGTTCTGAAGGAATTCCTCTTTAAATACTGGAAAGTGCTATAAGTTATTGGACTTGAGTAACCTATTTTCTTTAAAAATTGTTTTCGCAGTTTTCCTTTCACTTTCATCTAAACTTATTTATAAATATAACTTCGTCTCTGTGTGTGTATATGTGTGTGTGTCTGTGTGTGTGTCCGTTACCTATAGACTCCGAAACGGCTGAACCGATTTTTTTGAAAATTTACACAGTTGTACTATAAGTGTCTGCGAGCGTTCTTAGCTAGGTTTTGTCTCGAGGTACCCCCAATAAATATCGAAAATAGATAATCGAAAAAATCGGGTTATAGAAGGAGTGGTCCAATTTTAATCAAATTTGGTACACGCATAGACAAAGGCATAAGAAACGATATTCAGAAGTTTCAAGGTTGGAGTTCTTACAATAGAATAGTGCAGAAAATCGGTAATATATATATATAAAAGACAAGATGTTTGTGTGTGTGTCTGTTTATCTGTCTGTATGTCCTTTATGCATATCCACAATTTTCATCTGATTCTCACTAAACTTCACACACATAGTCTTTAGGCTGAGTCTGGGCTCCAGGACCATGGATTAGTTTAAGGCTTCTCATTACACCCAAGCAACGCCGGGTTGTACTGCTAGTATTTCTATAAAATGTTTCCCGCTTTGAATGCTGACAGATGAGTTTAAGATCACTTTGTTCTTTCTATCTCAAATTTCTGTAAATCGGTTATTGGGTACTTTCGTAGTTTTCCTTAGGGTCAGTTTTACCTTTGTGTATCCAGTTCCTCAAAGGTCAGTTTTGCCTTTCTCTCTCTAATGTCTGTGGGGTTGTTTTCTCCTTTTTCCTCTCAGTTTTCTCTAAGGTCACTTTCTCCGTTCTATAGCTGATATCTCTGAGGTACTTTCTCCCTTCTGTTTAGTGTAAAGCTCATTTCTACTGAGAAAACACTTAATAAACATCACCAAAACCCTTACTGAACGATAACTCTATTACAGTTACGTCTTTGCAGCTGCTGACGACTAAGGCAGATATTTTGGAAAAGATTTATGGCTAAAAAAATGTAACACCCACATTTTATTTCACTTGGATTTTAGTCACTTTATGTTTTGTAGGTAAAATAATCCTCGAAATATTCATAATTTTCTTATTTTGACTAACCTTTGCATATATACAATGTATACGAAACATGAAAAAAGGTCCTGGGTATCACAATGAACTGCATCCAGCAGCAAGGCCTGTGATTCGGAGGTTGGGAGGAGCTTGGAACCACCTCTTCATTGCTGTTGTTCCCAGGTCCACCCTCACCCAAAGTGGTAGCACCTGTTAGGGTCCCAGCTATGGGAAAATATTTAACCCTCAAACTGGGGTCAAAACACCATGAAAGAATAAAAATAGACTTTTATAGAAAAATATAAATTTTTGAATGAAAAATATAACCAACATTACATTTTTGAAGAAAAAAAAATATTGCCATAATATATTTTTGGAGGAAAAAATATTACCAGCAATACATTTTTTAATACAAAATTAGAAGATATTTTCAGTTTTTAAAATAAAAAACATTTCATCAAATCTGACTAAATCAACCTTCTTACTATAACTGAACATTAAAAGATACCTTAAAACACTACCTTTTGAGCATTAAATAACCCAAAGAGGTTGATATGCCGTTAAACAAAACTCAAGCTCAAACTCAAATGAAAAAAATTCTTTTAAACTAGATTTGATTACGCCTTTTCCCTTTCTAGGCTTTATCTGATCCAAAAACCAAATAGAAACATGTTGAGAAAAGATGTTAAACATCGGAATTTTTTAACTTGCTTTCGTACATTTTGAACGAGAAACAAAAATTTTAAACCTATTTCAAAGGATTTTATTTTTCAGCCTGTGTTACATTACTGATTAAATTTAGTAGTCTTGGGCTTTTTGTTACGGCTAAGCTTGTTTCTTTACTATAATATATATTTCAATAAATTTCTTGTACCACACGAATATAAAGTGGGAGTCATAATTTAATGATTAGAGTTGAGTTGAGTTGAGTTGAGTTGAGTTGAGTTTAACGGCATATCTGGGGTTATTTAATGCAAAAAAGGTCGGGTTTTAAGATATGTTTTAATATTCAGTTATAGCGAAAAGGTTGATTTAGTCAGATTTCGATGAAAAATTTTATTATTATTTTTTCTATTTTAGGAAACTGAAAATGTCTTCTAGTTTTGTATTCAAAAATGTATTGCTGGAAATAATTTTCTTCCTTCAAAAATGTATTATGGCAATATTTCCTTTTTTCTTTTTTCCTTCAAAATTTGTTCTGACAATAATTTTTTTAAATGCTTTGTTGGTAATATTTTTCTTTCGAAGATGTTTATTTTTTATAAAAGTCCATTTTTTATACTTTCATAGCGTTTTAACCCTACTTTGGGGATAAACTATTTGCCCATAGCTGGGACTCTAACAGGTGCTACCACCCCGGGTCATGGTGGACCTGGGAACAACAGCAATTAAGAAGTGGTTCCATGCTTCTCACAACCTTTCAATAAGAGGCCTTGCTGCCGGATACAGTTTATTGTTATACCCAGGAATTTAATGATTAGAAACGAATACAAAAGTACAATTACGACTAAAACATATTATATAAAACTTAAGGCGCTCTTCATCAGAAATAAATAAATTGTAGGAATTAAATTACTGATTAGAAAGTATTCTTACATAAGATCTTAAACCAAGACATGAGTGGGGGAAAAATTTAACGAAAACGAGTTATTCGCCAAATAACGCCAGTTTGTATTTGAGTTCTCTCATTCTACAAAGAGCCGAACATTTTTTAAGATATTAAGATGGTATTTAGTTCGGGCTCTGTGCAGAACAGAGAAGAATTCTTCTGGATGGTTTGTCCTGCGATCCTCTTTCCACAAGCACGTCACCGAAGAAAAAGAATAAAAATATAAGTGTATATTTTATATATATATCTGTGTCCGTCGTTTTTATTGGCATAGCCGAAAAGATCGTAAATTTTGGTTCAAGTTTATTTTTCGTCGAATTAGTGTACAGTATTGTCTACAAAGTCAGCCTCACATTGACATTTATAACGATAAATAACTAAACTTTGTTTAAGGGTAGGCAAAACATTGTTACGGACAGAAGAGAACACGCTGCTGTTAGAGAAGATGCAACAGAATTGAAGAACTGTATAATAAATGACGAGATTATATCGACGAAAATTGTCTATGGGAACCAATCCAAGGTAGTCTAATGTACTCAGGATACATAGATTGACCAAATGTTTTACTTTCATTATACTTGGACATGTTAAGCTTAATATTAGTCAGAAAATGAAGGAAAAACTTGAAGCAACTGAAATGTGATTTTACAGAAAGATGCTGAGGATACCATTGACCAATGCAGCGACAAGATTTTAGAAAGGAAGGAAACGAAAAAGAAACTAATACCTAACATCAGGCAAAGACAGCTGAAGTTTCTGTGACATATAATGAGGAAGGAGGGCTTGGAGAATCAGATACTCGCAGGACAGATAGAGTGAAAAAGAGACAGGAGAAGCAAAGTGTGACATATTTGATGGATTTGAGCAAATGGATGGAAGAGCAGGACAAGTGGAGGGAGATGATTGCCTACATCTTGAAGAGACACAGTAGATAGAAGAAGAAGAAGAAGAAGAAGAAGAAGAAGAAGAAGAAGAAGAAGAAGAAGAAGAAGAACTTTTCTTCTTGTTATTTTGGCCGCACGAATTTAAGCATACTTCTAGATTGGCAAGTAGTTCTAATCATTGAAATATCTAAATAGCAGGAAAAAATCCAAAAACAGAATCTGTAATATTTTCAGTCTTGACATGGCATTTCGACTTCAGTCACATTCTCACAGGTGTGACTTGGCTTTCATCTGACTTCTTTACAAATATTTTCATAGCAATTGTTCTTATGAAATTTCATTCCTGGTGCATCGACCACATCATTTTAAGTGTTCTACTAGATTGGCCATTTGGTCTCATCGTTTTACTGTTAAAATAGCTATATGTAAATTTTGTTCTGTTCTAATAGTTTCTTATGACTGCACTTCTCACACATTCTTCCAGTTTTCACTTTCTTACTGCCTACAATTTTCAAAAAATTAAATACACCGTCAATCGCCATATTCTGTCTTCTTAAAACATGTTCTTCTATTGTCCATTTTCCCGACTAATTTTTTCTCATTCTTTTTCATTCCCTGTAAATCCTTGTGTCTTAGTGGGATTGTCATCTTGCTTTAGATGAAATGATTTTAAAACGTATCCCATATAGTAGATGCGAAGCACAAATAGGTTTAAAAAGCTTATCTATGAACACAAAAGGTTATAAAAAGAGAGAATACATGAAATTATTTATTTTTCAATATATCGTAGACAAAATTTTTCAATATATCGTAGACTAAAATGATTACGTTTATTCATAAAAATAATCTATAAGAATTATTGATCACCCATGATATCAAAAGTTAGTTTGGTTAATCCAGAGTTTTCTTTTTTTATTGTTTTTACAAGATAATTCTTAAGCATCCTTCTGTAGAACAAAATTACTGTAGCTTCAAGTTTCTTCATCTTTGAGGAGATTATCCTGGATTCACTACCATATTGGAGGTCTGATATTGTGTAACAGTTCTCTAATCTTTTCGTTGCTTGTAAAGAAATGTATCTATTTCTTAATGTAACACTATTTCTAGTGTCGAGAAAGAGAGAAAAGAAGGGAGAAGACATATAACGGAATATTTTTCTTTCTTCTTCACCCGCTAGAAGGAATATTCTAGAATAGGGGGTATTCTAGAATCTCTCTCTCTCTCTCTCTCTCTCTCTCTCTCTCTCTCTCTTATATATATATATATATATATATATATATATATGAATTTATTTGTTTGAACATTATTTTTAATGGATACAATGGATACTCGTATTTGAATGGATAGTCTGTTTTTCTATAGTTAAACTACATTTATATATATCCACCGGTTTCAATATTCACGAAATCTTGTCAGGAAAAAATATATATTCAGTTATTACCCTTTCGTAGCACCCCCCCCTATATATATATATATATATATATATATATATATATATATATATATGTCTACTTCGAAGTTTCGTAAAGGTACCATTGTGGTCTCCAAATTCTTCAGGGCTTTTTCTTCATCTGCACTTGTTTATCGGTCTTTTTTCTTATTTATATGGTGCTTGGGGTAATATAATATAATTAAATTGTATTTGCTTCATGCATGTGTTTTTTTGTTTTTTTAAGGTTGTAACATCAGGTTCTGATTCATTGAATATGGCTAGAAAGTGACTATATAAAGACTAGTTTCTCTGAAAATGCTCGACTGAAGATATTCTTGTTTATCTCCTGGTGCTCGTTGTGATGATGCATAGAGGCAAGATTGATGTTATTTTAGTGGTATACTGATAAAAAGATATTTTGTAGGCAGATTTTTTGTCGAATATATATATATATATATATATATATATATATATATATATATATATATAACACGACTTCTAGTTTTATGCATTATGTAATCATCAGGTGCATATTATGAACTGACCGTTCCGGGATTTGAATCTTTGGTTTTGGCGTTGTTAATGGTAGTTATATAGTACAATGCTGAGACAATATCTTTTAATTAGATAATCTAATCTTATTTGAACTAAAGCTTAAACATCGAATAGGAAAGTAAAATCTCAAAAGTTAAATTGGTAGGTAGAATAGTTTTAGAACAGAGGATATACATTTTGTGACTATGAGCCAAGAGGGATTACTTGTTCTTAATTTAAGGGAAAACAAAATAGATTAATAATAATAATAATAATTAAAGTCTGAGACTGAAGGCTTTATTCTTGCAGCGCAAGACCAAAGTCTTTTCACTAGAAACTTTCTGGCAAATATTATACATAATAATATGGATCAAAAATGCAGGTTTAGTGAGAATAGATTAGACCATCTGATCTCAGGCTGTTCTGTACTTGCCCCAAATGAATATAAAAATCGCCACGATAGAGTGGGGCAATATTTACATTAGGCAATGTGCAAACACTATGGAAAATCTGTAAACAAACACTGGTATGAACATCACCCAGCACCTGTTACAGAAATTGAAGATGTCACCATTCTATGGGATTACACCATCTACACAGACAGAAAAATTGAAGCAAATAGGCCAGACATTATTATTAAAAACCAGAAAGAGAAAACTTGTCTATTAATTGATATGGCTTGTCCAGCGGATTGTAACATAGCAACCAAGGAATTTGAGAAACTGTCAAAATATAGACCTGGAAATTGAAATAGAAAACATGTGGAAATTGAAAACAAGAGTTGTGCCAGTGATAGTAGGTGCACTTGGAATGATAAAAAATGGAACAAAACAACACATTGAAAGAATCCCTGGAAACCCCAGCTTAAGAGATATACAAAAGATTGTCTGATTAAATCCACCCCAAACACTAAGGAAAACTTTGTCTATGTCCAGCGGATTGTAACATAGCAACCAAGGAATTTGAGAAACTGTCAAAATATAGACCTGGAAATTGAAATAGAAAACATGTGGAAATTGAAAACAAGAGTTGTGCCAGTGATAGTAGGTGCACTTGGAATGATAAAAAATAGAACAAAACAACACATTGAAAGAATCCCTGGAAACCCCAGCTTAAGAGATATACAAAAGATTGTCTGATTAAATCCACCCCAAACACTAAGGAAAACTTTGTCTATGTAATGCTAGGGATGATAGGGAAGATAGAAAAAAACATGAAATGGAGCCATAACAACACGCCACGACCTGCCTTAGGTCTTCCCGCAGACTTGGTTGGTAGTGCGACCATAGCAGAAATCGAAATATAATGAAAAATGACATAATAATAATGATAATAATGTAAAATGGTCTATATAGAAAAATCTATATTAATCCTGGTCAATGAATTTGCGGAGATTTGTATCTTTACATGTAATGATCAATTCTTTCCTTTTCTTTCGTAAATTAGTGTTATTTAAGTGTCTTGAAGTAACAAGTTTTTTAAAAGGCATAAATTACTTTTATTCCTTTTCCATTGTATATTTATCAACACCAGAAACATATTTATATATATTCGTGAATGACATATATTTCGCTCATTCAGTAATGAATTAGAGCACTCTAACTATTGGCGTATGATACATCATACGCTAAAAGTTTGCCTCCTTCTACCGAGCGCCCATAGCTCAGAGGTAGGATCGCCGACTGACGCCAATCCGATCGGGTTTCAATTCTGGGTAAAAGCAATCGGATGTCTAATCGTACTGATGAGCTGTGATACAGGGAAACAGATCTGTCTGTGGATGACTATTTACGCTCTCACACTCTGATTGAGCACTTTGGCAGAATGGTAGACTTTGAAAAAACAGTAGTTACTCTGGCACTTACAAATCGCTCATGCAGTAATTAATTAGAGCACTCTGGCTATTGGCGTATGATACATTCAAAGAAATCGGATGTCTAACCGTACTGATGAGCTGTGATACAGCGAAACAGATCTGTCTGCGGATATATATATATATATAAAGGTTTTTGTGTGCGTATTTGTGTGTTTTAGCTAATGAATGACTAAATGTGTGCGTATTTGTGTTTTAGCTAATGAATGACTAAATGTGTGCGTATTTGTGTGTTTTAGCTAATGAATGACTAAATGTGTGCGTATTTGTGTGTTTTAGCTAATGAATGACTAAATGTGTGCGTGTGATAGAAAGAGACTGGTTGTCTATAAGCCATTAAACGAAAACGAGACCATTTGACGCGTTATTCCTTTCTTTGTGTGTGTTTACTGACGCATGTGTAAATGCATTTAAACACACGCGTCCTAAAAAAAATTCTTTTTTTTTTAATAAGACACCTTCACACACAACTTACGCGTATAAATGTACTACAGTAAATTAAATACCATTGATACTTTATTATATATCTTTCAACTAAAAATCTGCTGTTTTAAAAGCCAAAGGAAAATTTGCAAAACAGTCAACAATGTAGACTATAATACGTACAGATATTAACATTATACGTCTGTGTGTATGCACGGGTGTACGCTTATGTACTTTTACAGTTAGATGGTAGACATTTAGGAGAGATGCTTGAACAGACAGACAACCAATTCGGTGTCCGACATATTATAATGACGCCTCTTGGCATTGACACACTTATTTACGCTCATTTTGAAGGAAATGCCTTTCTTATTCCATGGTGACCTACATTTAATTTATATATAACCAATTACGAATATATTTAAGTAGCTCTGGATTTACCTAAGTCACTTAGCCTTTATCACGGTTTATTTATATGTACCCAATTATAACGGTCCGTTAATATCTATATGGTCGTATAACGGTTCCGAAAACTGGAATTATGGAGCCAGATTGAAATTCTGACCTAGCTTGTTGCGTTGACATCAACATTAAAACCCTTCGTCATAGCATGAAGCCATTTATCTCTCATCAGCTATATCGTAAGTAGCAAGGTAGACTGAACTATAGCCACGGATTTTAGCCAGTCTAGAAGAAGCACAACTTTTAATTAAACAAAATATGCAAAAGAAAAAAAAAACGAAAATCCATGCTGTTTTCAAGAAGTAATCGACTACTATGACTTAGATAGACATAACATTGGTTTATATATATTACTCTTCAGCAATGAATTGAGTTCTTTCGGTGACTGGCGTATGTATACACCGCTTGTATATAACGTGCTAAAATTTCCCTTCTCTAATTCCATGCGCCTGTGGTTTAGGGGTTAGCGACTCCGGCTGACACCGAATCGGTCGAGTTTCGAGCCGGCCCAGAAGCAAGTAGATGTCTAGCCACACTGATGAGCTGTGATACAGCGATAACAGGGTTGTATGTGAATGACTTACATATTATGCTCTCATTACGATTGACGGCTCTAGAGAGGAAAATTTTAAAAACAGTTACCACTTCAACGATTTAAGCATTACTCTCAGCAATGAATTGAGTTCTTTCGGTGATTGCATGTAGATGAAGTTTAGTGAGGAGAGAAGACAGTAAAAGAACAGAGTTTAAGATGACAGAATATAGCAACTGACGTTCATTCAATTTTTTAAAGATTATCTGTAGCGAAGGAAGCAAGAAAACGTAAGAAAGTTACAGAGGCGGAAAATGCGATAAAGGAAATTATTAGAATAGAACTAAAGGTTACATCTAGCTATTTTAACAGTGAAACAATGAAACCTAGTTGCCAATCTAGTCAGTCAGTTAAGTGACATACATGATAGATGCTTGGGCGATCATGTCTCGAAAGAGACATGGATGATTGGGCAGAAGATTATCCCAAAGTAGGTTGCCATTGCTTTCTGTGGTAGACTGATTGACAGCTAAAGCTATAGAACCCAATCTGTCTTGTTATTTAACCCATAACTAGAGGAAAAAGACGGATTAATGCCTTTCTCAAGGGTATTCGCGTGTAAGTGAAGGCAAGGAGTTCAACTGGAATTCGAAATCGACTCTCCGATTTCTCCTTCCGAGCCGCTATACACTGCGCAACAACGCACATCCACCAATCTAGTAGCATGCTTAAATTCTGTCCGAAAAGACAAAAGGAGGCACGTTACGAAGTGGAGGTGTCAGGTTATACCCGATAACATCGCAGACCCTTCTTTGGATTTTGTTGAAATCCTACAGATATAGCCGGTGCACCAGATCAGATATGACAGCAATATTCAATGCACAGAATTATAGTAGATTTATAAATGGATGGATTCTGATAAAATAAATTTCCTGCACAACATCATGAACCAACCTTCTTAACAGCAGACCTATCAGTTGATTCATTATAAACACTCCACTTTATGTCAGTAGAAAATGTGAGACAAAAGAAGTACAATTATTTTCTCTTCAGGAGGTTAGCATCGGTCATGTCGCTAAAGAGGTAAAATTGTTCTTCTAAGTGATAGTGGTCTCGTTTTGGAGACAGATAAAAACTGTTGAACAGCTTAAACACAGGTTTTGAGTTACCGTATTGCCAGCGTCAGGGTCGCAGTTTTTTCCTGAAATAACCCTTGAAAATTTGCATAATATACAGGAATTCAGTTTACTATCGGCATAGATATCCTTTCCCTGGGCTTACAAAAACCCTACCCTTCGTAAGGAAAATTTTCCAGTCTTATTTCAGAAAAGAAAACTGCGACCTTGACGCAAGCAAATACGGTACTTTTATTTCAATTAATTTCATACATTAACATATCATTGTTAAACTCCGCAGTATGATTGATTCGTGGCGTATTATTTTCTTTTTCTTTTTATTTACAGTAAGGTTCACCCCGTACAAGGCTCGGGGCTACTTGTGACAGAAGGGTTATATTAAGAGGAAAGTTAAACGTATAGAAGGGGAGAGATAACGGTTAACGCAATATTTTAAAAGGTTAAGATTGTAGTGATCAGAGAAAAATACCCTCAAGAGTCGGTTCCACAGTGCAGTAGTACACGGGAAGAAAGCTGTTCGAGTGGAACTGACTTCTCACCGATGGAATACGGAGAAAATGTGGGTGGTTTATAATAATATAATTGGCATGGCGGGTCATAGCCGTGAAGGTTACACCTGGCGAAACTAACGAATGTAGTTCGTCTGAGCACTTTCCATGGTAGTAGCGACTGAGCAGCGAGAGGCTCACGACATCCCCATTGTGAGGTGGAAAATAATTGTGGTGCAGTGGATATCAGCTCGGAACGATAAATCGGGGAGCAGAGTTCGAATTCCAGTTGAATTCCTTGCATTCACTTACACACAAATACCCTTGGGAACGGCATTAATCCATCTCTTCCCTCCAGTTATAGGTTAAATAATAGAAAAATTTTTTGGAGAATCGCAATTAGTAAGGTAGACTGACATCTAACCATGGATGGCAACCAATCTAGAAAAAGCACAACTTTTAATATGCAAAAAACAATCAAAAATCGATGCTGTTTTCCAAGAGGTAATCAACTATGACTTCGATAGACATTACATTAATTTGTATATATATTGCCCGGATTAATATAGATTCTTCAATGTAGACTATTTTACATTATTATTATTATTATTATTGTTTTCTTTTCCCTTAAACTAAAAATAAGTAATCCCATTCGTCTCTCTGGTTCTCGCCCGCTTGCAATGGCGCCCACCGGAATCACTTCTTCCGGCTTTATCGTAACCACGCGTCGGGCCAAAACAGGCGCCTTTTCGCCTCAGCTCGTAATAAGTGTAAAAAGATACTTAACGAATCTAAGATGCTGTTTGCTGCCAGAATGAAGCAGTGCATAGCATCCTCTAAGTTCGGAGCCAAAGACTTCTAGAGCCTCTGTAAAAGCGTGCTCAACAAGAGTAAGTTCTCAATACCCCCACTAATCAACGAGTTTGAGGTCCTCACCTCCTCAGCGGACAAGGCTGAATGCTTTGCCCGTAGATTCTCGACCAATTCGTGTCTGGATTCGTTTGGAGTCCAGACACCCGATTTCCCATCTAGAACTGAGGCCCTCACAAAGCGAGTGGTGGGGACGGAATCCCAATCATAGTCTTGAAGAGATGTGCCCCTTGAACTCTCCTCTGTCCTTTCTAAGCTCTACAACCTCTGCCTATCTTCCTCCTGCTTTCCTGCCTGTTGGAAGTCTTCTTCTGTGGTTCCAATATTCAAGAACACTGGTGAATCCTCGGACCCCGCAAATTACCGCCCTATCAGCCTTCTTCCGATCTTCGGCAAAGTGTTCGAAGCCATTATCAATGCCGAGGTCGTTCAGCATATCACGGCCCACGGGCTCCTAACTGTCGCCCTGGATATCTCTAAAGCATTCGGCAGAGTATGGCATGCCGGCCTTCTACGGAAGCCGTGAAGCTACGGCATTACTGGACTTTTGTTGGACTTAATCCAGTCATTACTCTCAAACCGCACACTGAAGGTGGTTTTAAACGGACATGCCTCCCAGAACTACCCTACAAACGCGGGTGTCTTCCAAGGCTTTATCCTAGTTCCTACGCTCTTTCTAATCTACATCAATGATCTCCCCGATGCCATAAGATCACAAGTAGGCATGTACGCCGATGATACCACAGTATACGCTCGCCTCGATCAAAAATCTGGTGATAAGGCGAGCCTCGCGGCTGAACTTGAAAAGGACCTCCAATCCGTGGTGGATTAGGGTAAGAAATGGCTCGTAAAATTCAATTCTTCCAAAACGAAGCTGCTGTCAATTAACCACCACAGACGACCGCACCTCCCTCCCATTAGTATGGAACAGGTATGCCTCCCAGAGAGTAAAACACTACGCCTGCTTGGCCTGACACTCTCAGCGGACCTCAAGTGGAATGACTACGTCGAATCCATTGCAAAATCCGCTGCTATGAAAGTTGGCTCTCTGTGCAGGGCCCGGAAATTCTTCCCGCCTGAATCTATACTGCACATATACAAATCTACCATCGGCTCGTGTTTTGAATACTGTTGCCACATCTGGTCGGGTGCCCCTACAATTCTCCTCGGGCTTCTTGACAAAATACGTGCATCTGTAACGTGATTAATACCGACTTAGCTGACCGCCTGCAATCACTCTCCCACCGGCGTGACGTGACTTCCCTGTGCCTCTTCTATAAATACTTTCATGGCTTCTGCTCTGATGAACTTAAATTTCTGATACCCCCTAGGTGTGAGTTTGCACGAGATAGTACATTGGCAACTAGGTCCCACACTTTTACAGTGAAACCGATGAAATGTAACCGCAATTTCTACTCCAACAGCTTCTTTTCTCGCACTTCCCGCCTATGGAATTCCCTTCCGCATGCTTGCTTTCCCGACGGCTATAACCTCCAGGAGTTTAAATGTAAGGTCAATAGACACCTCCTAACACACTAATTCTCCCATTCTCTCCAACTCTCACCCTATGTACATCCTATGATTAAAAAACAAATCCCTCCTGACTCATAAGCACAAGACGTATATTCACTGTTCTAAAAAAAATCTTCTCCCTATCAAAGACTCGGAGACGTTTAAGAACTCTATTGGGACTGGAAGTTGAGAACTGGGCTGCTCCTACCCTCCTACCCAAATATGACAACAGTAGACCATTTTCGGCCTGATCTGGATCTTATAAACGTAGAGGATAGAATGAGGAGTCAAGTACGTAGTGGAGCCAAAGTAGCTTTTCTTTAAAATCATTCGAATAATCTTCAGTAATTTAGAAAGCATATTTTGAATGATTTCAGCGGTATTATTTCTTTCATTAAATAAGTTAAGTGCCATACGTGATACACGCTTGGGGATCATGTCTCGAAAGAGACATGACTGACTGGGCAGAAGATTATCCCACAGTAGGTTGCCATTGTTTTATGCAGTAGACTGATTGCCGACCAAACTATAGAACCCAATCTGTGCTATTATTTAACCCATAACTGGAGGGAAGAGACGGATTAATACCTTTCCCAAGGGTATTTGTGTGTAAGTGAATGCAAGGAATTCAATTGGAATTCGAACTCTGCTCCACGAAGTTATTATTATTATTATTATTATTGCTATACTTTAGGGTTTATTAGATTAACGAATATATTATTCAATCAAATGCTAGCAGATTTCAGATATTACTTCGGAAATTAACGAATCGGTCATCTTTGTTTTTTCTACATCTTCACTCTCTATCGTTCACAGGGTGACGGAACTGTAACATTAAACCAAATAGCTTAAACTGTTGGGAATATTCCTTAGAGAGGTTTCATATTTGAAGTGACTGAATGGGGGTTAGTCTCCTCGAACAAAAGTGACAAAGAAAGCAGGTACTACCGAGAATTATCCATCGTCTACGTCGAGCTAACACTGATCATTTAAGATCCCCACCCCATGTTCCTGATGCAACAGGATATCAGGTGAATTTCCTTGATCTCTTTCTCTCAACCTTCCTCGCTAATACAGTCTCATAAGAAAGGCACAGTGTAGTAAGACACTTGCTGCACTCAGAACTGTCCGCAATCATTGCAAGTGAGTTCTAGAAATTCTAGAAATTCTAGAAATTCCAATGTGTAGCTACGTACAATCTGTCGAGGCCAATGTAGAAAGCAATCAATTTGGATTTCTTGGAAAATCTTCAACCACATTCTCAACAGAGACAAAGATTCAGTACCTAATATCATAAACGGTTCTGAAATGATCTAATTCTCGTCAGGGAAGGCAGATCTCTCCTCTACGATCTTTGCATGTAACTTCACGTTAGATAACAATGCTATTCAATTCCTGACTTCTCTCATCTCAGAGGAGAAAATTAGTAATAATTTTGTCACAGCACTATATGTTTCAAAACTTATTTAATGTTTTGACCCTAAGAAAGCTACCGGTACAAATAAAACTTGAGATATCCTCGATAATAGTGAAACTAATCACTGCTTCAATGGCAAATAATTCCCAACTCTGTGGAAGGCGTCACGTGTATGCCATGTTTTTAAAAACGCGGTATTCCTGTTTCAGTATAGTCACATCAATCTCCTCAGTATAAGCTATAATGTGAAAGCAGAGAAGGGAAATTTTAGCGTGTTATATATAAGCGGCATATACACACGCCAGTTACCGAAAGAATTCAATTAATTGCTGTAGAGTAATGCATAAATCGCAAAAGTGGTAATTGTTTTTGTTAAATTTACCTCTCTGGAAAGCTCAATCGTAATGAGGGTATAATAATTATATATACGTATACTTGTCATCTTAAACTATATAAATAATCTACTTAATCTGCTTAACAAAAAAAAAATGAATTAATGACCACAAGCTGCCATAGAAAAATACTTAAATTCCTAAAACCTGATTGATACAGATTCCTCTATACGTTTGCCTATTTTTTCATCTACAAATATTAATATTATGAATTACACCCGTTTGATTTCCCAACCAATCCTGCATTTTAATTCTAATCTTTTATCTCCATGTAATCTTTGTCTAATCAAATTCTACATTTGATATATCAAAATCAGTTACCGTACTTTGTATTATTTAGCTCCCATGAACATCGAGTGAATTTAAATTCAGATTTATGAAACGAGCAGTTTTTAATATACACCTGATGATTGCATAACGCATGAAACTCCGAGTCGTGCCATCAACTTAGGATCATGTATAGTTATTAATAGGTATATTAGTTCTGTTCATACTACATTGAGCACTGTTTTAACACCTGAATAATATTATTATACATATGGGGCTACAAATATCTATATTTTATTAAACCACATAATTATATATATATATATATATATATATATATACATACAATGATATACCCATTAACATCTTGTTTTACTTTGTTCGAAAATCGGCATTTATTTGTTTTGGACGCTGACCAGCTATAGAATGATTTTTCTCGTTTTTTCAAAAGAAATGCGCCAATATGTCAATCGTTCAAAACAATTCCATTCCTTTTGTTTATTAATGAATTCACGTTCTTGAATTCTATCATTTCAATATGTGTTTAGTCATGCAACCAGACTGGCAACTGGGTCTCACCCATTCACAGTTAGATCAATCAAAAGCAGGCGACATTTCTACTCCTGCAGCTTTTTTTCCTCGCATTTCCCGCCTGTGGAACTAGGTTCCATACTCTTACATTTCTGACGGCTACAACTGCGGGAATTTAAATGCAATGCCAATACTCATCTCTTAACCACTTGACTGTAGATCTTTCTTAACCACCCTGTATATCCTTTTCTTTATCTCCATCTTTGCAACTGTCATCACACCTGTATTCCCATCTTTTTCTTGCTCCTTTCTAACTGGTTCATCTTTCTGTTCATTCTCTTCCTATCTAGTCTTTTTACACTTATGTAGCCCACTGCACATCAGTGACGTTACCGTCTTGCTCGGGGTGATACGATTAAAATACACACACACACACACACACACACACACACACACACACACACACACACACACACACACACAAAGTTCCATTTATAAATAAGTTTAGATATTTTTATGTGCACCATGTCCGTTTAATACGTGTATGATTATAGCTCTCTATGACTTCCTATCTATCCCATGTAGCTTTTAGTCACAGTTGTAATTTTACTATTCTTCTCATTTACCATTCCACACTCCGATCACATGAGCTCGTCAGTTATGTGGACATCTCAATGTTTCTTAGGTCTTCGATAGGACCCATGAGTTTCAAATTTCCCCCGCCTTCCTTTCTTCTTTATATTTTCAAAACATTTAAATTGTCTTTTTCTGATTCTGAGTATAAGTGACTACTTTGTCCCATTTTCCTTAAGACATCTTTAGCGCTTACGCATTCCAACCATGATATTCTCATCATCATTCTAGAGAATCACATTTCTGTGTTTTTTTCTCTTTATCTGTGTTAAAACTGTCAAGAATTCACTGTCATATTGAGGATTTTTCTTCTATTACCATATAAGAAACTTTTTTTTTGTTTCTAACGAAAATTACCTGTTTTATAATACTTAGCTTTCAGGAGGTATTTTCACTATGTTCATACCTGTTTGGATTTCAGTTTCATATTTTCTATTCTGTGTTTACACACACACACACACACACACACACATATATATATATAAATATATATATATATATATATATATATATATATATATATTCCTCAATTCATAGAGTAGAATTAATGCCTTTATCTTTTTCTTTATCTGTTTGTTTTTATTATATACTATTCTATTACGAATAAATCACTTGGTACATAAAGGGAATTGGTCGGGTTCGCAGCTGATACACATGTTTGAACAGGTGTCTGAAACGTTAAAAAATTTAAAGATCCAAATCAAAAGAAATAATGTGAGTTTTTTTTATTTTTTTAAATACATTAATTCCATGTATTACTTTGCGTTTCGAATACGAAAATGAGGTTAACAGATATTGGCTTTCGAGTATAAATAATCGCTTTCAGGAAGATCTGGAAAAGAAAATTTGAATTGCGTTAAAGGGTAATTCTGCATTGGTGGGCTGTGAAGACCTCTGTGACCGAGTCCTAGATCAGACGGTAGCTTTCCTTACAAAGAAAATATTTATTTATTAAGACTCTCCAGTGCACAGGCCGGCAGATGTGCTTCATACTTTTTTAAAAATTCAAATATGTATATCCACTAAAACATAACGTTAATCATACATATATTTGTGTGTGTGTGTGTGTGTATGTGTGTGTGTGTGTGTGTGTGTGTGTGTGTGTGTGTGTTAATATTAGATAAATAATATCTGTTCGTTAGGTTAGAAAGATTGAATAGACGTCTAACAAACAAGCATTAATAGTTTTAAGACAAAATTCATCCACTTTCTTTCTTTCATCTCGAGCCGTAAACGCCACACAAACAGATTTAAGATTAAAACACACAGATAGAGAGAGAGCGAGTAACATTATATATATATATATATATATATATATATATATATATATATATATATATCCCTCATTCAGTGAAATGAATTAGAGCGCTCTAGCTATTGGGCGCGTATAATGATATGCGCTAAAAAGTCTGCCTACTTCCACCGAACGCCCATAGCCCAGGGGTAGAGTCGCCGTTTCGGTCGGGTTTCAATCCTGGGAAAAAAAACAATCGGGGTCTAGCCGTACTGATGAGCTGTGATACGGCAAAACTGATCTGTCTGCGGATGACAATATATATATATATATATATATATATATATATATATTTATATATATATATATGTGTGTGTGTGTGTGTGTGTGTGTGTGTAAACACAGAATAGAAAATATGAAACTGAAATCCAAACAGGTATGAACATAGTGAAAATACCTCCTGAAAGCTAAGTATTATAAAACAGGTAATTTTCGTTAGAAACAAAAAAAAAGTTTCTTATATGGTAATAGAAGAAAAATCCTCAATATGACAGTGAATTCTTGACAGTTTTAACATAGATAAAGAGAAAAAAACACAGAAATGTGATTCTCTAGAATGATGATGAGAATATCATGGTTGGAATGCGTAAGCGCTAAAGATGTCTTAAGGAAAATGGGACAAAGTAGTCACTTATACTCAGAATCGGAAAAAGACAATTTAAATGTTTTGAAAATATAAAGAAGAAAGGAAGGCGGGGGAAATTTGAAACTCATGGGTCCTATCGAAGACCTAAGAAACATTGAGATGTCCACATAACTGACGAGCTCATGTGATCGGAGTGTGGAATGGTAAATGAGAAGAATAGTAAAATTACAACTGTGACTAAAAGCTACATGGGATAGATAGGAAGTCATAGAGAGCTATAATCATACACGTATTAAACGGACATGGTGCACATAAAAATATCTAAACTTATTTATAAATGGAACTTTGTGTGTGTGTGTGTGTGTGTGTGTGTGTGTGTGTGTGTGTGTGTGTCAGTTACCTATAAACTCCGAAACGGCTGAACCGAATTTCTTGAAAATTTATACAGTTGTACTATAAGCCTCTGCGAGTATTCTTAGCTAGAATTTGTGTCGAGGTATCCCCGATAAATATCGAAAATTGATAATCGAAAAGATAGGGTTATAGAAGGAGTAGTCCGATTTTAATCAAATTTGATACACTTATAGACAAAGACATAAGAAACGATATTCAGAAGTTTCAAGATTGCAGTTCTTACAATAGTGCAGAAAATTTGATATCGATACCAGGAAATCAAAATTTGACTTACATCCATTCATTTTTCTTTCAGTCTACGGTTTCGCTTTAACTGGAAACAACTATTGCTTTTTAGTCTTTCGTGCCAACGTAAAAAGGGTCTGAGCTCCAGGACCATGGATTAGTTTTAAAGCTTTCATTATACCCGAATAACACCGGGCTATACTGCTAGTATATATATATATATATATATATATATATATATATATATATATATATATATATATGCGTGCGTGCATATGTGTGTATGATTGTGCGTGGTTCTTCCTGTCTGTCACGCTGCCAAAGTTTTTCGTACTCTGACGCAGCAGTTTTGTGACGTCCATGACGGAAAAATCAGGTGCTAAACGAGGTGAGGAGATCTGCACTGACAAAGTTGGAGACAAATGTGACGTGCAAAGAAGACAGTCAAAGGAGATCAGACAATGGAAGGTGTAGTGACCACATGGCTAAACTTGCCAAAGCAGAACAAGAAAAACAATAAGAAAGTGGATGGGTGTAGTGGGTAGAGTTATGAGTGGAAAACAGGTAAAAATAACGAAAAGGATAAAGAGAACAGAGAGAAAGATAAAGAGGATGTCGAAAAGGATAAAATGAAGGCGAAGGATATATAGAGGAGGACGAAGAAGATAAAGAAAAAAGGAAAAAAATAAAGGTATGCGAGAAAAGGATAACGAGATGGGAAAAGAATATAAACAGGAAGCGGAAGTAGAAAAAAGAAGCTACGAGAACATTAACAGAGGTCGTAAGAAGACAGAGAAATAAAAATATGAGAACGAGAAATGGGTAGATTTTAAAAAGAAAGCGAAAAATGATAAAGAGTTTGATGGAGGAAGATGTTAAAAGGAAATATGAAGAATATAATGCGTAATGAGAAGTAGATAAAAGGAAAGAGAAGAATTAGGATTGAATAAAACGAGAAGACAAGGAAAATTAGAAAAAGATAGAGAGATGTAGGAAAAAGATTAAAAGAAGAAGGATTAAGATTAAAGGAAATGGGAAGAAGACATAGAAACGTAGCAGAAGATAAACAGATGTGGAAAAGAAGATTAAAAGAAGGAGATGGATTAAGATTAAATGAAATGGGAAGAACATTAAAAAATGTGGAAGAAGTTTAAAAGAATGGAGAGGGATTAAGATTAAATGAAGCTGGAAGAAGATAAAGCAATGTAGAAAAAGACAAAGAGATGTGGTAAAAAGATTAAAAAAGGTTAAGAATTAAGATTAAATGAAATGGGAAGAATATTAAGAAATGTGGAAGAAGATTAAAAGAATGGAGAAAGATTAAGAGTAAATGATATGGGAAGAAAAAAAGAAATGTAAAAAAATAAAGAGATGTGGAAAGAAGATTAAAAGAAAGAGAAGGATTAAGAATAAATGAAATGGGAAGAGGATAAGGAAATGTGGAAGAAGGTAAAGAGAAATGGGGAGAAGAATAAAAGAAGGGGGAGGGTTAAGATTAAATGAAATGGGAAGAGGATAAGGAAATGTGGAAACGATAAGGAGATTTGAGATGAAGATTAAAAAGAAAAGGATTAAGATTAAATGAAATGAGTAGAAAATAAAGAAATGTGGAAGAAGGTAAAGAGAAATGGGGAGAAGAATAAAAGAAGGGGGAGGGTTAAGATTAAATGAACTGGGAAGAAAGAGAAATATAGAAAAAGATAGAGATGTGGGAAGAAGATTAAAAGAAGGTGAAGGATTAAGATTAAATTAAATGGGAAGAAGATAACGAAATGTGGAAACGATAAGGAGATTTGAGAAGAATAAATAAAGGAGAAGGATTAAGATTAAATCAAATTGGAAGAAGATAAAAAATGTGAAAGAAAATAAAGAAATGTAGAAAGAAGAATAAAAGAAGGAGAAGTATTAAGATTAAATAAAATGGTAAAACCTTAAAGAATAGTAGCAGAAGATAAAGAGATGTGGGAAGAAAATTAAAAGAAGGTAAAGGATTAAGATTAAATGAAATGGGAAGGAGATAACCTAATGTGGGAACGATAATGAGATTTGAGACGGAGATTAAAAGGAGAAGGATTATGATTAAATGAAATGGGAAGAAAATAAAAATGTGCAAGAAGATAACGAGATGTGAGATCAAGTTAAAAAAAGAGAGGAGGATTAAGATTAAACGAAATGGGTAAAAGATAAAGAAATATGGAAGAAGATAAAGAGATGTGGGAAGAAGATTAAAAGAATGGAGAAGATTAAGATTAAATGATATGGGAAGAAAATAAAGAAATGTAGAAAAAGATAAAAAGATGTGGGAAGACGATTAAAAATAGGAAAAGGATTAAAAATATGTGAAATGGAAAGAAAATAAAAAATGTGGAACGAAGAATAAAAGAAAAGGAAGGATTAGGATTAAATGTAATGGGAAGAAGATAAAGAGGTGTGGGAAGAAGATTAAAAACAGAGGAGGAATGGGAATAAATTTAATGGGAAGAAGATAAAAAAATGTGGAAGAAGATAAAGTGATGTGGGAAGAAGATTAATAAAGAAGAGAAATGAGAATAAAAGTAATGGGAAGAAGATAAAAAAATGTGGAAGAAGATAAACAGATGTGGAAAGAAGATTAAAATAAGGAGAAGGATTAAGATTAAAGGAAATGGGAAAAAGACATAGAAACGTAGCAGAAGATAAACAGATGTGGAAAGAAGATTAAAATAAGGAGAAGGATTAAGATTAAAGGAAATGGGAAGAAGACATAGAAACGTAGCAGAAGATAAACAGATGTGGAAAGAAGATTAAAATAAGGAGAAGGATTAAGATTAAATGAAATGGGAAGAAGACATAGAAACGTAGCAGAAGATAAACAGATGTGGAAAGAAGATTAAAATAAGGAGAAGGATTAAGATTAAAGGAAATGGGAAAAGGACATAGAAACGTAGCAGAAGATAAACAGATGTGGAAAGAAGATTAAAATAAGGAGAAGGATTAAGATTAAATGAAATGGGAAGAAGACATAGAAACGTAGCAGAAGATAAACAGATGTGGAAAAAAGATTAAAATAAGGAGAAGGATTAAGATTAAATGAAATGGGAAGAAGACATAGAAACGTAGCAGAAGATAAACAGATGTGGAAAGAAGATTAAAATAAGGAGAAGGATTAAGATTAAAGGAAATGAGGGAAAAGGACATAGAAACGTAGCAGAAGATAAACAGATGTGGAAAGAAGATTAAAATAAGGAGAAGGATTAAGATTAAATGAAATGGGAAGAAGACATAGAAACGTAGCAGAAGATAAACAGATGTGGAAAAAAGATTAAAATAAGGAGAAGGATTAAGATTAAATGAAATGGGAAGAACATTAAGAAATGTGGAAGAAGATTAAAAGAATGGAAAAGATGAAGATTATATGAAATGATAAGAGGATAACGAAATGTGGAAACGATACGGAGATTTGAGATGAAGATTAAAAGAAGAAGAAGGATTAAAATTAAATGAAATGGAAGAAGACAAAGAAATGTAGAAGAGAATAAAGAGATGTGGAAAGAAGAATAAAAGAAGGAGAATCGTTTCAATTAAATGAAATGGGTGGAAGATAAAGAAATGTTAAAGAAGATAAAGAGTTGCGGGAAGAAGAATTAAAGAAGGTAAAGCATTAACATTAAGTGAAATGGGAAGAACATAAATTGATAAAGAGGAGGGGGACAATGTTAATTAAAACTGGGGGAATATATATATAGGAGGATGAAGATGATAAAGAGGGAGAGGAGAAAAATGGAGGACTTATAAAGTGAAAGCAGGATAATATAAAGAGAAGGTGTGGAGATGGAGGATGATGATAAAGAGAAGTGAGAAGGTTACGTGATGGAGGAATTTAAAGAGAAGGCACATCTAGGTTAAGATTACGTAAATAAAGATATTAAAATTGAGTTAGAAGATAAATGGAGGCGATAAAAGATAAAGAGATGTGGGAAAATTATAAAGAGGCAGGAGAAGAAGATAAAATTGGCGGCGGAAAAGAAAAACAGATGGAAGAAGATGATGAAGAGAAATAGAAAGAAGATGAAGAATTTGAGAAAAATGATGAACGGAAGTCGGAAAGATTTAAGGAGAAGATAAGAATCAGGAAGAAGAAGTTTAAGACTAGTGGGAAGGAGATAAAAAGATGTAGCAAAAAGGTAAAAATAAGTCGAAAGAGGATAAAGAGAGTCAAGAATATGTTAAAGAGAAGTGGTAATAATATAATGACAAGAAAAGATAAAGCAATTGAGGAACAAGGTAAAAAGAAGACGAAGGATGGTCAGCAGAAGGTGGAAGAAAATAAATATTAAAGCGGAAGTGAACAGGTATATATTATTTATGTACTTCATAGGTAAAAATAAAAGGAAGAAAATCAGCGGAAAAAACGAGAAAGATAAAAGTGAACGAACATATATAAGTAAAATAATTACTAAGAAAGAAGGAAAGTTAACATTAACAAGGATTTCGAACGGTGAAATAATTAAAAAGTTGGGAAGAATTTAAATAATGAAATAGAAAGACGAAATAATGAATGAGATACAAAGAAGAAAGATGGTATGATAGAGATGGTGGAGAATTGGAATGATGAGTTTAGATAACAAAATCATTTTTTTAATCGTTTCATCCCAAGCAAGCGGTAACGCCACTGATGCGCAGGGGGCTACATAAGAGAAAAGATTAGATAGGAGGAGAGTAAAGAGAAAGACGAACCAGTTACAGGGGGTGTAAAGAAAGAAGCAAGGGAACGATGGGAATACAGGTCTGATGACAGTTGTAAAGGTAGAGAGAAATGAAGATATACAGGGGGATGTAGAAAGAACTGGGGTCAAGTGGTTAAGAGATGGATATTGACATTGCATTTGAATTCCTGAAAGTTTTAGCCGTCAGGAAAGCAAGAATATGGAAGAGAGTTCCACAGGCGGGAGGTGCGAGAAAAGAAGCTGTGGAGTAGAATTGTCGGCTGCATTTGGTTAATCTAACTGTGAATGGGTGGGACCCAGTTGCCAGTCTGGTTGCACGACTAAACTCATGTGGCAGGGGCACCAGTGACTTAAGTTATTCGGAGCAGAAGCCATGAAAATATTTGTTGAACAGACAGAGGAAAGCCAGATCCCGTCGGTGAGGAAGCAGCTGGAGTCGAGCCGCCAAGTCGGTACCTATGACATTACTGATTCTCCTTTGGAGCCTGTCGAGAACACTGAGATGAACTGCGGGGGCGCCTGGCCATATAGGACAGCAGTATTCCGTGCATGGAGTTATTAAAATGAATATCCAAGATAATTTCCCTGGCGAGCCGCAGGACGAAACCGTGGTAGGCTGTTGGCTCTTGCTTAGATTTCTGTCTTTGTTTGCTCTACTTTCGTATTGAGCGCTTTAGTTTTAGGGTTTTCGTCTTAGGGCTTTTTTCTTTCTTACGGGTGACTGACTTTTTGTTCATGTACTTGGTTTGTTTCTTTTTTTACTTCCCCTTCGTTTCCCTCCGAGTTCGTTCTCGGTGGGTTGTACAAGACGATTTAAATTATAGCTTAATTAATACTAGTTTCGGCAGAGTTAGTTCTGTTACTATTGGTATTGTTATTACTATAGTTAATATTATATATATATATATATATATATATATATATATATAGAGAGAGAGAGAGAGAGAGAGAGAGAGAGGGATAGCGAGAGCGAGAGGGAGAGAGAGAGAGAGAGAAAATGGAACGTTCCAGATTAAAGTAATTAAGGAAATAAAGAGAACGAAAGAAAATAAAAAAGCAAAAAGAACCAAGAAGAAAAAATTAAAAAAAGCTTAAGAAAGAGGAAAAAGAAACAATGCAGAACACAAAGTGGAAAAAAGCTAGAAAGAAGCCAATTAGAGAAAGAATGAAAGATAATGGCAAAGAGAAAAAGGGTGTAAAAAGAAGAAAGAATGAAAGCAAATCAGAAAAGCAGAAAAAGTTGTCAAGAAATAACAGGCAAGAAGAAAAAGCATCAAAAAATAGAAATTAGGCAAAATGTCGGAAAGATAAAAAAAAGTCAGCAAATGAAACAAACAAGGAAGAAGACAAGGCAAGAAGAAAAAGGGATAAGAAAGAAAGAGCAAAAAAGAAAAATGAATGGTAATTATAAAAAAAAAGTAAGCAAAAAAGAGAAAGTGAAAGAGAAAGAAAAGGAAAAAGAGGAAGATATAATTTAAAGAGAATGACAAAAAAGTAAAAACAAAAGAAGAAAAAGAGAACGTAAATAAATCAAAGAAAAAGAAAGCCAGTAACAAAGGGAAAAAAGTAAGAAGAAAGAAATAGGAAAAAGAAAAAAGAACTTAAAAGTAGAATGAAAGAAACTAATAAATAAATTCATTAATTAAAAATTAGCACAAAAATGAAAAGGAAAAATAATACAAAAAAGAGCTACAGTATGTAGAAAGACAAAAAATCTTTAAAAATTTTCATACTTTGAAGAATATATATAAATATATATATAT